>JAKSZU010000001.1:267533438-268061703 GCA_026018925.1 Tupaia tana | reverse complement strand
TTAACAGTAAGTCTTACCGTACATTAACATGGGCTTATTCTCATTGACTTATGTGTTAACTTCTTTCAGCAATGTTTTGTACTTTTCATTATAGAAGTCTTTCACTTCTTTCTTAACTTAAAAGCATTACTTTTTTTCCTTATTGGGGGGGGGTTGTTTTTTTTTTTCTCTAAAAAAAAAAAAAAAAGGAGTAATTTTTTGTAATTCCCTCTCCAAGTTGTTCACTGTTAGCGTATAGAAATGTCACTGATTTTTGAGTGTTGACTTTGCATTGTTTGGGGGAAATCTTTAGGATTTTCCATATATATTTATAAATAGAGATTTTTTTTTATTTAAATCTATATATACAGGAGAGGTTTTTGCTATAGGGCGCATGTGCTCACCAGAAAGACAGAGACAGAAAGCAAGAAATCACCCCCCAGGGGGGATGGCCATACCACAATCCCTTCTCTTCCATTCTCCTCTTGGGATCTTGGGCACGCACGCACACGCGCCCGGCGTGAGTTTTAAGCCACCGGGTCTGGGACGCGAACCGTGGTCGACTATGTGGGAGTCCAGCGACATAGCCATTATGCCAACTGCTGGTCCCAGAACAGAGATAATTTTACATCTTACTTTCCAATTTAGATACTTTCTCTTTTTCTTGTCTAATTGCTTTGGCTAGAACATCTAGTATTATGTCAATAGAAATGAAGAAAGTGGTCATCCTTGCCTTATTCCTGATCTTAAAGGAAAGACTTTCAGTTTTTTACCACCAAGAATGCCCTTAGTTGTGGGCTTTTCATATATGGCTTTTATTACATTTATAGATTCTTTTTATTCTAATTAGTTCAGTATTTTTATATTAATAACTTCATAGATAAGTGATTTTTAACTTAAAAAGAGAGTCAATAATCCAGGTTTTTGTTTTGTTTTGTTTTGGCTATAGGGCTCGCCAGAGAGAGAGAGAGAGAGAAGGAAAGTGAGAATCACTCAACCCTCAGGGGGAATGGCCATACCACAATCCCTATTCCTTCAGTCTCCTCTTGGAATTTTGGGCACGCACATATACATACCCCACATAATTTTCAAGCCACTGCATCCAAGACTTGAACTACAAAGTTGGCCATGTGGGATCCAGCGCCTTAACCTCACCACCTGCTAGCCCAGTAATCCAGAAGTTTAAATTCAGCAACAGAGAAATTAAAAACAGAAGGATGTTAATCTCCCACAATGAAAACCTTTAATTGCAATCAAACTTGGTTGAGTACAGTCAAACGCCACATGACACCATTTTAGTCAATGGCAGACTGCATATATGACGGTGGTCCCAGGAGATCGTAACTGGCTATATTACACTGCTGAGGTATGTAGTGGGCTATACTGCCCAGGTCTGTGTAGAACATTCTATGTGGTTCACATGGTGACAATATCACCTAGCAATGCATTTCTTAGAACTTATCCCAGCTCTAAGTGAAACATGACTATACTATATAAGGTGGCCCTGACTTTATAGCAACAGTATACAGAAAACTGTGCCTGGCTCCTTAGCACTCCTTTTAAGGTTCTTTAATGTTGTCTTTTCAGACTTATCTTTTTCACGTACTTCCTTACATCTTATAATTTTACATAAATACACATATTATGAATGACACAGTCCTATCACACTTTGAGTCTTACAAAATTTTATACTGTTAATACTAACAAGATGGGGGCCAGCAGATGGCATGGTGGTTAAGGGCACTGGACTCCTACATGGCCAACCGTGGTTACAGTCCCAGACCTGGCGACTTGCTATCTCACTCACTTTCTCACTCTCTCCCACCCCCCCGAGTCAAATTAAAATAAATAAAGCTAAATAAAGTAATTCTGTTTTAAAATAAAAGCTAACGAGATATATGCAGCCTAGTAAAATAGGACACGGGGTCAGCAAATGGCATGGTACTTAGGGTGCTGGACTCCCACGTGGCCAGTGGTGGTCTGGCCCCAGATCTAGCAACTTGCATTCTCATCTTCCCTCTCTATCTCACTCTACCTCTCTCTAGTGTACTTTTAAAATAATAATAATAATGAATCATTTAAATAAATAATGTTTTGCTTTTTTGCCTTTTTTTTTTTGGAGAGGTTTTTGCTATAGAGCGTGTATGCTCGCCAGAAAGACAGACAGCGACAGAGAGACAGAAAGCGAGAAATCACCCCTCAGGGGGGATGACCACGCTGCAATCCCTTCTCCTCCATTCTTCTCTCAGGATCCTGGGCACGCACGCATAAGTGCCCAGCATTGAGTTTAAGCCACCGGGCTCGGGACTCGAACCATGGCTGACTACATGGGAGTCCAGCAACGTAGCCATTTCGCCAACTGCTGGTCCCTAAATAAATAATGTTTTATAAATGATGATGACCAAAAAGAAAATGGCCTAATTATTTAATATAATAGTGTAATCTTTGTCTTCTACACAAAATATCCTAGTAAGCCTCCAATTCATTAGAAACAATTCATTTATTAAATTTACTAAAATGTTTGATGAATAAAATCCAATGCTAATCAAGTTATACCCTTATAAACAGGAAAGGTTAATTTAAAAGGTACTACTTTATCTTGATTTACAAATACTTATGTTCTCTATCTATATGGTAGTCGGGCAAATGCTGTAATCAGAGAATGACACTTGGTCTCTGTCTCAGTCAAACAATCTTAAGAGACAGGACAAAAATAAAGTTTGTGATAGCACAAGCAGCATACACTAAGTACCGGAAAAGTTGCTTTCCACAGTAAATTCGAGGAAGGCATACTCAGTATTATCTCAGGCAGGAGGAGGAGTTCTGTGGAGGTCAGATTTAGAAAAATATCAACAGCAAGACAGGTTTGTCTCCCAAGTCAAGTGAAGAAGGGAAACTGCCTTCAAGAAGCTCCTTGTGTGTCTAGTTCATTGAACTTTAAATCTCTGCTCGAAGGATGGCCCTCACCTAGAAAGGCCTTCCCTGACCTCGATATCTAAGTGGGGATGCAGTTCAGGTGCATCAGCTCAC
Source organism: Tupaia tana (assembly GCA_026018925.1). Taxonomy (NCBI): domain Eukaryota; kingdom Metazoa; phylum Chordata; class Mammalia; order Scandentia; family Tupaiidae; genus Tupaia; species Tupaia tana. The sequence continues at coordinate 268,058,694 of JAKSZU010000001.1, read as the reverse complement.
ACTGACCCGTAAGTGCCTTTCCAGTAAGCAGCCAGTTCCCAGAGGTCAGGAGCCCAGTCTGTCTAGCTCAGTGCTGCGTCACTCACCACCTGCCACGGTAGGTAATGAGTAAGTATCTGCTGCGTGACCTGAAATCCAGCAATGAGAGGGCAGGTCAGATTCTAACGGGAACGCATTAGAAAATACGGGTAAGAAGAGAGAGCGAGAACAAGGACCAGCCTTTGTAAAACTGTAACAGTAAAGATAAATAAAACCCCGGGACAGCACGTAGCGTGATGGCTAAGGCACTGGATTCTCACATGGCTGACCATGGTTTGAGTGCTGGACCAGGTGGCTTGAAAGCCATGCTGGGCATGTGTGCCTGCATGCCCAAAATCCCCAGAGGAGAATAAAGAAGAGACTATGACATGGCCATCCCCCAATGGGGGGGGGTGTCTCATTTTCATGCTCTCTCTCTCCCCCTCTCTCTCTGGCAAACACATGTACCCTACAGCAAAATACTAAAATGATAAAACCAGAATTCAAAGGAAAAGTAGGGCCAAAAGAATGTTTAAGAAAATGAGGTGGTATTTGAATTTATCCCAAAAAGAAAATTATAACATGGACATACAGAAAAGAGAATGACTGGGCCAGCAGGTGGTGTAGTGGTTAAGGCACTGGATCCCACATAGCCAACTCTGTGGTTCGAGTCCCAGACCTGGCAACCTGAAAATCACACCAGGCACATGTGCATCCATGCCCAGAATCCCCAGAGGAGAATGGAGGAAAAGGGATTATGGTGTGGCCATGCCCCCAGGGGGTGATGGCTTGGTTTTCCTCTGTCTCTGTCTCTCTCTCTCTCTCTGATGAGTTCAGACACCCCATGGCAAAAATTTAAAAAGGAAGAAAGGAAGAAAAGAAAAACACTAAGCATTTTGGAAGATAGGATTCGTTTAAGCAGAGCTAAAGGGTCAGAAGTAAGCAAGGCAAGAACCAGGGCAGCTGGCCTGGGTCACACAGGTACATCCTGGGATAAGGCAGGGAGAACAGCGGGTAAGAAGGATGGTGCAGTCCACAGAGAAGCTTGAACTGAAACCTGGCTTACGACTCACACCCAATAGAGGCAGGTGTTTCTGTTACCATTTCGGGGCGGGGGGGGGGGGGATGTTTAGCAGCAATAAGGTTATTCAAAAGAAAAAGTGGCAAGACTCATTGTAATGTTAGTGTAAACCGTGGTGGGACATTCCTGTCACGCTAAACTTCCCACCCCTCCTCCTCGCAGTGCTGTATGCGATGTAACTGAAAACCTCCAACTGAAGATAACGAGGCCCTGACGTCTGGCTTTGTCTACCACATCCCTGACAGGAGCCGCAGGATGACCACTCATCAGTCTGATCGTGCCTGACATGCAGGTCTGATGGAAGCCTTGTCTATTTTTCACAGCTCATTTGAAGAAAAAGGCAATAGAAGAAACATATTACAAATGGGAAAGTCACTATTGTAGTCCTTTAAGAGAGAACTAAAAAGTGAAAGACCTTTTATGCTCTGTCTGCTCTTCAGGGGACAAATACTTGCAAAAAAAAAAAAAAAAAAACTATCCAAAAAAGACCATTACACACCAGTACTCGCTTAAATAGTAAGTATAAGTGTTTCATCTGCAGCTCCAGAAGAAAATACTAAAATGATTTACAATCTTAGAATGATTTATTGTAAGATTTTGTTTTCAACTTTATGTATTAAGGCTCTATTTTCTAATAACCTACTACTGCATTATCACTGAGTTTTCAAAGAGACTATAAAGTATATTTTAAAGTTATCCATTTGAGTGTCCAAAACGTTCTCCTCTAACATTTGTTAGAGAATTTCATACTCATACTTGCTTATGAAATTTTAGCTAGTATTTTGCAAGAAAGAAACCAAAATACAGAATGTAACATTTGTTAAATGCTTCACACACGACCGCTATCAGCATGCTTTGCCTACGTTGCTCAATTCCTTTCTCAGAATGTATTATTTTGCAAGTAGTCAAATCTGATCTATTTTTCCTGTTTTCATTAGAGGGGACAGTGACCTGGCTTCTAAATGGCCTGAAAGTTAAGCTGAAGAATAAAAGCAACATGGTTATTTTTAGAGCTCTACAGGCATAAAAATACAGCACTAAACTGTGACCTGCAGCTACGCACAGCAAAGCACCACATCATGCGACAGCCTTCACTTGAGCGAGGAGCCTGTGTGCTCCAGAAGACAGTTCAGCTCATCACCAAAGACATGTCGGGATGCATTTACGACCAGCATCCATAGCTGCCGGCATCGTTTTCAAATAGACTGAACTACATTCCAAAGGTGGACCGTTATATAATTTGTGAAGATTGAATAGTAAGTTATTTTTGTCATTTCCTCTAGCATACTTACAAGGTGAATTAACGGGCATGCTCTCCAAAGGAAGCCATCACAACCCCATTGCTAACGTGGAGAGTTACTTATTTCAAACACAGTTCTGGGGGTAAATAAGGAGGCTCACTCCCTCAACAGAGGACACATCCAGGGGAACGAGGATGCCCCAGTGAGACACAGCTTCGCCACCCATTCGGGGGAAACGTCTCTGGCAACACCATCACTAGCAGACCCATCAACTTAACAGGTAAGCTTTAAGCTTTTTCTGTTCCAAGCATAAATCGAAAGTGTGTTTAGAGAAAACACTTTTCCATATGTTAATATTTTAAAACCTCCTAAGAACTTCAATTAGCAAGTATTGGTTTTATTTTCAGAAATTGTTCTGTCTGTAGATCATGTCTGACTTTGTATATTTAATTTCTGCTTCACTACATAAAGTATTTTCAAAGCTCGGTTTTTGACACTGACCTAGTTAGAAACTAAAAGACTTTAATCCATGTACTAATCTTGTTTGGACTGGCATATCTAACCATGGGAAAATTCATGCACTTTTCTGGCAAATTTACTGTGAAGAAACAAATATTTGATCATCAGGACCATAACATTTTATGCAAATAAACAAATGAGAATATTTCTATAGGCTAAAAATGCCACTTTTTGGCTGGATGAAATGGCTAAAAACTGATTCCTACAAATCCCCACACTACCCGGCTCAGACGTGGCCACAAAGACACTGCTTCGGGAACTGAAGTGGCACCTCCAGGAGAGGGAGAGGTTAGCAGAGGAGATTGAAAATGAACAAAAAGTGAAGAAGACAGGTGCGGACTACACCTGGCTGAGGAACTACCAGAATCCCCACACGACCATCCCCGCTACTGAACAAAGACAACTTGAAGTTCTCTGCTCCCAAGTTCAACCTTGCCACACGGGAACTATTCTCAGCAGGTAAAAACTGTTCTCTTGTGATTCCCGCTGCCCAGTCTAAGTTCCTCGGAGATGTGGGCTGGAAACTGCATCCCACCATGTGAGGGCTTTAATCACATATATCGAATGTCCAGCTCCCAGAATCTCTAGGAATAGGCTGGGAAAAAAAAAAAAAAAAAAAAAGAAAGAAAGAAAGAAAAGAAAAAGAAAGTAAGTAAGTAAGAAAGAAAAAAATCTGTTGATATCTTACTGGTAGGAAAGCATTTTAAATTACGTTCAAAATTTCTTCCCTAGAAGCATAATTGTAAAGCAATGTACAGATCGCTTGAAGGTGGGTAATCAGTAGATGAGTACATCAGTTAAGCTGCATGTTAGAGATCAAAGAATATGACAAAAGAAACCCTGTAAACTGATTCTTCTCTGCCTCATTCCGTCTAGATTTCGAGAAGTTCTGGCAGAAAATGATGTGTTACCATGGGAAATTGTCTACATCTTCAAGCAAGTTCTCAAAGACTTCCTGAGTCGTACTGAGGAAGGCGGCGAGCAGGAGGACCTGGAGGACTCTCGGAGCATGGACTGTCCTGTGACTTCCGCCACCGCAGGTGACAGCTCCGCGGGCCCCCACAAAGACGAGATACCCACGATTTCCAGTTATGTGGACAAGAACACCCGGAACAGGCTCCCCGCACTCTCACACAGAATCTGGGACCTCCCCCACGACTACCCGTCCAGCTGAGCTGCTCGTGACCAGGAGTCCCCACGACCACCTTAGGACCAGAACGCTAACCAGGAATGCCAGCGGAGGGACGTGGCCAAGTGTCTCTGTGACAAAGTCAGAAGCCGAGGCTCCTGTGGAGATGGCCTGTGTCAAAGTGTCCCTCTAACCACCCTAAACACACAGTGTTTTCAATGGACAGTATGCTTTTAACTGCAGTGTTTCCCAGATACTCTGAACAATGTCTGAAGTATTTTCTTATATCTCAAACGCATCTCACCAGAACTAAGGCCATTTTATTCAGGATGAAGGTTAATAGACTGTGTATAAAATTTAGACATTAACTTTGACTCTTACTCTTAACTCTTTGACTCTGAAAGGACTATGTGTAGAATAAAACAATGAATGTGAATTTAACGTTCACAATATAATACCAAAATGAAACGAACGTGTGGTCGTCATTCTCAGCAGGGACCAGGACAGGCTGTGAGGGACAGTGAGCGAGGACACAGCGTGGGCTGAGAGCAAAGCCACGCTCCGGCCCACACTCGGCTCACTCCCACCTCACAGGCAGGGCAAGTCCAACCACGGTCCTGGACCTACCAGTAAACGGCCGCTGGGCGTGTCAGCACTGTGCTGCTACTCTGCAAGAGACACATTCATGACACAACACAGAAACCCATCAACTTGTAAAGTTCAGCATTTCATAACTTCATTAACAGTAGGAAACTATGCATTAGTCAGATTGGTTTTGATAAAGTGCTAAAATCTGTGTTTAGCATTCCTAAAATTATGCCCAAGGAATTTACTTCTATAACTTTATATTTGAAGATTTACGGGTTTTCTGTCATCTAAAAAGAAAAAAAAAAATTGGGGACCAGCAGGTGGCACAGAGGTTAAGGAGACTGGATGCCACGTGACCAACTAAGCGATTTGGGCTGACCCGGCAGCTTGAAAAACAGGTGTGCATGCATACCCAGAATCCCAAGAGGAGAATGGAGAAGAGGACTGCAGTGCAGTGCATGTTCCTGAGGGGTGATTTCTCACTTTCTCACTCCCCTCCACCTCTCTCTCTCTCTCTCTCTCTGGCTAGTGTACGTACCTAAAGCAAACATGAAAAAATTTTAAGATATACACTCAAAAAAAAAGGGGGGGAAAGGCCCTGTAGCACAGCAGTTAAATGCTATGCATAGGGAGCTGGATCCCACATGGCCAACTGCAGTTCAAATCTTGTTCCAGGTAGGTTAAAAAAACACCCCAGGCAAGTGTGCACGGGGGGAGGGGGAGGGCGGGCAGGACCCTGATCTGACAAACACATGGAGGAAAAAGGACTGCAGCATGACCATGCCATGCCCCACTTGGGGGTACTTTCTCTCTCTGACAAGTACAGGCACCTTCTGACAATGGGGCCAGAAGTGGTGTACTGGTTAAGGTGCTGGACTCCCACACATGGCCAACCATGGTTCAAGTCCCAGACCTGATGGCTTGAAAATCATGCCAGGTGCATGCGCATGCATGCCCAAAATCCCAGGAGAATGGAGAAGGGATTGCAGCATGGCCATCCCCGAGGCATGCTCTCTCACTCCACCCCCCTCCATTTCTCTCTGGTGAGCACACACACCCTACACCAAATGAAAAATAAATACATAAATGCTTACAGTAACTGAGCAAAGGTGTAGTTACATCATTCCATTATCCAAGCATGGAAATCAATCCCACGCCAGTCCTAAGTCACAAACCGTGCAGTTAATTTTACAACCAGACAAACTGGGTTTTCTTTTGGGAGAGGTTTTTGCTACAGGGCACGAGCGCTCACCAGAAAGACAGAGAGAGACAGAAAGCAAGAAATCACCCTCCGGGGGGATGGCCACGCCGCAATCCCTTCTCCATTCTCCTCTCGGGATTTTGGGCGCACACGCACCCGGCCCGAGTTTAAGCCACCAGGTCTGGGACTCAAACCGTGGTCGGCTACATGGGAGTCCAGCAACATAGCAATTATGCCAACTGCTGGCCCCTTACAACCAGACTTTTAAGGAGAATGGAAAAATACACTCAGTTTTGCATTTCTATCTCTCACGCTGCTTTTGGCAATAACCAAATAATCATGATTTCTATGAGAATACTGGCATATGTAACTTAAAACTATAGCTGCTTCTGAAGAAAACCTATAAGTCAAATAGAAATTTAACATAGATAATTTTCTGAACATTAACAATATTAATGTGGGGCCAGCAGGTGGCACGTGGTAGCTAAGGGTGCTGGACTCCCACATGGCTGACCAAGGTTCAAGTCCTGGTCCTGGACCTGGTGACTTGGTTTCTCACTTTCTTTCTGTCTCTCTCTCCAAATTAAAGTTAAATAAAATAATTATTAAAAAATAATATTATTAATGTTGCTATAGGGTGAACGTGCTTGCAGGGGGTAGGGCAAGGGGGCAGAGAGAACAGGCGAAAATGAGAAAGCGCCACCCCACAGGGTTGGTCACACTGTAACCCCCTTACCCTCCACTTCTCCCTCAGGATTTTATGCACACACGTACGCACCTGCACCTGGCACGTTTTTCAAGCCACCAGTTGGGACTCAAACCGCGCAACGGCCATGCAGAATCCAGTGCCTTAATCTCCACACCGCTGACTGGCCCAGCACCGGACTGTTCATAATACCTAAAGCTGTCAAGGGAATCTGGGTCGAAAAACACAAAGGGAGGTACAGATGGAGGCAGGGTTATCGGGAATGTTTCAGCTGTGCGTTTCATCAGGGGAAACAGTGGCAGCACCACCGCTGGTACGTTCAGTTAGGGACTAAGAATTAAGTAAATGGATCCACGGGAGAGTGCCCTGCACGGCACTTACCACGTAACGGGCTCTCGAACGCTGGCGCTCCTACTGGTCCGATCCGCTGCTAGCAGTCCTGAAGGGGTTCTCTGCACACCAGGCACTGTGCTAAGCACTGGGTCACATCCTCATTATTTTTTTATAGATTTTTTTTTTTTTTTTTTTTTTTTTTTTTTTTGCTATAGGGTGTCTGTGCTCACCAGAGAAAGAGACAGAAAGAAATCACCCCCCTGGGGGGATGGCCGCACCACAATCCCCTCTCGTCCATTCTCCTCTTGGGATTTTGGGCACATTGCACACGCACCAGGCATGTTTTAAAAAACTCAAACCGTGGTCTCCTATGTGGGAGTCCAATGAAGTAACCATTATGCCATCTGCTGGTCTCTGACAACCCACGTCCTCTTTTAATCTGCCCTTGTGAAGCAGGCATATTGTCCCCATGTGACAAATGAAGAAGTGCCTCAGACATGTCAGTGGCTTGCCCAGCACACTAGGGTTCACATCCACCTCCCATAACCTGCCTCAATTTAACGTCTAAGTGCCAATTCCTACTTGACACCTGCTCTTAGAAGCTCACAGGCAACTTAAAAATCAGCATGTTAAAAGTCAAAGAGTTTTGATTATTTTCTGAAAGAAGAAAAAAACGCCTAAAAAAGGAACCAGCCAGGGACCAGCAGTTAGCGTAATGGCTATGTCGCTGGACTCCCACCCGGACCTGGTGGCTTAAAACTCACGCTGGGCGTGTGTGCGTGCGTGCCCAAGATCCTGAGAGGAGAATGGAGGAGAAGGGATTGCGGTGTAGCCATCCCCCCGGGGGGTGATTTCTCGCTTTCTGTCTCTCTGTCTCTCTCTGTCTTTCTGGCGAACGCACACGCCCTATAGCAAAAACGTCTCCAAAAAAAGTGCTAGACTCCCACATGACCGACCACAGTTCAAGTCCCAGACCTGGCGGCTTGCTTTCTCACTTTCTCTTTCTCTCTCATCAAATTTAAAAAACAAATGAACAAACAAAAACAGAATTAAATAAATAATTCTTTACCAAATGTCTAAGTGTTGTATAATTCATTTAAGTTCATGTAAGAAAAGTGGAGGTGAGCTTGAACAGCACACCAGATGCATTTGTGTGCACACCTCCCAAAATCCTGAGAGGAGAAAGTAGGAGAAGGAGCTGCACTGTGGTCCTCCCTTCTGAGAGCTTTGCACTCCCTCCTCCCATCTCTCTCATGTGAGCACATGTGTCCTACAGCCAATTATTTTAAAAATAGAAAGAAAGAAAAAAGAAGGAAGGGAGAAAAGAGAAATCTGGCTGTGAGAAAGGTTCAAAACTTTTGAGAATGTTAACTTATATTAAGATCCACCCCCCCCCCCCAAAAAAAATAAGGAATGAGTGAAGTAACCAATAGTTAATGAAAATTCAGAAGTTTGCTATGGTGAAGACAAAGTACATTTGGAGGTATTGAAGAGTCAAAGACACAAAAGTGAGATTTAAGCAAAGAGCATCCCGAGCCAGGATTTGAAGTGTGCCGCAGACTGAGGAAAGGCCACCACAGAAAGCACGAAGAAACACGGGCAGAAGGACATGGGTGTGAGCAAGGCTCCCAGCCGGGGCCAAGGACCGTGCACTGTGATCCCTGGGAAAGCTGGTGCCGACACCGGAGAACCCTCCAAACACCCGACTGCAGCCACTGAACTGTTCCTTTCCACGTGACAAGGTAAAGAAAAGAAATGCACGGGTAGAGCGCTTAATCCACAGACAGAACAGGAAAGAACATCCGGTAGGTAGCGGGGGAAAGCAGAGAAGGGAAGAGCCCCTGGCAGTGACTGGAAATGCGCTTTACAAACCGGCGGACTCACAGCACTCCACCAGCCCCAACCGCCCAGCAGGGCGCGAACGGCTGACAGCTCAGCAGAGCTTCCTCCAGCGAGAAACGAGCTCACACCCTGACTCACAGCCGCCCACTCACGCTACGTCACCGAACAGTCCTAACCCGGCTACCTACAACCGTCTCAGCTCTTCTATTTCCTCTCCTGCTGGCGCTTACTACCCACTAAGCGGACTCAGCGGTGCTCTCCCAGGCTGGATCTCGCCGAGCAGCGCCCCTACCAGATGTGTCCCCCCGGGGATGCTGTTTACACACGCCTTCCTCCCATGTCCACTGCTCCCTCACTGACAGCAACCTCACTCAAGACTTCCTTACTGGAAAGACAGAGGGAGCAAGTCCCCGAGCATCCGCCACGTGCCACCTGCATGGGCTCTCAGTAGGAACCCAGCTCCACCCCGGGAACCCTAATGCCCTCCAGCACTGCCACAACACAGCACCACACGGCAGTCTGCACGACACAAATCTCTTCCCCTCCAGTCCAGGCGGACTTACCGGGGCCTCTCCCTCGGGGCTCACAAGGCCAAAACCAAGGTGCTAGCGGGGCTGTATTCCCTCTCAGCCGCTCATTCGGGTTGGCAGCCAAACTCAGTGCCCTGCAATCGTAGGGCTGAGGGACCCCTTTCTTCGCTGTCGGCCGGGACCCAGGCTTTCCTCTTAGTTGCCCGCATTCCTTCTCGTGTTTTCCGTTAGGACTCCTCTAGCGAATGACATTTCAAATCTCTCAACTCCAGTTGAAGAAAATGCTCTGCTTTTACAAGCTCATGTGACTAGACTGAACTAATGTAGGCAATCTCCCTATTTAGAATTTGTAACTTTAGGGACCAGCAGATGGCATAATGGTTACATTGCTGGACTCCCAAGTAGTCAAAAGTGGTTTGAGTCCCAGACCCAGTGGCTTAAAACTCAGGCCAGGCACGTGTGCCTGCGTGCTCAAGATCCTGAGAGAGGAATGGAGGAAAAGGGATTGTGGAATGGCCATCCCACCCCCCCCCCCCCAGGGGGATGATTTCTTTCTCTCTCTCTCTCTCTCTCTGGTGAGCACACATGCCCTAGAGCAAAAATATCTCTAAAAAAAAAAAGTAACTTGAACTACATTGCACATTCACAGGTTCCAATGAACATCCTTGGGACGTCACTCTGCCTAACTCCACCACTTGCTACAGGAAGTCGGGCATATGAACCCAATCCAGGTTTCTTCACCTATAAAACCACAGGAACTGATTAGTTGATAATGCCATCAACCTCAGAGGGCTGCGGTGAGGATTAAACAACATCGCTATATTCACCGAATGCCTACTAAAAGCTAGAGGCTTGGCACAGGATATACATGTTTTTGGAGGCCAGGAGGATACCTCTGAAGAATGTCACCTAAACTACCACTATTCAGATTGACATTGTTTGCCTGTCACTACTTAAGTACAGAAGTCACAACATTTATGGCAATTCTACTAAATCATTTTGCATATGTTGAATCTAATAGTTTTTAGAATGGGAGCTATATTTTGTCTTTTTTCCATCTCACTACTCTGAAAATCACTTTGATTTTTACAAAAATCTCAGTCCACACAGGACTGGAAATTTTAGAAACTGGTCTTGAATAGATAAAATACTAAAATCTATACCCTCAGTTTCTGACAAGGTCAATAATAGTTTACTTCCACTATCACAATGAGTTACTTAAAAGCAATGCCTTTCAGTCCATCCCATCCAAGGAGCAAGTATCAGAGTGCTGAGCAGAAGTGGCCGACAGGATCTTCTGTTAGAGTTATCCGAGGAAACAGACCATATAGCACCAGAAACAAGGCAGCCTCTTTAAAGTTGCACGGGGGTGGGGGGTGGGGGTGGGGGAGAACCAGCAGTTAGTGTAATGGCTATGTCGCTGGACTCCCACGTAGTCAACCGCAGTTCGCATCCCAGACCCGGTGGCTTAAAACTCACGCCGGGCACATGTGCGTGCGTGCCCAAGATCCCGAGAGGAGAATGGAGGAGAAGGGATTGCGGTGTGACCATCCCCTCTGGGGGGTGATTTCTCGCTTCCTGTTTGTCTCTCTCTGTCTGTCTAGCGAGCGCATGCGCCCTATAGCGATAAACATCTCAAAAAAAAAAAAAAAAAAAAAAAAAAACAGTTGCACCAGGGGGACTCTTTGTCCCCTCAAGAAAACAAATTTACCAAACATCTCAAGGTTGCAGGAGAAAGGATTCTACAAAGGCCTGAGGCAACCCACATAAACTTGACCCACTGTCTGGGCTTATCATCAAATGTGGTGCAACCAACAAGCAAGAGTAACTTGAAAAACCTAAAAAACCTCCTCTCAGCTATAAAAAAATTTTTTAAAAAAAGAGTGTTGAACTTGGCTGGGGGGAGAGAGAGCACAGATATCCCAAGGCAGGGTGAACTTCCGACACCGTCTTCACAGCGAGTGCCTCACAGGTGTTTCTGCTCGCCAGCTCTAATGCCTCTTCTAGAATAAAGACTGTCCCCTTGCCTTTGTATTTCCGCCAAATCCCAGTGAACGAAAGAACTGGTAGTAGCTACTTATGTCAAAAAATAGTGAGAGGAAGAGGATTAATGAACTTGAGCAAATGCAGCATTCACTTTGGCGTTTACCCAAATCACTTGAAAACTATGTCCATTTACAAACCTACACAAGAATGTCTACACCAGCTTTATTCCTAACTGTGAAAACTTTTGGAAGCAACCAAGTTGTCCCTCAGGAGGTGACTGGATAAACCATGACACACGCAGGTTATGAAAGGTTAACCAGCAATGGCTATCAAGCCAGGAAAAGACAGGAAGGAACCTCAGGTGCACCCTGTTAAGTCAAAGAAGTCTGAAAAGGCTGCACATGTGTGATTCCAACTCTGTGGATTCTGGAAAAGGCAAAACTGTGGAGACACTGAAAAGACGAGCAGTTGCAGGTGGTGGGGAGGGCGGGATGAGTAAGCGGGGCAGGCGGGGTTCCCGGGGAGGTGAGACTACTCCCTGGGTACAGGCGGTGGGCACCAGACAGAGTCGTCCGCACACTCGCCTGCGGGCGGGGACTACCCAGCGGGTTCATCAGCTGTGCCCGCGGTACGGCTCGCACACGTTACAACGGGAGCTCTCCTACCTTCTGATCAATTTTTCGTGAAATATCAAAATGCTTTTTAAAAAAAATAGCCCATTAATTTAACAAAAGTGAAAAAAATCTGAAAGAAAACTATTAAGCAAAACTCTTAGAGCTTCCTTCGAGGAAGCCCCGAACACCTGTGGCGCTAAGCTGCTCTGGCAGCAGTCTGGGACTGGCCTGGTGACAAGGTCACGTTGGGACCGTCACCCCCAGAGCTGCCAAGAATGGGCACGGACACGCAGGGTACCTCGGGAGGTTCAGGTCTCGCCAGCAGCACCTGCTCCCCACAAGCCTGCCCCCCAGGCCGTGCCCACGTCCTACCTCCCCAGCCCTGGGACAGGCTGGCCCGGAACAGGGGCGGGAGCTGGAACCCCGGCAGGAGCGGGGGCCAGGGCCTGGGCCTCGGGGCTGGCGCTGGGGGCCACATCCTTGCGCTGCGCCTCGTCCCTGGCCGCCTCGGCCGGGAAGGCAGGCGGCAAGCCCAGCAGCTCCACATTCGTCACGGTCTTGCCGATGGTGAACCAATCGTTGATCTGGTCGAGGGTAAGTTTGCGCAACATGCTCGAAACCCGAGCCTCCGCTTCAACCGCCAGAGCGCAGCGCTGGAACTGGCAACGGCGGGAAGCACCTGCGCAACGTGCACGACGTGCTCGACGTGCTCGGCCACGACCGTGCCAACGGCCCCGCCCCTGCTCGAGGCCCTCCAATCGGAGCGCACTACGCACAGGGGGCGTGGCTCGGGCTCTGCTGGCGCATGCGGCCTGGGTAGCCTGGCCACGTGAGCTGGCCCTGCCCCGCCCCTCCCCCAACCTGCGCAGGGCTTGCCGGGAGCCGGTCCGGTGGTAGCTGACCGGAAGGTATGAGGGGTGGCTGCTGGCGTCGAAGGCTGTTCAGCAGGCTTCCCAGAAGCCCCGTGGCCTTGTGGGTACCTGGAAATGGCCTCGCGTTACTCTGGCCTCTCCGTTCTAGGGTGACTCCGTCAGCGGCTCGTGCCTTTCAGAATCCATCTGAACAGGTTTACTGAGCACCTGCTGTGTGCCCAGCCTGGCTCAGCGCCAGTGGGGAAGGGACTGCAGTGGCAGACCCGGGCGGGGGAGGGGCGTGCAGGGCAAACCGGTAGAGGTACGCCCCTGGCTGCTCTGCCTGGACGTCTTGCACCTAATTGGGGGACTGAAGGAGCAGCTCACGGGAAGCTCCTTGGGGAAAATGATACCTAAGGACACATGAAGGGTAACCAGGAACGAGCGGGAAGGAGGACCTGGAGAGAGGCGCACAGGGGAATGTGGACCTTGCTGAAGGCCTGAGTGAGGCCTGCAAAGAAGTTGTTCAGGGCCAGGCTATAACCAAACTCAACTCATCTTCCTTCTGCAGCCTGCGTCTCAGGTGGCACTGTCTTACCGCCCGAGCAAAGGTGTGGCAAGTGGTACAGACGCGCAGGTTGTCACCAAAAGCATAGTGGTCAAAACTCCAGACGTCAGGAACACCAACCAGGCTCCAGAAGAGTAAGAGTGTTGGACAGAACCCTAGAAAACACCCTGAAAGAAGAGCTAGATGGACAAACCCAGCAAAGGTATACAAAGGAAGGAAGGCGACCGAATTAGAAGGAAGATGTGCCTGCAGGCTCGCACAGCCTCGGTGCCCAGTGCAGGGTCTGGCGTGTGTGGGCTCTCAAGAGCCATGTGAATGAATACATCGAGGTGTGCAGGCCGAGCAGTTAGGACCAGAAGATGCCCAGAGTGGCAAGCAAGAGTTGACTGTGAGCACAGCGTGACAGAAGTCAGACTGGGTGGGCCCGAGCTCTCTGTGTCAGCAAACCAACTAGCACGCTGCAAAGCCAGCGTGCTACTGTGAGTCCCAACTGCACCACTCTCGTACCCTGAGCTGATAGCCTGACTTTTCCAAATGCTGTAACCTCTGAAAGGTGCTGCCCCAACATGCTTTCTGGCAGGAGAAAAGAACTTATAAATAAGAAAAAAAGCTATTCATGAACTGAGGCTCTTGAGTGTGTCATTCAACACTGATGGAAAAATATTGCAACTTATTTTATATGAAGGCTAGGACTTAATTCTAAATCTCACAGAACGTACTAGAATCACTTCAAGGCAAGTCCAGAACTCACCAAGACTCATGTTTCCCATGTGCTGCTTTGCTGTATGCTAGCATCCCTTGCCGATGTCGCAGTGAGCATATTTTTAAGTGAAAAATGCTCTTCTGAAGAGGGTTTATTTCAGACAAACATTTTGTTTTGGGAGTCATTTTCTTTTACCTCTGTGCTACACTTTTATTCTCGTGAGAATTCGAGTTTTTAACTGCAATGGAAAGACACTTGATGCTTCTTCAGTTGGAAATTTGTTCTCATTTCTAGTAATTGCCATTTTCCTAACTAAACAGTAGGTAACATTCTACATCAACAAAGGCTGAATAGCTTTGAGCTCCCTTCATTTGATTCAGCAGTTCCTGGTGGAGCCTACTCACTTGTTCCAGCTCATCTTAAGTTCCTGGAGCCAGCAGGTGGTGTGGAGGTTAAGGCACTGGATCCCACATGGCCACCTCTGCAGTTTGGATCCTGGACCTGGCAGTTTGAAAATCAGGCCCAGCATGTGTGCATGTGTGCCCAAAACCCCAAGAGAAGAATAGATGAGAAGGGATTGTGGCATGTCCTTCTCCCGGGGCAGGAGGGGAGTGAGTTCTCATTCTCTCTCTCTCTCTCTCTCTCTATCCCTCTCTCCCCCTCTCCCCCAGAGAACACACACACCCAAAACAAAAGGGGGAGGGGTGACTGTTTGACATAAGAATTTTTTATTTAGGTTTTTTGCCATAGGTTTTGTGCACTTGCTGGAAAGGAGAAAGATTCAGAGAGAGGGAAAGTGAGAAGTCACCCTCCCCAGGGGGTGCCCATGCTGCAATCCCTTCTCCTCCATTCTCCTCTTAGGATTTTTGGCATGTACCCACACATGCCTGGTGTGATTTTCAACCTGTCAGATCCGGGACTTGAACTGTGTGATCAAATGGGAGTCCAGGACCTTAACCACTATGGCACCTGCTGGCCCCAACATCGGAAACAAATTTTTAAAGAATTACTTAATTTTGTCAATATTTTTTGTTGTTGCTGCTGCTGTTGTTTTTGTTTTTTTGGAAGAGGTTTTTGCTATAGGGTGCATGCGCTCATCAGAAAGACAGAGACAGAGAGACAGAAAATGAGAAATCACCCCCCAGGGGAATGGCCACACCACAATCCCTTCTCCTTCATTCTCCTCTCGGGATCTTGGGCACATACGCACACGCGCCTTGCATGAGTTTTAAGCCACCAGGTCTGGGACGCGAACCGCGGTCAACTACATGGGAGTCCAGCGACATAGCCATTACGCTAACTGCTAGTCCCTGTCATTAATATTTTTAATAGGTTTGTAGACATCTAGACCAGAGTACATGGAAAGTCCAACGAACGCATCGAGGTGGGCCTTGGTATTTGGGGGAGGTTTTGCATGTTTGCATTCACAGAGTTGCAGATGAAAGGAGAACAAAGAGCTGGGAACAATTATGAATGAAGGTGATACCTGTTAGCAAAACTCTCCATAAAGCAGGAGAAACTGTGCTCAGAGTACTTTTGTGTCTTTACTGACCTCCCAAGCTTCAAAATGCAGCATTCTGTACTTTGAGTAAATCACTGGGGTGGTCCTTTCCTTGAATATTTATGTTTTTGGTTTTGTTTTGGCTTTGGTTTTAGAAGATGTGTTGTTCTTACAGCTCCAGATTTGAAACAAAAGACACTGAAAATCTGTTGACCCGGTCTCTGTCTTTAGTTTTCTATACTTTTATGATTGTTCAAAGTTATTATTTTCATGTATCTGCCTGCTTGGTTCCTGTTTTAAATCTTTGGCATCACTTTATTTTTAATCACTTTTGGGAAATTCTCAGTCTGCTGTTATCCCTTCAAATATTCCTGCCCCAACCTCTTGCATTCCTTTCTAAGACTCCAATTACACATGACCAGCTTTGTTTTATTTGTGCTATAGGTCACATGCACACACCAAAGAGAGACAGAGAGAGGGAAAGTGAAAGATCACCTCCCAGGGAAGATGGCTATGCTACAACCTCTTCTCCATTCTCCTCTCAGGATTTTGGGCATACACGCACATGCACCTGGCATGAATTTCAAGTTGCCAGGTCCGAACTTGAGCTTCAGTTGCCCATGTAGGAGTCCAGAGCCTTAACCACTACACCATCTGACCCCATGAAAGGTTTCTTCTAACCTGCCTGATGACTCTTTAACTATCTAATGTTTCTGTTAAACCTAGTTTTCGTTTGGCTCTTTTAAAGTCAGGCAAGTAGTTGTTTTTAATGATTTCCAATTGCCTGGTAAAATCTTCAATGTTGTTTAATTTCCTTAAACATAGCAAGCATGTTTTTTAGGTCTATGCCATTTTTTTCATGAGAGAGCACATACATGTGAGAGGAGGAGGGGCACCCTGGACAAGTTCTGTCCCACTGCAATGCCCTTCCCCCCAGCCCTCCAGCTAGTGGGGATCTGGGGCATGCATGCCCCCGTGTGTTTCGTGTCAACTCAGGAGCGAACTACCCTGTGGCTTCCAGCCTGCAGGCCAGTACACTATTATTTGTGCTACGGAGGCTGGGCCAAGCACGGTTATTTTTAAATATTCTTTCTTTATTCGTGGCTGAGTGTGTGTGTACAGGTGAGAGTGAAAGAGATGAGCGCCTCCACAGGGTCTGATCAAGCCACAATTCCCTTCTTCCAGTTCTCAGCCAGGTGAGTCTCGGCCTGGCAGGTGCTGGGTGTGTTTCAAGGTGAGGAGCGGGGGAGCTGGCTTATCTCAAGCAGGGCCTCAGTCAGGAAGCCATGGAGCCAGCTAAGCATGGTTATTTTTATTTTAATTTTTTAGAGGCTTTTATCCTTAGACTGGGTGCGCTCACCAGAGAAAGAGAGAGAGAGAAACAGTGACAGTACGAGAGAAAGTGAGAAATCACCACCACTCCTCTCCTCTCGGGATCTTGGGCATGCACGCACACGCGCCTGGCATGAGTTTAAGCCACCGGGTCCAGGACTCGAACCGCGGGCGGTTACATGGGCAGCGACTTAGCCATTACGCTAACTGCTGGTCCCAAGCGTGGTTACTTTTAAACACTGCGTCTGTCGTCTGTCCGGTACAGTGTCTGGAGCTCTCACTCCCACCCCCTAAGGCCCGGGCTCGCCAGCCGTTCTTCTTGCCTGCGGCCGCCAGGGGCGCTATGGTGCGCTGGCGCGGCCGAGGAGGCGCTCTGGCCTTTGAACTTCACTGCTCCTCCCGCCTTCCCGGCAGGACCTGCGCGACGCCTGCGCATTCGCTGACCTTCCCGAGTCGTTGACGGCCGGAGTCCGGGTCCTTCGGCGAAGTGAGTGCAGGGTCCGGGGCCGGCTGTTGGGGTCCCGGAGTCCCGGACCGTGGTGGTGGGGTGTCGGTGAGCGGCGGGGTGGAAGGAGGGCGGCCGAGAGCCTGCCCGGCCGCCGCTGACCTTGGTGTCCAGCCCACGGCCGCCTTTCTGCCGGGCCGCCCAGGCAGGGGTGGGGGTGGGAGAGCGCCCGGGGCTGCGCTTCGCTGTGACCAGGTGCGGCGTCCTGTCCCAGGTTCCTTCGCGGCTGGTTGATGGGGGAGCAAGGGTCCAAACCAGGAAAGCGCACCCCGAATGTAGCGCCTCCTCTCCCTGAGCTCAAGCTTCCTCCGTTACACTGTACACATGGCAAGGCCTTGGGAGGGCGACAGGAATTGAAACGAGGTCGAAATCGCGTGGAACTCGTACTGTAGACGCAGCTGGGGCGCGAGGGTCAGACCTTGCACGTTGCAGGGCTCGCCCGAACTGGCATGCGCCGACACCTTGCGGCCTTAGACGGAGACACCTGCCTGGCCTTTGACTAGGACGGGCTTTGGAAGCACCCGGTGCGGGGAAGCCGCAGCTGGGCAGTCTCGGGTGGAAAGGCGGGCTCCGGGCCCGCTCTTGGCTAAATGCTGGGAGCACCTAGCCGGAGGCGGAGGGCGAGTAGCTGGCAGGCACCGTCCAGGGCCCCTGTACCGGGCTGCGGTGATCCAAGGCGGGGCCAGACCTCCAGGTGACTGCCGTTTCTGGCCGTCCTCTCTCCACCTCTCTGTGCTTGCGGTTATTTGCCCTTCTTCCTGGACTCTCGGTGCTCGTCCCAGAATCCGGGCGCTGAGTCGCTGCGGCAGCCGGGGTGGCAGCAGTCCTTTCTGGCGTCGCCGCCAGCCTTTACTCCTTCTTCTCCACACCAGGCACAGGCTGGGCCCTTTGTCAGTCTCCTGGGGCTCCTGGAGAGCCCCGTGGGACAGCTGAGGTGTCCCTGTCTCACAGGAGAGGACAGAATCAGATCAGCCAGAGCTGTGCTGCAGCACAGGGTCCCCTAAACACCCCTCCTCACTTACTGTGCGCTGGGGAGGGGGGTCCACAGCAGCCTCTGCACTGGCTCCCCGAGGCTGGGCCTTCCAGGGGCTCCTGTGGGTCCTGTTTGAATCCTCGCAGGCACTGTCTCAAGGCAGGTGACCGTTTCTTGGACCCTGTACAGTCCCAGCATCCCAGCATCCGGTGTAGTCTGAGGGCAGACCTCCCTGCAAGAAAAGGGAAGGGCCACACCCTGCCAGGTCTCTCACAGGGACTAGCCACGGGGCGTCCCTTGGCCTCAGCGTGTCGCTCCTGGGGAAGAGCAGAGTGCTGGGCCTTGGAGCAGGCGCCACGAGCCTGTGGCTTCCGGATTGCCCGGGAGTCCAGTCCTGCTTGCTGCCGTAGGACTCGGGCAGCTTTCTCCGAGCACTTAGTAAACGCAGTTAAGTTGGGGAGCATTCTCAGGTAAAAGTCAAACCCCACCACAGCCTGCACGGCCTTGCATGCCTGACGTGCCTTCCCTCTCGTGGGCCAGCGTGGCACCTTATGTAACAGCACTCGCTGCTCGGCACCGCGCACCGTTCACACCGTCTTCCTGACAGCGGTGGAGGCAGCCTCATCTGTCTCCTTGTCTGTCTGGTGAGCAACCTGGGCAGCTCTAGGTGGCTGTCACAGTACGTGGCAGCCACAGTGGCCTTCCCACCCCTCCCAGCTCTCCAAGTTCACCTGGCGTTGGGTCTTGGCACGTGCGGTACCTCTGCCTGGAAGCCTCTCCCAGAAGTCCTGGCTCTGGCTTGTTTCTCAGCTCCTAGAACAGCGTCCAGCACCCGGTATTCGCGCAGTTCACATGCAGCCACACAGTCCGTGTGGCGGTGGCTTGAGGGGAGCCGTCTGCCCTTTGAGCAGGCTGGGCATGGGAAGGAGCTGGTGCTGTGAAGCTGGCAGAGCTGGAGAACGTGGGGAGCACTGCAGGAGGGGCTGGCTCCGTGCAGCTGGAGCAGCGCACGGGGCAGGTTGTGGGGCTGCAGGGGAGGTGAGGACAGCCTAAGCATCTTTTTCTTTTAATTATTATTTATTTAATTTTATTTATTCATTCATTTATTTTCATTTGACCAGAGAGAGAGAGAGAGGGAAAGGGAGAAAGGAAGCCGCCAGGTCCGGGACTCGAACCGTGGTCGGCCATGTGGGAGTGTCCAGCACCTTAACCACAATGCCACCTGCTGGTCTCCAGCCTAAGCATCTTCAAGGGAAATGAGAAGTGCTTTGGCCTCATCCTTCCTGGCGGTTACCAGCCTGTTAGGTGAAGGTGACAGCAGTTAGTTTGGGGTCCATAGCAGAGATCAGAAGTGTTGCTGTTCCTTGAGACTTATACATAAAAGTGAAGTTTAAAAGTTCAGAACTTAATGGCTTCCCCAGTCAAATCCATAATTAAAGAGTAACTTTTGTTCATTAAAATTAATTTCTGTCGGGACCAGCAGTTAGCGTAATGGCTATGTTGCTGGACTCCCATGTAGTTGACCGCGGTTTGAGTCCTGGACCCAGTGGCTTAAAACTCACGCCAGGCATGCGTGCGTGTGTGCCCAAGATCCCGAGAGGAGAATGGAGGAGAAGGGATTGCGGCGTGGCCATCCCCCCTGGGGGGTGATTTTTCACTTTCTGTCTCTCTGTCTGTCTCTGTCTGGCAAGCGCACGCACCCTATAGCAAAAACCTCTCTCAAAAAAAAAAATTAACTTCTGTCATAACTGGCAGCTCTTACAACATGGCCTCATCTTCCTGTGCTGTAGGTCTGTATTTGGTAAGAGACTTCACAGCTCAACTGGTCAGCGTGGGCCGAGCTGAGCACTAGTTGCTCTGACCCTGTTCCCTGTCGGTTTTGAATGCCAACGGCCTTTAACGTGACAATGAAAACATACTAGTTTTCTGTTTAGAGGTTCAAAGAAGGACACGTGACGTGGGGCCCACATTCGTACAGGACAGCCTTGGCAGGGGGGTGCAGGAGCGCTCCAGGGCACACAAAGTGAGAGGTGACAGAGACGGGTTGGACCCAAAGATCTCTCGTGCTGTGGGGAGTAGGTCTGGCATAGGAGGGGTCGCTGTTGGGGAGTCCTGGGCATGGGGGAGGACCTAAATGAGAATCTCCGACCAGTCCGGCTTGGCGAAGCAGTCATCTAAACACTTACCGTGTCCATTTGCAGATGCTTCAAAGCATTATTAAAAACGTTTGGAATCCCATGAAGCCCTACTATACCCAAGTTTACCAGGAGATCTGGGTAGGAATGGGACTGATGAGCCTCATCGTTTATAAAATCAGGAGTGCCGGTGAGTATGTCTGGCTCATTAGAGGTCAGGAGACGGTTATTTTCAGTAAGTCCTAACTCATACTGTGAAGAGACTACGGTTCTGGCCCACCCACGGTGTGGTGCTTAGGTGCTGTGCATCGGGAGCCAGAGCCCACGTGGCCAACCAGGTTCGGTCCCAGCCTTGGCCTCCTGTGGCCTGAGAGACATGCCAGGCCTGAGTGCGTTTGTGCCCAAAATCTTGATTGAGGCGGGAGGAATGGCATGAACATGCCCCGTCCGTGGGAGCTCTCTCTCTGTCTCTTTGGCAAACACTTGTACCCTTGGGTAATACAAAAAGAAAAGAAAGGGTTCTTAACTAGGCATGGACAGCAGAATCGCCTGTGGTCCTCTGTGAAAATGCTGGAGCACGTGTTATCCACTGTAAAAGGCGTGTGGGGACAGTTAGGGAAATTGGAAGGAAGCCATGACGCCGGAGAATTGTGACTTTCCTTAGGTCTGAGGGTGGCGTTCTGGGCCATAGCGTTATGATACATGGCGTTTTATTCTGCCATTTCAACTCTTCAATATTCAAATGTTTTTGTAAATTAAAAAATTATGTTATGAAAAGTTTAAAAAAAGTGTTCATAACACAATTTGGAATGAGAACTAACCATTTGGTCCTTGGTAAACCAGAGGTAGGGCCCAGGTGGGTATGGTTAAGCCTCTGATTAAGAAGACTGAACTGAGACTGGCGTTTGGAGATGGTGGGGAATCAAGAACTGGGCAAAATCGAAGGCCTGGACTGCTCGCAGGCTGTAGAAATGTCACCCCTCCATGGCTGTGGCATGCTACCATGGCTCCCAGCTTTCCAAAAGCTGCCCAGAGGGTTTCTACCTGAGCTGCGAAGCTTTCTGGCAGACATTGGTAAGGACGATGGAGGTGATTTTGTGAAGTACTCATATG
Source organism: Tupaia tana (assembly GCA_026018925.1). Classification (NCBI taxonomy): domain Eukaryota; kingdom Metazoa; phylum Chordata; class Mammalia; order Scandentia; family Tupaiidae; genus Tupaia; species Tupaia tana. The sequence goes on along the minus strand of JAKSZU010000001.1, from coordinate 268,037,225 downwards.
ACCAATCTTTTTTCTTCCTTTCTTTAGACAAAAGAAGTAAAGCTTTGAAAGGTAAGATTTGTGCCCAAAATGGTTGGGGGGATGAGAAACATACCATTTTAGGACGAGGTGTGTCATTGTTCTGGATTGAAACTGATGTGTGGGTCATTGAATGTGTGAGATGCACCCGAAGCCCTTCGGAACGGAGGTTCGTTGTGTCCACTGGGAGGGTTGTGAGTTCCTGCATCCTGTGGTCTGAATGTCAGAAACCACTGCCCCGTTCGTGGCGTGAAGTCAGCTCATAGGCATAGAAGCCGGTGGGTCCGAGGCGGTGCCCCACGCCAACAGGGAAGCACAGGTGTGTGGGCACACTCCGGTGACCACCCCGAGCTGAGCGCCAGAGCACTAGAGCCCTGCCCTGCCACCACAGCAGAAAAGTCCACACTTGCCCTGGTGACACATCACCACCGTGCAGCAACAGCGTGTGAGATTACCGTGCGGGCCCAGTGTGGTGGCACGGTCCATAGCAAACTGAGCTGCAGTCCTGAAAACCTCGGGGCCGGCCACTGGCTACCAGGATGGGCATGGCCAGGGTCCCAAGAAGCAGCAGTGCTCGAGAGGGGTCGCAGCCTGGCGAGACCATCACGGCGCTCCTCCCGCCTGGCCTGTGCACGTGCTCGCTGTCGTTCCTCTCGCCTGGCCTGCGCACGTGCTCGCTGTCGTTCCTCTGCAGACCTTTTCAGAATCACCTTGAGGCTATGCGTGCCAGGTGTATGTGAGCCGTAAATGAACTGTGTGTTTCAGCTTGGGTCCCATCCCCAATATACCTCATTATTACTCGCAAATATTGCCAAATCTGAAAGAATCCAAAATTTGAAACACTGCTGGTTCCAAGCATTTCAGGTAAGGGACGCTCAGTTTGTACCTTACAAAGATGCCTAGTGATGAAAGGCGCCTTGTAAATTCATACCCTGGTGCCAGACCTGTCTTCACTTCCTTCCCCAATGACAGTGAAGCTAGGGAGTCATTTGAGTTGTGTGTGTGTGTGTGTGTGTGTGTGTGTTTTGTTTTTTTTGTTTGTTTGTTTTTTGCATGGGGGGGGGGTTGCTATAGGGCACATGCACTCGCCAGAAAGACAGAGAAACAGAAAGCGAGATCACCCCCCGGGAGGATGGCCATGTCGCAGTCCCTTCTCCTCCATTCTCCTCTCGGGATCTTGGGCACACGCACAAACGCGCCCAGCATGAGCTTAAGCCACCAGGTCTGGGACTCCAACCGAAGTCAACTACATGGGAGTCCAGTGACATAGCTGTTAGGGCAACTGCTGGTCCCAGGCATTTGAGTCTTAAACAGACCCAGGACTGCCTCCCGAGCGTGGGGGAAAGATGTTCCCTGCTCACTCACTTGGCCCTGCAGGTGAGCTGCTGTGTCATTAGCTCACACCCTCAGGCACTGGGCGTTCCAAGCAGAGATACTAAAAATTACCATTTCCACTTTGATTTACTGATTCTTATATGAGAAGACTTCAAAAAGTTTGTGGAAAAAGGGCTTAAAATAGGCTGGCCCCATGGCCAAGTAGTTACTGAAGCCAGATCCTACATGGCTGACAGCAGTTCGAATCCCAACCCCAGAGACATGAAAAACACCTGGATGTGTGCATGCACATGTGTCCCAAATACCAGTAGGAGGGAAGGGTGGAGGGAACGGGGTCCCAGCATGACGACAGCCCATTGAAGATGGGGATGTCTTCTCTCTTTCTCTCTCCACACGTGCCCTCTGGTAATTTGGGGGTGGGGGATAGAATTAAAGCAAGTTCATTGGTGCAGAGAAACTTGGAAGACCATGCATAGTTCTTCCTAACGTGCATTGTCTGTGAGCTTTCTGGAGCCCACCCTCCCCTTCGGTAACGCACTGCATCCTACTTCCTCTCTAAGCTGTACCCGTATCACCCATCTGTTTCTAAAGGTTCAAGCCCCTCGTCTGGCCACGGTCATCACTAGCCAGCTCTCCTGGAGTGCACACGAGAGGGCACGTCGGCCTGCCTGTGAATTGGAGCACTGCTGGACCTGTCCGCGCCCTTCACCTCGGAGCGTGAATAAATGTCTGCAATGCATCGCTGTCCACACGGGTCCTGCTTTCCGTGCGCATCCTGGGCTCCCGCACGCCGGGCCTGCTCCGGCAGGGTGTCCGTGCACAGCGGCTGCACTGGCGGTCGCTCCTGTTGTTGGGCCTCGGGAAGCTGCAGCTCTGAGGAGTGGCGATGGCGTCGCTGTTGGTGCCCTTCAGAAACAGACACGGGGTGCCGCCCAGCCCATGTTCTCCTTTGGAAAACAGAGATGTTCATTTTGGAGGTTCTAACTTAGGGTTGTTCTGAGGATTAATAGAATGGATATGAAAGCGTTTAAACTGCTTCAGAAATAGCATTGAGTCAGTTGGCAAAATTATAAACTGTGAGGAAATAATTTATAAGGCAAAGTACATGATGTATCAGGTCGTCAAAGCAGTCATGCTGCACTTTCTATGCATTTATGTGTCACGACTTTCCCAAGGGCCCAGTAGAAAAGCCCAGTGGTGTTTTCGCTAGCTGCTGCTGTCGGCCGAATGCACAGGAGTTTCCTTCTCGGGCAGTAACGCACATGCCTGGCATTGCGTGCAGAGGGTCCTAACGAGAAGGTGTTGGAGGAGCAGTGGCCGAGGAGCCTCGGGGCTTCGCAGTCCCCGGCAGCCCAGCTGTGGGTAGAAGCAGTGGCTGCTGGTCCTCGAGAGCTGCTGTTCTCTGTATCTCCGGCGCTCAGCTTCGGGCCCAGCTGGTGCCGTGTAGTCGCACAGCTCGCTGTGGCTCTCACCAGCCTCAGTCCCTCCACTACAGCGGGTCTAAGGCCTCCTGTCTACCTCACTGACCAGGGAGTCAGTGCTGGGTCGGAGCATCGGGGTCAGGAACCACCTTCCTGTGTTAGCATCTGGGCGGGTGTCACCAGCGGCCGAGCCAGTCCTGTGGTGCGGGATGTCACAAACCGCTCCTCTGCACCTGCTCTGGCGTCAGCGGTGCAGTCACTGCCTCAGAGGGCTCTGCACAGACTCGGCGGCCTCAGGAGCCTAGAAGGTCAGGGGACAGGCTGGGGCAGTTTGAGAACTGCTGGCCACGCAGAGAATGGGACCTGGACGCCCAGCAGAGCCCTGTCCTTGCTGCGGCAGCTGCTGTCCAGGCACTGCCCCCAGACCCCGGACTTCGGTTACACATCGTAGTGCACTTAGTCCAAGGGCCAGTGCAGCCCTGACGCTGCCACCGGTACCGCGGAGGGAGAGCCAGGCGAGCCGTGGCGTCACAGTGAGCATGGCCTGTGTGTTTGTCCCCGAGGGCCAGGCCTTTCCCCTCCACTACCTAAGGGTTCCCTCAGTCCCAGTCGTCGGGGTAAATACAGATTCTCTTGTGAGGGATGTTACTGGCGTGAGCCAGCTGCCCATACCGTGCCCTCTGCTGAGCCGGGTGGGAGCCCTGGAGTGGCATTCGCTAGCCCAGAGCCTGCTTAGGCTGGGAGGGAGAACCCAATCCCTCCGGGCTGTGGGGTCACCCAGGTCAGGTACTGATAGTGGCCTGTAGGTGGAGCCAGAGTGCTGCCAGACTCCCCCAGTTCCCCCAGGAGAGGACCACCGCCACCTGCCCCTGGGCTGTGCTGCACACCCAGGAAAGGGGACCCTGGTTAAGGGCACCGACTGGTGCTGGTGGAAGAAAGACCTGTTCCGGGAGCTGCAGAAGCAAAGGGCGCCTGGGCCTCACCCACAGGGAGCAGCCAGTGTCGGGAAGGAATTTCGGAGGCTTGCCCCAAAGCCCACACACGCATCCGCAGAGCAGAGTACCTCCAGGTGCCCCGAGGCAGAGAAGATGCCCTTGCCATCCGCACTGGCAAACCTGGGAGAGTGGTTCCCGCAGCTTTGCCATTAACTGAGTCCACAGGCGCCCTGTAGGTTCCTGCCGTGACCGACCACAGAGGAAAGGGCCCGGCCGTTACAGTTGCCGCGGTGGAGGGTACCCGCCTGCCGGTGCACAGGCTGCCCACCTGGGGAAGGCACAGCACGACGCCCGACTGGCTTCAGACAGGTTGGACCTGCCGCTCTGCAGTCCCGTCAGGAGCTTCCCCGCCCCCGCCACGTGGCCATCGGGGATGCCGGTGATTGCAGTCGCTCTACTTCCAAAGTTTAGAGACCAGAGGGCAGACGGGAGCGCGTCCTGGCGGGGCGCCCGGTGGTGCCACAGTGCCGCAGCGGCTTGCCCACATTGCACCGGGCCTGGGCAGCAGCCCGTGCCCACCCCACAGCCAGCCCTGACAGGCGGACTTGGCACAGCTCCTGCTCAGATGGATCAGTCTCCCAAAGCCATTCTGGGATATTTAGGAAAATCTGCACATGGGTTGGGTGTTACGTGATAGCAGAGAGCTGTTCACTTTACTAGGTTATTCGTCACCACAATAATGGTATTGTCTTTGAAGAAGTGCCTGGTTTTAGATCTGCAGCTGCAATTATGTAGGTTTGAAGTGGTACCTAGAATGTACTTTAAAACACATGAGCTGGGTCAGCCGGTGGAGCGGTTAAGGCACCTGGGTCCCACATGGCCGACTGCGCGTACAGGTCCCAGACCTGGGGGCTTGAGAAGCACTCCAGGCACGTGTGTGTGTGTGTGTGTGTGTGTGTCCCAAATCCCTGGGGAATGGAGAAGGGGATCGCATCGTGGCCATCCCCCCTGAGGAGTGTCCTCTCTCTCCTCCCCCACCCCAGCGAGTGCACACACCCTATAGCAAAATTTAACAAAATAAAAAATAAGACGCATCAGCAAATACTAGCCAGTCAAAGCAAGTGGGGGCCTGAGTGTCGAGGTTGGCTGAGACGTGCACAGTAGGAGCGTGAGTGCGTGGGGTGTGTGGCACAGCTCTCTGCCCTGACACTTCACCTACTCCCCGAGACCAGCTCTTTTTAACACTAAAGCAAAGAACAGAAGCCACGCAGTCGAGCCCTAGCTGGTACTCCAGTGGCCACTAGAGAGGCCTCCACGCCGGCGCTGGGCAGCGGGCGGTGCGCGAGGCCGAGGCGCTGCACTGGCGGTTGGAGTGTCAGACGCTGCGCCTCATCACCGCTGCTCCTGCGTGAGGCGGCGCCAGGTCTGCTGCTAGGACGGAGCAAGCTCGGCTTTTGCGTGTGTCCCACCGAAGCGTGATTTACCGTCACCCTGAGGGAACAAAGGCCCCAGTCTAGAGGGACGAGGATGACATCATAATACTTCGATTAGGAACAAAATATGTGTTAATCAAATTTACAACTCAAAACAGACGTCCCTAACGTTAGATGTCTACACTGCCATCTTGGCCTGCGTTTTCAAAGTTGACACATTTGAGCTTTTCCTGCCATCTCTAAGTTTGAAAAATTATTTCATTCCACATTAAAAAGATCAGGTTTTGTGGTTTGAAAAACATTCACTGTATCATGTGAGTTGAGCATCGTTTGGCTGAGGAAAAGCCGAATTTACACGCAATTTTTGTTTTTAATTTTGCTATAGAGAGCATGTGCTTGCTGGAGAGAGACCGAGACCGAGAGCACGCGGGAAAGCAAGAGGAAGTGAGCAAGCACCCCCAGGGGCATGGCCATGCACAGTCCCTTTTCCTCCAGTCTCCTTCCAGGATTTGGGGCACACATGCTCACACACCTGGTGTGATTCTTCAAGCCGCAGGGTCCAGGACTTGAACCGCATAATTGGCCATGTGGGATTCGTCCCGCTCACCTCCACTGGCTGGCCCATATATGTCATTTTAATAGAAAAAGGTAAAATAATTTAAAAATGAATTTGAGCATTTTGTAGTTGGGGATATTAGAAACCTTAAGAAGAAGAGCCCGAGGTTAGGCAGGCCTCTGCTGCGGGCAGTGAGCTCGCCCTTCTGAGCTGCACTCCCGGCCCCGCCGGCTGCTAGAAGTAGGGACTGCGGGCAGCAGGCTGGGTTTGAGCCAGCAGCCAGCGAGACGAGCTGCCACCTCGCGCCAGCACCAGGGACGTGCACAGGAACTTCCTCATGGCCCGTCATTTCTGTAACCCCACGCGATTCAGGTGCCCAGGATGGTTCACCACACCCCACGGACACCTACACTCCAGGGGCATCTTCGTGAGGACGGTGGCTCCCGGGCAGGAGGCCGGCAGCCGGCAGCATGGCCCCCACCACTGCACCGAGCCCTGCTCACCTTCACTGGCCACACTTCCTGAACCCTGCAGGGTGCCTGCTGGGCCAGGGGCAGGGGGCCGCGAGGAAGTAAGAGGTGCTGTGCCCACCTCAGTAGAGACCGCGAGGTCACAGTCTCTGGGAGAGTAACAAGTAACTGGAGAGCTGAGGGCTGCTGGGAATGGTGAAGTAGGCTCCTGATACTGTAAAACTTACAGTAAACATCAAATACGGTGCACAGAGTATTTTTCTGGCTTTATTATGACATGTAAAAAGTTTTCCTATTACTTGCGGTCTCTAAGGGTAGTTTTACTAAAGATTTGATCTTGTGGCAGTTTTTAAAGCCAGTAATGTATGTTGACAGGATGACTATAAGTCACAGACTTTTTTAAAAAGAGATTTGCTATAGAAAACATGCACTTGCCAGAGAGACAGCGAGACAGCAAGAAATCACCCTCCCCTGGGGATGGCCACACCACAGCCCCTTCTCCCTCCACTCTCCTCTTGGGAATTTGGGCACACATATACATGTGCCCGGTGTGAGTTTTGAAGTCGCTGGGTCTGGGACTTGAACCACGGTTGACTACATGGTAGTCCAGCGATGTAACCATTATGCCATCTGCTCCCCACTGACATACTTAAAAAAAGAACCACACAAATGAAGCTCCCTTCAACACATTTGAACCAGCGCCACACGTCTCCCGCCAGGCTTCACGTCAGGAACCCCGGGGAAAGCACAGCGCACATTCGCAGCGCTTCACGTAAGAGATTCAGCAGGTGCACAGCCTGGGTCCCCACCCCACCGCCACCTGCCGTCCCTCAGCTGGATTTGACCCACTGGCACTAGCGCTTGTGTCTGTGTGGCCTCTGGCGGACTCCTTACTGCTGGGCCTCCGCTTCGCAGTCTCTGAACGAGGAAGCTGGACCGAATGGCCTCCGGAACTTCTGGCTCTCTAAGTCTGTAGTTACTAGACTTGTGATGAGCTTAATTTCCATCATCCAAGACTAGACTGGGCCATGAAGCAGCTGGGGTGACAGGTTTATTGTAAATTGCAGATTTACGTAGGGGTCGTGAATTCATCTCTGATATCAACACAGAACCAGGTGTGCTACAACACGTGCCCAGTCCTGTGACAACATGGAAGCACTCAGGGTTTCTAAAGGCTTTCGTTGAACAGGGATTCTAGTTTAAAAATTGTCTCCTTGGGGGAACCAGCAGTTAGCGTAATGGCTATGTCGCTGGACTCCCACGTAGTCGACCGCGGTTCGCGTCTCGGACCTGGTGGCTTACAGCTCACGCCGGGCGCGTGTGCGTGCGTGCCCAAGATCCCGAGAGGAGAATGGAGGAGAAGGGATTGCGGCGTGGCCATCCCCACTGGGGGGTGATTTCTCGCTTTCTGTCTCTATGTCTCTCTCTGTCTGTCTGGCGAGCGCACGCGCCCTATAGCAAAAAAACCTCTCCAAAAAAAAAAAAAAAAAATTGTCTCCTTGGGACCAGCAGTTAGCATAATGGCTATGTCGCTGGACTCCCATGTAGTCAACTGCAGTTCCATTCCTGGACCCGGCGGCGTAAACTCATGCCAGGCGCGTGTGCATGCATGCCCAGGATGAGAATGGAAGAGAAGGGATTGCGGCATGGCTATCCCCCCCGGGGGGGTGATTTCTCGCTTTCTGTCTCTCTGTCTCTCTCTGTCTTTCTGGCGAGCACACGCGCCCTATAGCAAAAACCTCTCAAAAAAAAAAAAAAAAAAAATTGTCTCCTGGCAGGCCAGCACCTGGCCCAGCTGATCTGAAAAGAACAGAGAAGACACACTGACAAGAGTGACAGCAATGTCATCGCACAGATCTGACCTACATAGAGAGGGTCATAAGGGGATCTGATGTGCAGAGCTGTGCCTATAAATTCTACAAGTACACAAAGTGGACAAATTCCTGTAGGCACAAGCTACTAAAGCTCAGTCAAGAAAGAGAGAGCCTGAATAGCCCTCTATTAAAGAAAATAAATTTGTCATTTAAAACTCTTACAAAGAAGGGCCAGCCAGGTGGCACAGTGGTTAAGGTGCTGGACCCCACATGGCTGACAGACAGCACAGTTCAAGTTCCAGACCCAGCAGCTTGAAAAACGTGTGTGTGTGTGTGTGTGTGTGTGTGTGTGTGCATGTGTACCCAAAATCCCAACAGGGGAGTGGTGGAAGAGAAGGGATTGTGGCATGGTCATCCCCCCCAGGAGGGTGAGTTCTCACTTTCTCGTTCTCTCTCTGTTTCTTTAGCAAAACTAAAACAAACAAATTTGCAAAGAAAACTCCAGACCTAGGACCAGCAGGTGGTGTAATGGTTACATCACTGGACTCCCACGTAGTCAACTACAATTCAAGTCCTGGACCCAGTGGCTTCAAACTCACACCAGACACACGTGCGTGCATGCCCAAGATCCCAAGAGGAGAATGGAGAAGAAGGGAATGCGGCATGGCCATCCCTCCGGAGGAGGGTGATTTCTCTCTATCTCCCTGTCTCTTTGGGAGTGCACGCGCCCTATAGCAAAAATCTCTCCCTTAAAAAAAAAAAAAAAAAAAAAACTCCAGACCTAGATGGCTTCAATGTTGAATCCTACCAAACATTTCAGAGCAAAATAATACCAGTTGTACACAAATTCTTCTTTAACAGGAGGAATAGTCCCTAACTCATTCTATGAGGCCTGCATTATCTTGATAAAAAAGTAGAAAGATAGTGAAGAAAACTATAGGCCAATGTTCCTCATGAATGTGATGAAAACCTTTTTTTTTTTTTCTGATTTATTGCCAGAGAGCATGTGAACTGACGAGAGAGAGAGAGAGCAAGCATCCCCTGATGGGGCATGGTCATGCCACAGTCCCTTTTCCTCCACTCCATCCCGTCAGGAATTGGGGCACACTTCCACACAGCAGCTGGGATTCAAATTGCACCATGTGGGGCCTGGGTCCCCATGCACAGCCCTTAACGGCTACACTGTGGAACCAGCCCTGTAAAAATTCTTAACACACTTAATAAGTTGAACCCAACAACATATAACAAGGATAATACATTATGACCAATGGTTTTATTCCAGAGATGCGGGATTGGTTTTGTTAAATTGAAAATGTATCTGTAGAGTTTACCATTTTAAATTAAGACTATATTATCGGGACCAGCAATTAGCGTAATGGCTATGTCGCTGGACTCCCACGTAGTCAACCACGGTTCGAGTCCTGGACCCGGTGGCTTAAACTCACACCGGGCGCGTGTGCGTGCGTGCCCAGGATCCCGAGAGGAGAATGGAGGAGAAGGGATTGCGGCGTGGCCATCCCCACTGGGGGGTGATTTCTCGCTTTCTATCTCTATGTCTCTGTCTGTCTGGCGAGCGCACGCGCCCTATAGCGAAAACCTCTAAAAAAAAGAAAAAGACTATATTATCATTTTGATAGATGCAAAATTAAAGCACTGAGCAAAATTAAATATCTATTCATGTTAAAAGCTCTCAGCAAAGTAGGAAAAGAGAGGAACTTCCACTATATTGCACTTTGAAAAACACACAGCTAGAACCAGCAGATGGCGTAGTGGTTACGTCTCTGAACTCCCACATAGCCAACCACAGTTCAAGTCCTGGATCCAGAGACTTGAAACTCAGGCCAGCGCACGTGCATGCAAGGCCAAGATCCCGAGAGGAGAATGGAGGAAAGGGATGTGGCGTGGCCATCCCCCTGGGGGGTGATTTCTCGCTTTCTGTCTCCAGTGAGTACACACACCCTACGCAAAAAATCTCTTTCTTAAAAACACACACACACACACACACACACACACATATACACACACAGCTAACATCCTACACTATGGTGAAAGATTGAATACCTTCCATTTATAATCAGGAACAAAGCAAGAATACCCATTCTGACCATTCAATTGTACTGGAAGTTGTAACCATTGACGTAAAGCAAGAAAAACATATAAAAAGCCAGCAGGTAGCATAGTGGTCACAGCGCTGGATCCCGCATGGCCGACTCCACAGTTCAAATCCCAGACCTAATGGCTTGAAAAATAGGTGGGACACATGTGTGTGCATGCCCAAAATCCCAACAGGAAGATGGAGAAGAGATTGTGGCATGGCCACCCCCCAGGGTGATTTCTTGCTTTCTCTGTCTCTATCCAGTGAGTGTATGCACCCTGTAGCAAACATTTAAATAATAGTAAACAAATAAAATGTTTTTTTCACAATAACACATTTCCCATGAAATTTCTGAAGACCTCTCTTATTCATTGGTTGAATCAAAATGGAACTCACTTAAGACTGCTCTGGAGGCGCCCTGTGCAGAGCACGGCGGGCTACACCGGCCCGTCTGGAACGCTTGGGGCTCCTAGGTGAGCTCTCCCGAGGCCTGTTCAGGAGAGCGCTATCCCCAGCATGCCCAGAGGAACGGGTGGGGAGGTGGCGTTGAGAATCGTGCCCGCTGGAGAGATGGTGGCACGCGCACTGGCATGGTAGAGGCTCCGAGTCTTGCCGGAGACGAAGCTAGGTTCCCCAGATGTACGTCCCCTCGGGCGTTCTTCCTGGGACTGGGGCTGCTGGTCCCGACCGGCAGTCTCTGAGCGGCTCTCCCTTTGAGCAGAGCCTGTGTGGCGACCCTCTTGCCTAGGGCACAGGCTCTGCTCCAAGAGGGCCCAGACGAAACCCAACCTCCCGTGCGCCTGCCATGGGCCACACGCTTGCACGAGCCTTTCTGGGTGTCTCGAGGGCACTATACCTCTTTCTTGGTTGAAAGAAGAATTTCAAAGATGTTTCCATCCTGGTTTAAAGAGGGGGGGCCGTGGGTGGATACTGTGGCTGACCCCAGAGCCCCGGGCCTCACAGCCCCCAGTGCCCTCCTGGTTTTGCCAGCTTCCCGTGACAGTCCCTCCAGCATGGCTCCAGAGGGCTCACCCAGGGCACAGCCAGGAGTGCTGGGGCTGGTGCCGACTGGCTCCTGCTTCCAATCATTCAGGGCCTGTCCCCCTCCTGCCCAGGCGCCCCGGCAGCCCACCCTACACCTCCAGGCGCTTTTCAGATGAGCGTCGGGAAAATGCAGGGCTGAGTGCCACGGCGTGCCTACCCACCGCCCGCTAGCTAGCCATCACCTGCTTGTGGCTTGGGAACATCAGCATGGCCTGCCAGCGTCCCCAAGTATCCTGGAGCCTGGCAGGAGGCCCTCCACTGGCCCTGCCCCACAAAGAGTCACTGTGGGGACAGCGAGGAGCCGCACGGAGGACCCGCCTGCCCAGCGGCTCTGGCTCTCCCGCTGCAAATGATCGAGGGGCTCGGCCGGGATGCTCGCCATTCAGCTGCGACCTTGCTCTCCTTTGAAGGGGCAGACAGAGAACCTTGTGTCTGCATCTCTTCCCTGGTCTTGAACCCTGGTGGCTTCCAGCAAAACTGGCACCATGGCTTCCCGTGCACCCGCCCAGGAGCAGAGTGGTCCCACGTCCACTGTGCGCTGGGCACTGCTGGCTGGGCACCTGAGCCGGCAGTCTGATCTCCAAGGTGGGCTCCCCAGGCAGGCCGCTCCGCCCAGGCACTGTGGGCCCCGCCCCCAGCCCACCCACAGGAATCGCCAGGCTCTGCCCCAACCACCCAAACGCTGGTGGGGGGAGAGTTGTGTCCGTATGTGATGAGGTGGGTCCCGCGCCTCTGCAGCAGCATCTGGGAACCTGTTGGAAGTGGGTTCTCAGGCCCTGCAGTATCAGCCCCCTGGGGCAAGGCCTGGTGCCCTGCACTTGAAGGAGCCTCCCAGAAGGCCTGATGCATGTGCACGTTCAAGCCCCACTACAGGAAGAGCAACCTTTAAAGGAAGCCTGGAGCCTATAAGGCCATCGGCCCACAGCTCTGCTCAGGCTAGCCCGCAGACGAAGCCCCCGTGAGTCCCAGTACAGGTGCCACCCTTGGCTCCAGCTTCTGGCTGCCACAGGGAGAGTGGGACAGAGCTGGGGCTGTACACCCGACAGCCCATCTCCCCATCCTGCCCCTCCCGCCACAGAGAGGAGAGGTCAGCTGGGTGCTTGCCGCACGCCCGGCCTTCAGGGACTCCCCACCAGGGCCTGGGGCACAGTGTCACCTCAATCCCCTGTGCCTCCCCCATGCTCGACCGGCTCCCAACTGCCCACACGGCCCAGCCAGTCTTGCACATACCATGCCCAGCTCCACCCTGCCCTTGTCACTGCCCTGCCCGGGGCAGAGGCAGTGCGGGACGTGGGAGCAGAACGTGCCCCACACCCACGACATCTACCCTGAAGTCTTCTCACTCGAGCCCTCCAGACGGGCCACTCACGTCAGCTCCATCAGGACCCTGGATCCCTGGGGAACCCGAGGAAGACGAGCAGGCCCTGGGCCTCCTGGATCACAGAGCTACGGCTGAGCCTGGACACAGAGTGGCCTTGGAGATGACAGCTCTCAGCGCCCCTCTGGGGCCCTCTGGACTCACTCCCAGCAAATGTCTCTTCTCCCCGTGCACAGCCCTCGACTCATCCCAGCAAAAATGACATCTGACGCTGTGGAACCCCGTGGCACCTACGCGGACCTTGGCCCACATCACCCTCCTCTAAGAAAGCTCTTCCTTTATCTCCGGTCCAGATACCCGGACAGGGGACTCTGATCCACCTGGCTAATCTGTGTGTTTGCTTTAAGACAGGGTCCCGCCATGTCACCGTCCCCTTGTCTCGGCTTCTCGGTTAGCTGAGACTCCAGGGGCCATGCACCCAGCTGTCGGGGTGGGCCTGGGACTGACCCGTCCTGCACGGCCTCAGCCTGCCCGGTCCCTCCAGGCTCTAGGTCTCCATTCAGCCTCACGTCAGGTGCCCACTGCGACCCAGTGGTGAACCCACAGGGACCACAGGGACAATGGTCCTTTCCCACAGCGCTGCTCAACACCTCTCTCCATCTGGGCTTTTGGAATTTTGATCTGGGGACTGGCAGGTGGTGTGGTGGCTAAGGCACCGAACTCCCACATGGCTGACTGCAGTTCGAGTCTCAGAGCGGGGGCTTGTAAATCACGCTGGGCATGTGTGCATGCATGCCCAAAATCCTGAGAAGAGGATGGAGGGGATGGGTTTGTGGCATGGCCATATCCCCTGGGGGTGATGTCTCACTTTTCCTCTCTGTCTCTTTTCGGCGAGCACAAGCACCCTATGGCAAAAATCTAAAAAAATAAAAATTAAAAAAAAAAAATTGATCTGTAAAGCCCTGACTGTGTGCAGTTTTATTTCATCTTTAAAGGTTGACCTGTCACATCAGACACAACACCTGGACCCGAAGTCCAGGCTGTGGGCATCGCTGGCCCCTGATGTGGGAGGCCTGGGCACCTCCTCCCCTCCAGGGGCCCAGGTCCTCTCGGAGCAGCCAGGGCGGGGACTGAACAGACAGGTTTCCCGCTTCACAGACGAAAACAACCCTTGGCTAGGCCCCTGGCCTCCCGGTCCGCTCCTCACTGCTCTTCAGGCTGAGGAGGGCCGTGCTGTGGGTCTCAGGAGGCAAGCCGGGGTCCAGACCCGGTCTCCCCTCGCGACCCCTGACCAGCAAGGGGGGCAGTCAATGAACACCCGACCTACGAGGGTGCCTTTTCTCCAGAAAATTAGTTCAGGGGAGCTCCGCGGCCCGGGTCGCGTCTCCCGTTAAAGAGTAACTTACACCTCACATTACATTCACGTCCCGGGACTCAGTACCCAGGGGAGTGTTTACTTTAGTGGGTGAACAAAGCGCCCTTGTCAGGGCTCCGCCAGCCAGGCCCTCCTGTGACAGGAGCCGGGGACGAGCTGCCGGGCCAGCCCCTGGGGCAGCTCAGCGTGCACCGGCTCCGGCTGCGCCAGGGCTGGTCTGAAGGGCCTGGGGGCTGCAGCTTCTCCTCAGGGGCCCTCCCTCCCAGAGACCCTCAGGCACGCGTCCCCCCCACCCCCCGCAGCAACTCCACCCTGTGGTTTCTCCCCTTGTCAGGTCCTCCTGGAGGGGACCTCACAGGTCCCTGAACCCTCATCCCTGGCTGCACCTCCAGGCCTGCCAGGGGGCTTGGCTAAGAGACACCTTTTCCAGGCCCACCCAGTGACCAAATGAAATTCCTGGGAGTGAGAGTCTGGCACACGCACATGTTTTTAAAAGCTCTTGAGTTGCTTCAAAGTACTATGGGAAGGGACTAGCAGTTAGCATAATGGCTATGTCGCTGGACTCCCATATAGTTGACCACAGTTTGAGTCCCAGACCCAGTGGCTTAAACTCACACCGGGTGTGTGTGCGTGCGTGCCCAAGATCCCGAGAGGAGAACGGAGGAGAAGGGATTGCTGCGTGGCCATCCCCCCTGGGGGGTGATTTCTCCCTTTCTGTCTCTCTGTCTCTCTCTGTCTTTCTGGCAAGTGCACATGGCCTATAGCAAAAACCTCTCCCAAAAAAGGGGGGAAAAAAGTACTATGGGAACAAGTGACGGTAGTGTGAGTGAAAGGAGGTGGGCCAGAGTGCGGGGCTGTCACGACCGGCACTTCTCTGGACAGTTGTCTAGGAAGCAGCAATGCTGGACATTTTCCACGGTGGAAGTTGTTAAATGCTCCCCAAGGGATCCTGCCATGCGGCCAGGGTCTGAGGTCTGTGTGCGAGCCCTGTGGGACTGGGGAGCGGAGCCGTGCACGCAGAGTGCGGGCTCGGACGGCACAGGGCGCCCCTGCACCCTCTGCCAGTCTGTGGTCGCTCCCGCCTCCCCGCGCTCAGCGTTCTGACTCGGATGAGAGCTGCGGAAGGCAGATCTCAGGGTGTCCATTTTATGGGGCCACAGTGGCCCGTCCGAGCCCCATGACCACAGAGCAAGAGCCTGGCTATGCTGGAACTCGGGGCCAGGTCAGGCCCGATGGGCAGGACGGCTCCTCCCTGGGCCCCCGCGTGAATGGCCTGTGTGGAGGGGCAGGGCCTGCAGGCCGCGGTGCCCTTAGCGGGGAGCACAGGCGGCCTCATGAATTCAGCACCCAGATGGGCCGGCCGGGGGATCCAGGCCAAGGACGCTGGGCCTGGCCTCCACCCAGGACACGCCTCGCCTCACCCTGCATGTCTCCCCACCCCACCTCAGGTTGCCCTGGCCTCACCGAGGCCGCCCATCTGGGGAGAATGGGGCAAGGCCGGTAACCTGGCAGTGTCTACTTGTGGGGCTTTGGGTGACTTCCGGCCAGCAGGCGTGCCCGCCTGAGTCAGAAGGAAACCGCTGGGGAGGCTGGGAGCGGCTCCCCGAGCTCGTCCTCCGCCTGGCCCTAATTGTCACCTTGGCTTTGGCCTTGCTGGGAGGCACTGAGGGTGCACCCTAGGCCTGCCCGGTGGCCTAGCCTTTCCAGCCTGTGCCTGGCCCTGACCCAAGTCCCAGGGGACAGTCACCCAGCAAAGAGGCCACCCCAGTTGGTGAGGACTGATGTCTCCCGTAGGGAATGCGGGCAGCAGGACCTGGTCCCACACCTGGGCCCACCTGGCACAGAATGCAACCGGGGCCAGCCTGGCCACCCCCAGCCCTGGCCAGCTGTGGAGAAGAGCACGTGGCTGGGCAGCACCTGCACAATCCCCGAGTCGCCGTGAGCTGCGACTGGAATTGATGCTCACCTATAACCCCTGCCCCTCTGTCCTCCCCAGATAGCAACCTTCACGCAGATGTTGGCGACCCAGGGCAAGTCATGCCACCCCTCGGAGCCTTAGTTTCCTCCTACACACAACGGGGTGATGTTGATGATGGTCTTGGAGCCTCGAGGGCCCTGCAGGCTGCAGGAGCTCTCCATACAGAGCACCGAGTCCAGAAGGAGGTGCCCGGAGGGCAAGGCGTGGCATGGCAGCTCGCACAGCCACCCCGGGACTAGAACACTCACATCCGCACACAGCTGCCACTACCACTAGATACAGGCGTGTGTGCATGAGTGTGTGACCTGTGGGAGAAGTCTGGCAAAATTTACACCAAAGCAAGACAGTGACTGCACCAGGAAGGGCAAGATTAAAGGGCAAAGGGACTCGAACTGTATTGGTAGTGCTGTCATTTTTATGAGAGTTGTTCAGGAGTTGCTCTCTGCTTCTAAATAAATACAAATGTAAAGCAGCACCCTTCCTGCCAGGGCGTGGGGGCATCACACCCTCCGAGCCTACCGAGGGCACAGCCCCCGTGCCCTCACTCCTCCCACCTGCTCAGCGCCTCCGTTCGAGAGCATTCATTCACTCCACGGGCATGTGCTGCCGCCTCCTCCGTGCTGCCGCCTCCTCCGTGCTGCCTTGGGCTGGACTCCGGGTCAGACAAGTCCTGGGGAAGCCCTGGCCTGGAGAGGCTCAAGACCCCGAAGGACACGTCAGGAGGGTCGGACTAGAAGCCACTTCGCGCCCAGCAGGGCCAGCCTCGGCCGCGTGTCCTCAGGTCTGGAGATGCCTCGTATCCCTCTTCAAAACAGACACCGGCAGACCAGGAGAACAGCCAGGCGGTGAAACGCGCAAGGCCAAGGACGGGGAGTGAGCCTGGCGTCCCAGCATCCGGGAATAGCAGGCCGGTCCCGGCAGCTTTCCAAACCGGACCGCCCAGCCGCGAGTTCCCGGGCTTCCCTCAGACCTGGGCCCTGCCCAGTGCCCCCAGGCCCGCCGTGGTGGCCCTCCTGGCCCGGCATCTGGCCCTGTCTGACGTACTATCCCCAAGTCTCCCTCTAGGCCGAAACCGCCAGCTGGCCCTCAGCCAGCCAAGGGTGCCCTGGGCTTCCCCATCTGCCGGCGCCTTCCGAAGGCCTGCTGGTGGGGAGAGGGCAGCCTCTGGCCAACGTTCCAGGCTCCCCAGCTCCCCATGGGTTATGGTGGGTTCCCGGGATCCGGCCCCCGAGTCTGGGACAAAGGGGAGTGTGTCAGACCTGGTGGGAGGCCGTACCCTGGAGGACCCCGGGAAAATCAAGTTCCAGGTGCCACCTCCCAGGGACCACACCTGCTGTGAGCAGCACACCTTGTCTGTCGGGTCGAGCCCTGCAGAGTAGTGTTGTGGGGGGTCTGGGGTTGAGGCTAGGGCAGAGGAGGGGGTTCAGGCAATGGACGGGGGGAGCCCAGGACCAGGGAAGTCCCCCAGCAGGCGGTAGGACACGAGTGTCCAGGTGGGGAGAGAGTGCAGGAACCAGGCCAGAGTCCCCAGCCCTCGGCATTCATGCGGAGCCCACTCTGTGGGACACCTGCTGGACCTCAGGGGACACTGGTGCCTGAGCTTCTAGATGTACCTGTGCGGAGCCCAGCCACATGTGAACAGGACGGCCAGATGACAGCACCCCAACTCCACCAGGGAGGTGCCACGACGGGCAGGCTCAGGCCCGTCACCGAGCGAGTGGGCCAGCAGCCTCCCTTGGGACCTGCCCAGAAGCAATGGCCTCGCCAGCCAGGCAGGGCCCTTGCCACCTGTCTCTATGACCACGACCAGACCAGGCGTCATTGCAGGTGACCCTCACAGCAGCTTGTGAGGTACCCGAGGTCGTCACCCCACTTTCTGGATGAAGAGCCAAAGTTCAGAGCAGATGAGCAGCCTCTCCTAGGACATGCGGCTGGTACTACGTGGATGAGGCTCAGGCCCGCGTCGGTGGTCTAAAGCCAGAACTATGCCGTCCACCCCAAAGCAGTGTCAGCGCAGGTGGCCCCATCCTGGAGCTCTGCCACGCCGCCCCCCAGCTGCTGCCCCTCCCTGCGTGGAGGTGCTGCCCAATGGGTTCACACTGTGACCACCACCTCCACACCACGCCCACACTCCTTGCTGCATTAGGGCGGTGGGCGTGTCCACAGAGCAGTCACAGCGAGGTGGCAGAAGGACGAGAGACATGGCCGGCGTTCTTCACAACAAACAAGAGGGTGGCAGTCCGTCTTGCAGTCGGGGCCTAGAGGCCATGGAGGCCGCCCTCAGCAGGCTCTGGCCTGCACTGGCCCCACTACCAAGTAGCTCCAGGAGCCGTCAGTGGGGGAGGATCCCCCAGCTCTCAGAGGGGAGCACCAGGGCCAGAGCAGCCACAGCTCCGCCCAGCCTGGGAGAAGCACGCCTTGTCCCAGGTCCACCCTGACCCGCACAGCAGCAGAAAGCCCCAAGAGGAACACGACATGCCAGGGCTCAGGCAGCCAGGGACGGACTGCCCCCCGCCAGGCTGTCCAGAGCACCCCCGCAGCCCCGAGCCGGGCTGTCCAGAGCACCCCCGCAGCCCCCCAGCCAGGCTGTCCAGAGCACCCCCGCAGCCCCCCAGCCAGGCTGTCCAGAGCACCCCCGCAGCCCCCCAGCCAGGCTGTCCAGAGCACCCCCGCAGCCCCCCAGCCAGGCTGTCCAGAGCACCCCCGCAGCCCCCCAGCCAGGCTGTCCAGAGCACCCCCGCAGCCCCCCAGCCAGGCTGTCCAGAGCACCCCCGCAGACCCCCCGCCAGGCTGTCCAGAGCACCCCCGCAGCCCCCCATCCAGGCTGTCCAGAGCACGCCCGCAGCCCCGAGCCGGGCTGTCCAGAGCACACCCGCAGCCCCGAGCCGGGCTGTCCAGAGCACCCCCGCAGCCCCCAGCCGGGCTGTCCAGAGCACCCCCGCAGCCCCCCAGCCAGGCTGTCCAGAGCACCCCCGCAGCCCCCCATCCAGGCTGTCCAGAGCACCCCCGCAGCCCCCCAGCCAGGCTGTCCAGAGCACCCCCGCAGCCCCGAGCCGGGCTGTCCAGAGCACCCCCGCAGTCCCCCATCCAGGCTGTCCAGAGCACCCCCGCAGCCCCCCAGCCAGGCTGTCCAGAGCACGCCCGCAGCCCCGCAGCCAGGCTGTCCAGAGCACCCCCGCAGCCCCGAGCCGGGCTGTCCAGAGCACCCCCGCAGTCCCCCAGCCGGGCTGTCCAGAGCACCCCCGCAGTCCCCCAGCCAGGCTGTCTAGAGCACCCCCGCAGCCCCGAGCCGGGCTGTCCAGAGCACACCCGCAGCCCCGAGCCGGGCTGTCCAGAGCACCCCCGCAGCCCCCAGCCGGGCTGTCCAGAGCACGCCTGCATCTTTGGTGGACTTTAGGTTGGGAAAGGCCAGGGCCCTAAGCACTGAGGCATCTTGGGAGAATAGCTAAATCCTTCCGACTCCTGGTACTGATGAATTGACTGGCATCACCTATGTGACATGCCGTGACGGAGCTGTCACACCACCCTGGGGCTCCTCAGAGAGGGCTTTGGGAGCCCCGGGACCAGTGACCCTGTCTGACGCCCTGTCCGACTGCCCTTGGGGTGAGCACAGGAGTGGCCACGGCCTAGAGGACACTCCTTTGCAGCACCCTCGATGGGCTGTGCCCGGTCTCTGTCCTCACACCTCGGCCTCTTCACATAGCAGGCCAGGAGGGGAGGCAGACTCTGCTTCTGGCCACTGCCGTTGGCACCCAGTGGCCGTGCGAGTCAGGGCTGGGGTTTCCACTGGACCGGTGCAAGACAGAAGCCCCAGAGGGCCTGGCCTGCCTGGTCAGGTGCTCGCTGGCCTCCAGATCAGCCCCAGGGCCCCTGGGGCAGCCAGGCTTCAGCCCAAGCAGGAAAGAGGCACAGAACAGGTGAAGGTGACTGGGCGGGTAGGAGGCCAGAGGGGAGGAAGGGGCCACGCAGCTGGAGGGGGAGGGGAGTGTCAGCTCCCAGCAGCCCCGGGAGGTGCTCCTGGTTAGCCAGCACTGGCTGGTTCTGAGGCCAGCCCCCCACGCCCTGCTGCTCAGGCGGGCTGGCTGCTGGAGGGACGATGAGGGGCCAGGTCTCACAGAACCGGAGAGCCCAGGTTCCAGCTGTCAGTGGGGCCTGGCTGGCCGACTGGGCATCAGAGTCACAGTGGCCAGGAGGCACCCAGGGTGGAGCGGTGAGGGGAGGAGCCCAGGGCTGGGCTGGGCGCTGTGAGGCCAGCCTCCAGGCAGGCGGCAGACACCGAGCCCTCTGGACCTACCCCGACTGGCGAGCTTCTATGTTACGTCCACACTTCTGCTTCCTTTCTGGGTCTAGGCAAAGGCCGACAGACCCCATGGGCCCAGGGCTTCTCCAGGAGCGGGGGGCAGCCAGCAGCGCCGCTGCCCTCAGCCAGCAGCTCTGGCTTCCCACCGGGCCTGGCCCTGCTCTCTGGACAGACCATCAGGGTCCCCAAGGGGGTCCATCTGCTGCAGGGTGGCCTCGAGGACACGGGTGCGCAGGGGTGGCGGGGAGACACTGGAGGAAGCCTGAGGGAAGTCTGGGGCAGCCACTGCCCACTGCCTCTTCTCACCCCCAGACTCACCCTTAGGCCCGTCCTTCCCTGGAGGGGAGGGACGAGTGGGCACAGAGGTTGGGAGGAAGCTGTCTGGCTTTCTTTGAAAAGAACCATTCTGGGCATTCCCGCCCTTGGCGACCTCTCAGCATCTCAGCAGCGGCCCCTCGGTGGGCCCCAGGCCAGGTGGCTACCTGTCCAACTCCGTCTTCCCCTGCGAGCTGGCCATCCGAGCTGCGGCCGGGATGGACGGCAGGGCCTCGCTCCGAGGTCGCGGCCGCGGCCGGAAGGGAGGGTTAGTTCTTTCCGCGCTAGCGCTAAGGCACCGGTTCTGGGCAGCTTGGCAGAAAGGCGGCTCCCCTGGGAGAGGTGAGGTGTCTCAGGGCAGAGAGGAACCTGACCCTGGGCCCTGGTCTTGGACCTGAAGCCAGCAGCTGTCGCCTCCAGCAGGCGCAGCAGGCTCAGGGCCAGGGCCCACGGTATCCCCAGGAGCCCACAGAAATGTTCTCAGTTCTTCTAAAATCAGGAGGAAGAACTTCCAAGTTGAAGAAAATGTACAGTGTGCACTGCCAACCTAGTCCTCTGTATGGATGCCCGCCCAGGCCCGGCCTCCTGGGTGTGTCCCTTGGGGCTCCCGGGGGGGCTCCTCTATGGACCAATCCAGAATCAGATATCCAGCATGGAGATTCTGATTGGTCAGCTAGCGTCAGGGGCCCTCCAGGGACCAATCAAATGAAGGTAAAGGAGAAAATTGACGTGCCTAGGCGTGGCCCCTGGGAATTCCTGAGGAGGGGCGTGGCCGGGAGCCCCTCCCCCGTGGGGTGGACCCTGACCCACCTGCAGGCTGCGCTCTGCCCTTCTTTGGCCCCTCTGCTCTCTCAAAACTGAGCATCCAGGGGCCATGCCGACGGCAGCCTCCCAGCGCAGGAACCGGGGCCACAGGTAGGCCAGGGTGAGGACCCTGAGATTCCACGAGCCGGATCTGCTGCTCCCAGAGCCCCCGGCAGAGACCGCTGGGGGAGTGACCGCTTCAAGGTCAGCAACCCGACCGACCTTGGCCGTGGAAGCCTCAAGCCGCTCCCGAGAGCCCTGCAGTGTGCCAGAGGGACCGCCACAACGGGCCCCCACCAGGCTCACTCTGCCACAGCGCGGTGGGCATGGGGCTCTCGGGACATGGTGTGAGTTGGAGCTGTCCTAACAGGCCCTGGACAGAGCCAAGATCAGCGGTTGCCAGGTAAAGCCTCCCTGGCCTGGGCAGAGCCGACTAGAGGGGTGCGGTGGGGCAAGGGGCCTGCAGGCCCCGCCCGGGTGTCCTGGCTGTGCTTCTGAATACCAGCTTGGTTCCCAGAGCCGGGGAAGGGAGCGCCCCAATGCCGAGCTTTGGAGTTGGTGGCCAGGGGCCTTTGTGGAGCATCCCAGCACTGGCTAGGGTGCTGCGTCCGGAGCACATGGTGAGGGGCGCCGGTCCGGTGAACCGCGGCATGCTCCTCAGAAACCCCGCCGGGACCAGGCAGGAAGACCCACTCTGAAAGCCACATTAGAGCTGGCCCATAGCCTAGTGGCTAAGGGAGCCAGACCTCACACGGCCAGCCACAGTTCGAGTCCCAGCCCCAACAGCTTGAAAAACACACTGGGTGCATGTGTGCGCACATGGCCCAAAGAGGGCCGGGTGGTGAGATGGAGAGAGGGCCCTGGTGTGACCAGGCCCCGCCAGAGGCTGCTTTTTCCCTCTCTCCCTCTGTCTCTCTGGCAAAGGCATGTGCCCTCTGGCAAAAACAAAGAAAGAAGAGAGAGGAAGGAAGGAAGACTGAGGGAGCCAGGTTATTATCTTCAGAACTCAGGAGCCGTCCAAGCAAGCAGGGACGCCAAGCACCACCTCCTGCAGATGCGGAAGCCGAGTTCCAGGGAGGGGAGGTATTGACTAGTTAACCCGGGGACACACGGTGGGCATGGCAGAACCAAGGCACCTGTAGGAAGAGCACGGGCTTCGGGGGCCATGGACCAGCCGTGGGACTCTGGGTGAGCACTTTCTTCCCTGGCCTTCAGTTGCTCTTCCATAACAAGCCCCCTGAGGGAGACCAGACTCCTAGCACAGGGTGAACAGGAGCTGAGGCCCCGCTGAGGGCCCTGCCCAGGCCCGTGGCCCTGCTGTCCTGCCCCAGGGCCAGGCGTGCCCTCTGTGCACCCATGGGGTCCTGCGGGAGGGGCAGGTGCGGCTCCCTGCACATCTGGCAAACACGTCTCCGTCCAGGTGGCCGGAGATAGCACAGCCTGCATGCTCGGGAGCTGCCCAGCCCAGGCCCTGCCCAGAGCCGCTGGCCGTCCTACCGCAGCTGATTTCAGTGATGGCGTCGCCAGGGAGCAGGTGGGTATGGCTCCCCTCCTTGGAGGGCCCAAGCTCCCGCATTTTCTCTTACAGGTGTTCATCATTGTGCTTTACACTCAGGCTCTCTGTTGTTCGAGAACGCTCTCTGTGAGTGTGCAAAAACGAGCTCCTAAATAACCACCCAGCTTTCTCAAGAATAGTCCAGGGACCAGCAGTTAGCGTAATGGCTATGTCGCTGGACTCCCACGTAGTCGACCATGGTTCGAGTCCCTAGACCCAGCGGCTTAAACTCACGCTGGGCGCATGTGCGTGCGTGCCCGAGATCCCGAGAGGAGAATGGAGGAGAAGGGATTGCGGCGTGGCCATCCCCCCTAGGGGGTGATTTCTCGCTTTCTATCTCTCTGTCTCTCTCTGTCTGTCTGGCGAGCACACGTGCCCTATAGCAAAAACCTCTCAAAAAAAAAAAAAAAAAAAGAATGGTCCAAACCGGTTCACAGAGCAGTGTACTCTGCCCCTGTTACACCGAAGACTTTAGCTTTGGTCAGTGGAGACTAGTTGACGGCTCCAGTGTGGAGAGCCGGAGCTGAGGGTGGTGGGGGGCAGAGCAAGACAAAGTGGGGACCAGCGAGAGGCCACCGGGCTTGTGCCCAGGGAGCGTGGAGGCAGCAGGGTACAAAGGGAGGGACTTGCAGGGTGTGTTCCTGATGAGGCCCTGACCACTTCCCGAGGCCCTGACCACTTCCCGGGCACCTGCAGGCTCTACTCTCAGGCCCAGGGCCGACTTCCCCAGCAGGGCCCCGAGAAGGACCCCAGTGCTCCCAGCCCCTGGAGTCTCCTGCCCAGTCACCCTTAATCTCCCGGCTTCCGAGATGGCTCCCAGGGGCAGCGGGCAAGTCCTACACAGGGGTGTGCCCACCTGCAGCTCTGGGCAGCCCCTCTGCGACCCACACATAGCTGGCGTTCTGGGAGTGTCCCAAGGTCACGAGGCCCAGGGCTCACCGCACAGCAGAGAAACGCGTCCAGAGCCACCCACAGTTGTTGCTGAGGACACTCACCCCGTGGGGACCTCCACCTGGTGTGAGGGGACTTAGCTTCATGCAGGAAAGATTTCAAAAGCAAAAGGCTGGCAGGGGGCATGGTGGCTAAAGTGCTGGACTTCCACATGGTTGACCGTGGTTCAAATCCCAGACCTAGCAGCTTGCTTTCTCACTCCCACCCCACCCCATCCCTGTCTCTCTCTGGCCAAATTAAAAATAATAGTAAACAAAATTAAATAAAAATTATTCTTTAGAAAAAGAAAAAAGAATCATTGAAGAGTGAGCCGTGAGGGAGAGAGGCAGGTCTAGCGGGGCCGAGAGCAGAGCAGTCCACTCCACGGTGGGGCCCCGCAGCGGGGCCTGGGGACAGCTTTGCTCCTTCTGAGAGGATGGGGAGAGCTCTTACCTAAAAGGAAGAGGAGTCAGGCAGGTCCCCTACAGGTAGAGAGCCCCGAGCGTGGGTGGACATCTGGCTTCAATGGCATGGCTTACTACTAGGCTGAGAAAGGACCAGTGGATTCACTTTTCTCAGGAAGGGTCATTGGTTTTCCGGGGCCACCGTCCCCCCCATTTTCTGGCTCTATTAGGGTAGTTCCTGCTGTTGCCATGGCTATGTCCAACAGTCCTGGACAGCTGGGACGTGTCGGCGGGCATGTTGACGCAGCCCCACGAGGCTACCGGCAGGTGGCGGCCGCTCCAGGTGCCCTCCTGGTCCCTCAGCCATGTCTGTGAGGTTTGGGGTGCTTTCTCAGTCCCCTCCTGTCTCACAGTCACAGAGCAAATCCCCACAGGCAGAGCCTAGGGCCATCTGGGGAGACACCGCAGCGGCTGCCGCAGCGCCCAGGGTTGCAGCTGGGCCCTTGTCTAGGCGGGCTCCGGGACTGACAGTCCCAAGCGTCAGAGCCTGTGCCAGCTGCACAGCCATCCCTGACGCCACGGCTGTCCTACAGACGGGGTGACACGGACAGCAGCCGCCGGCGCCAGGTCTGCCTGCGGAGCCCGGGGCACAGGAGTGCAGGGTTCTGTGCGTCAGGCTCCGGTCTGCAAGAAGGTGCGGAGGTGCCAGGTGGGTCTGCGTGCCTCGGGTGGGGGCTGTGGGCTCCCTGCCGACCCTTGGACAGTCCGCACTGCAGGCTGGGCAGACCGCAGAGGGCCGCAGCTCACAGGTGACTGGGCCGGTGGGGCTGTGAGCCTAGAGGGTTTGGAGGGCGTGTGCTGTGCCAGGGAGGGAGCCCCGGGAACCCCTGAGAATGAAACCCGGTAGGAGACAGGAGAACCGTTCCCCTCTTCCAGGCAGGCCTCTAAATCACTCCCCACCCTTCCAGCCAGCCGCCCCCAAGATGCTGGAGCAGCAGCAACAGCATTGGCTGCTGCCGGTGCGGAGGCCCATGCCTGGAAGTGCGGTCCTCTGAGGACGGGAGCGTGGGTGGGCGGGTGGCCGGCCAGTGTCTCTGAGGTCAGGGGCAGGGCACAGAGGGGGCCCGAGCTGTGGGCACCTGTTGGATCGGGGTGAGGACCTGTGACTGGGACATCCTGATCAGAACACACAGGGCACTCCTGCACCCCAGAGCCCCCAGTCCTGCCGGAGAGGGTCCCTCCTCCAGGATGACCCTCCGGGATGACGAGGCAGTGGTGGCTGTCTGGTATGCACCTAGGCCGGCAGCTGGGGGAGCCATTTATCCCAACAGGTTCCCAGGGGCAGACCCTAGAGCAGGGCAGAGTAGGTGTCTGAGGGTGGGCACCCCCAGGGCACCCTGCTGACCCCCAAACCTGCTCACAGGGCCGGCACATGGAAGGGCCTAAGCCACCCAGGGCTTAGGGCAGCCGTGGAGCTGTGCCCCGTTTTAATGCAGGGTTTCCTGTAGCCACTGAAGGACGGCGGTACGCTCCCAGGGCCCTGCGAAGCTGCGCTGGCAGCGGCCCTGTTACCCCAGCTGTGGCAGCCAACCGCAGGTAGCCGTGACTTCACTCCGAACACCGTGTTGGAGACACCGCTCCAGGCCCAGGCCCAGCCTACACCATTAATGAGGGCAGGCTACAGTCGCTGGTGCCCACCAAAGCTCCTGGCGGCCCAGCAGCCCACCCCACCCTGCAGGAGCAGGCCTCTGCCCTCTGGGGGCCGGTGAGTGGCTCTCCACCAAGGGAAAACCAAATACTGTCTAATTCCGGCAGGGATGGCAAACAGGCTTCCCATTGTCTGCCTCTGAGCAGGTCAGGGCCACAGGCCACAGCCCACAGCCGTCAGCCTGCGGGGTCAGGATGGAGCTGGGAGCTGGCCTGCTGGGGGTGGGGCGCCTCTATTGTCTTCAGCACCGGGGCCTTCTCAGCCTGCGGGGTCAGGATGGAGCTGGGAGCTGGCCTGCTGGGGGTGGGGCGCCTCTATTGTCTTCAGCACCGGGGCCTTCTCGGCAGTCTGAACTCTGCAGAAGGGGGGGAAGGGCGTGCCCGCGTCAGAGGAGCGGCCAGGTGAGTGCGCGCCCACGGAAGCCAGTGCGTGGTGGGTGGTCTGAGCCCTGGGAGGCTGTGCTCCGGGTGGCCCAGCTGCTGGCCGGAGAGGCCCGGGCGCGCGGCCCAGCTCTGCTGCTTTTTGGCCGTCCCGGGACATCTCTTAGCTCTAGTTTCCTGACCTCAAGGTCGCCATCAGGCTTAATGAGATGACGAACGACGACGCTCAGCCTGGGCACGCGGTGTTTAGTACTGGGCAATTACGCCTAGTGCCAGCACGGCCGCAGTGAGGCCCTGCTCCTCTGCCAGACCTCGCCAACCCAGGCCTCCGCCCCCGCGGGTCGGCCGTGGGAGCTCCGTCCAGGCTTGGGGCAGCCTAGGGCAGGGGAGCGAAGAGAAGGGAGTGACCTTCCCGGGCGCAGCAGCCCCAGGGGGAGCAAAGGCCTCTAGCGGGCAGGTGGGCGGGCTGGGGACACTCAGGAGGTCGCATGAGGTCACCGCTATCTATACTAAGTCCATCACTTCTGCCACCCGAAGGGAAGCGCCGCAGTCACTCCTCGGTCCAACCCCCAGCGCCTGTGGCTGGACTGCCATCTCTAACGATTGGTCTGTTCTGGACATTCCGTGTTAAGGAATTCCACGAAACGTGGCCGTGTCTGCGTCTCTCCCCCACACAGCTCGCAGCGGCGGCTCTGTCACTGCCTCGCCTTCTCGGGGCTGCAGAATGGCGGATGTGACCACCACGGTTCTCCATCCCTTTATCAACCTACTGTTTTTCCCATGTGCTCGACAGAGAGAGCAGAAGAGAGGGCGCAAACAACCGCATGGGGAGCGCTCAGCCACAGTCCCGTCTGCATTTCTCCAGCGGTCCGGATTTGTTGCGTGCACACGTGCTCAGCCACTGGTCTAGGACTTCCAGGCCACGTGGGAGCCAGCTGCCCTAACCCAGGCCAGGAGCCGGCCCTTAAGTACTTTTCTTAAAGTGTGTTATTTTATCTCCTCCCCGAGGGAGGGGCGCCCCCAGCAGGGCGGGGCACTATATCCCCGGCTTTCAGCCAGCCCTGCTTAGGAGGTTAGGGGCTTAGGGGCCGCAGGGTAGCCGCTCAGCTTGTGTCTCACCACCACACCACCAGCTGGCCTAGGAGGCTTTGGGGTTGATCCCATCAGCTATTGTGAATAAACTGCTAATAAACATTTACTTATAGGGTTTCATGTGGAAATGTTTTCACTCATGTTTAATGTATCTAGGAGTGGAATTGCTGGGTCATGTGGTAGAGAGAATATGATTTGAAGTTACCAGTGGGATTGGTGGTGTGGCTGTGAAGGCTGCTAGATCTTACGCAGCTGACTGAGAGTTTGAGTCCCAGCCCTGGAGGCTTGAAAGATATGCCTGGTGTGTGTGCATGTGTGCCCAAAATCCCAGGAGGAGAATGGAGAGCTGCTTTCTCATTTTCCCTCTGTCTGTCTTTCTGTCTCTCTCCAGCAAGAACATGCACCCTATAGTAATAAAAAGGTTTTAGAAGGGGGGCTGGCCCTATAGCCTAGTGGTTAAAGGAACCAGGTCCCACTTGGTTGACCACAGTTTGAATCCCAATCCCAGTGTCTTAAAAAACACATGCTGGGCACATGTATGCGCCAAAATCCCAACAGGATGGAGAATCGGAGGAGAAAGGATTGAGGCATGTGCCCTCTGGCAAAAATTTAAAAACCAGCCTGGGGACCAGTAGATGGTGTAATGATCACCTCACTGGACTCCCATGTAGTCGACCGCAGTTCGAGTCCTGGACCTGGGACGTGTGTGTGCCCAAAATCCCAAGGAGAATGGAGGGGAAAGGGTTTGCAGCGTGGCCATCCTCTGCCCAGCCCCCACCTCAAAAGTCCCTACTCTCTCTCACTCGGACCCTTTCTGGTCAAACTAAAATAAATAAAGTTTTAAAAAATTATTTGTTTATTTTATTTACTTATTATTTTATTATATTTTTTCTAATTTACCAGAGAGAGAGAGAGAGAAAGTGAGAAAGCAAGTCACCAGGTCCATACCACCTGCCAGCCCCTGGAATGCTCTGGAGGGAGCACCTGGTATGTGTCGGTCACAGTTCCAGGCTCCGGTACAGCTGGGAGCCACAGTCCTGTCCTTGGGGCCCAAAACATCGAGAGAGAGAATCACTGAGGGCCCACGGCCCAGCGGAGGCTGGAAATGCCGCCTTGGTCACTTTCCGCAAGGTCGGAGCAGCTGCGAAGGGCGCCCACCGCGGGGGGCCCTTGTGCCAGTGCCTCTGCCTTCTGTGCAGCGCGTATGCGCCCTGCAGACCCTGCTGCTGAAGACCACCCACAGAGCAGGCTGTTCCAGAAACTTCTTGCCCGTTTAAACATAGTCAGAATCTGCAAGGTGTGGTTTGTGGAAGGGACAAGCAAGAGAGGGACGTCCCTCCTGAGGCCTGACGGCCCATCTCCGGGCTCCCCAGCTCCAAGAGGACGACCCCGCCCAGCTCCCCGCCCCGAGGGCCACAAGTCTGCAGTAGAAAGGGTCCACCCTGGGACCAGCAGGAAAAGTCAGGTCACATCATTGGTGGCCATTGTGGAAGTGCCCTACGAATGACCGTCAGCAATACCATATCCGACTGGCCCTAGCCAGGGTGCCCACTCCCAGCAGGGCGCGACCCACCATTCTGGGCCTTCCTCTGCAGGACCCAAGCCTGGCCTAGAAGGCTCTGCCAGCTGTGCCCACCTG
Source organism: Tupaia tana (assembly GCA_026018925.1). Classification (NCBI taxonomy): domain Eukaryota; kingdom Metazoa; phylum Chordata; class Mammalia; order Scandentia; family Tupaiidae; genus Tupaia; species Tupaia tana. The sequence continues at coordinate 268,008,306 of JAKSZU010000001.1, read as the reverse complement.
CCCGGATGGCACAGGCTGTGTCTGGGTGGTGGGGTGTGGTTCTTCCAAGGTGAAGAACTGGCAGTCCTCCACGCCCCGCCCTGCAGAGGGGCTGGGGGCTGGGCAGGGAGGAGGGCGGAGCCAGGGTGGCCAGCAGTCCTTTAGAAGGTTTGGCTGGAGTCAGGGGCCAGGGCAGGGTGTCTGTGGGGGCCCGCCCAGGGTGGGGCTGCGCAGGTGGAGGTGCTGCAGGACAAGCCCAAGCCCTCCTCACATCCATGCTGTCGTTGTCACCACACAGGATCTGAGGGGGAGTGGGAGGGAAAGGCTCCGGGGGAGCAGGAGCCTGGCCTGGGGATATAAGTCCCTGTGGGAAGAAGTGGCCTTAGGAGATGCCCACCTGCTCCAGAAGGGAATGCGGGGCTCAGCCATGCCCCACAGGCCAGGTGCAGCCCACCCTGTTCTTCTCCCCTGTCCCTGTCCTTGGCCTTAGGCAGGGCTGCCAAAGGCTGTCTTAGGTGGTGGCTGGAATGCCAGGCTCTCCTGTGGGGCCTCCTTCTCACTCAGAGGCCTCTGCAGGGGCAGTGCCACCCTAGATGTCCCCAAAGAGCAGGGACAGGGACTACACATGCTTCTCTCTGCCAGGGAGAAAAGGCCCTAGGGAAGGGGACTGCCAGGCTGGACGTCATAGAGTCCAGGTCCAGGGTGTGACACCAGCAGACGGGGAAGGGTGGCCTGGGGGGTGTGACCGCCAGCAGATGGGGAAGGGTGGCCCAGGGAAGGGCGTGACCACCAGCAGAGGGGGAAGGGTGGCCCGGGGGGTGTGACCACTAGCAGAGAGGGAAGGGTGGCCCAGGGAGGGATGTGACCACGAGCAGACGGGGAAGGGTGGCCCAGGGGGGTGACCACCAGCAGACGGGGAAGGGTGGCCTGGGGGGGGGGTGTGACTACCAGCAGAGGGGGAAGGGTGGCCCGGGGGGTGTGTGACCACCAGCAGACGGGGAAGGGTGGCCCGGGGGGTGACCACCAGCAGACGGGGAAGGGTGGCCCAGGGAAGGGCGTGACCACCAGCAGAGGGGGAAGGGTGGCCCGGGGGGTGACCACCAGCAGATGGGGAAGGGTGGCCCGGGGGGTGACCACCAGCAGACGGGGAAGGGTGGCCCGGGGGGTGACCACCAGCACAATGGAAAGGGCCAGTGCAGAGGACGGAGCTGCCCACCCGCCTGCCTCAGGAATCACTCCTGCTCAGCAGCTCTGCCCAATCAGATGTCAATGTCACTCAGGCCCTTCACCTGGGCCCTCCTGGGAAGGAAAAGGGTACCCTGAGCCTAGCCTGGCTGCAAGCGCGGGCCACGACCGCCAGCCACGGCCGTCACAGGGCCACCACTGCTGACCTGCACACACCTGGGATGACTGCTCCACCCACTGGTGTCTGACTAGCCAGTGTCAGGGGCTGCCAGGGAGGACAACACAGGCCCACCCAGCTGGGGCCAGAGCCAGGGACAGGCATAGTGGGTGTGCTTGAGGTCCAGCCAGGAGGAGCTGCAGGGCAGGGTGAGCAGGGGCTGCAGCCCAGTGGGCTCACACCTGGTCAGAAGTGGGGAACCTTTTCTGGCCGGATGAACTGAGAGGGCTGTGCTGAGCAGGGACCCAGGGGCCAAGCCCTCAGGTCTGAGATCTGGCTTGGCCCCTGGGTGGCCGGAGCGAGGGCTGGGGAGGTCCAGTCATGTGTCCCCAGCACCCCAGAGCAGGGAGCAGGCCAGGCGAGGCTCCCCTGTGGGGCCAGAAGCCCAAGCGGGCCCTGCCAACCTCTAGGCTGTGCTGACAAGGCCCTTCCCCAGCCCTCCCTGGCCAGGTCCTGTGAGGCTGGGCTGGGGGAGTTGAACGGCAGCCTCGGAGGCCCCACCTCTCAGCAACACCCTCCCACTCACCCCATCCCTCTGAGTGTTTCTGGATGGTGGGGCAGAGAAGAGCCTGGCACACTGAAGAGAAAGGTGAACCTCAACCTGCAGGCCGTGGGAACAGGAGGGTTTCAGGGCGGCCTGCTCTGCTGGAGCTCCCACAGGCCCCTGTGTCAACACAGGAGGAAGCCAGCGGTGACAGGAAGCCCAGCGGACGGCATGCTGTCCGGCAGGAGGGGCCCAGAGGGTACAGCGAAGGCGTGGTGGCCAGGGAAAGCCAAGGCCTCTGGCATTCACTCCAGGATGCTTCCCAGAGCCCTTTGTGGAAAGCGGCTCACTCCTCCCCCCGCTCCTGTGGCCCAGACGGCGCTGCGGACACCCAGACACCCGAGCTCCAGCAGGCGCAGGCTGCAGGCTGCAGAGCCGTGTCCCCAGGACGCCCCGCATGCCGGCCTGAAAGCTGACCTGTAACTGCAGATCTTAGAGCCTCCCGGAACCCAGATCCCCACCTGCGATCAAACCAAAGGCCTGGTTTAAGGCCCCTGGCTTGGTGTGCTGCCTCTCAGCGACACCCGAGCTGGCTGCGTCCTCAGTCTGGCCTGGTCTCCCTGGCCTGGCTTTCTCATCTGATGAGAGGACCAGAAGTCTGAGATCCTTCTCCACCCTCTTCCGGAGACGTGCAGGTGCCAGCCCCCATGGAGCGGTGGGGTCACAGAGTGCAAATGCAGAGGAGGGGGACAGACATTCACGAAAGCTCTTGTGTCTGTGGGGACAAAGGAGGGGCAGAAGTCAGGGCGGGGTGGGTCAGGGCCTTGGGGTCATGCTCACCTCCCTCTCCCCGCAGCCCCGGTGCTTGACCAGAGGCTGGAGAATGGCTTGAATTGTTCCCAGTAGCAGCTACCAGTAAGTGCCGATGGGTGTGAGGCCACAGTTGCGGAGGCCTGCACCTGGCTCCTGGCAGTGCACACCTGGGCTTGGAGGTAAGTCCCATGATCTCAGCCTACAGATGAGGAGACTGAGGCTCAGGGTGGCGTAAGTCCCTGTGGGTAGCTAGCAGAGCAGGCTGAGCGGAGGTCCTGGGGCCTTGAGTGCGGCGCTAAGGACCCCGCCCCGGAGCCTTGGGCAGACAGATGAGCCCAGCCCAGCCCAGGAGATCCCTTACAGTGAAATGCAGGTGACGCCCTGCAGAGAGAGTCCTAGGGCCAGCTCTCTCCCTTCCCCCTGGCCTGCCCTGAATTGTGGAGCGGGGTGACCTGGGCCCAGGGGAGTAGGAAGTACGAGAGCAAGACTGAACTCCTGAACCTGGGGGCCAGGGGGTCTGGAAGAGCCTTCTGGGGGAGCGAGGACATGGGCAGAGCCTTGAAGGTCAAGTCAGGGTTAACCAAAGCATGGAAGCGAGGGCTTCAAGGTCAGGCCACAGCAGAAGCGAAGGCACCGTGGGGTGGGCAGGCAAGAGTGGAGGCAGGAAGGGGACCAGCAGTTAGCATAATGGCTATGTCGCTGGACTCCCATGTAGTCAACCGCAGTTCGCGTCCCAGACCCGGTGGCTTGAAACTCATGCTGGACGCATGTGCGTGTGTGCCCAGGATCCCGAGAGGAGAATGGAGGAGAAGGGATTGCGGCGTGACCATACCCCGGGGGGGGGGGGGGGGGATTTCTTGCTTTCTGTCTCTCTGCCTCTGTCTGTCTAGCAAGCACATTTTGCCCTGCAGCAAAAACCTCTCTCAAAAAAAAAAAAAAAAAAAAAAAAAAAAAGAGTGGAGGCAGGAGCCAGGGGCAGGCTGGGTCCCTGCAGCACACGGGCCCCTCGGACACCAGGAAGTCACTTCTGCATTGAGCTTGGACACTGGCATCAGACCTGCAGAGCAGCCCCCTCTCCCAGACCACACGCCCCACTTTAGTGGCCTGCAAGACCAGCCCTCCAGGCTCTGTTGGCCAGCTATGACTGGGCCTGACAACGATCCAGATGGATTGTGCTTCCTGCAGGCCCAGGCGTGACTGTGTCCTCCAGCCCCGCTTCCCCTGGCACTGCCTGGCACTTGGCTGGGCCAGGGCCAAACTGCTGGGGCGGGGGAGCTGCAGCGATGGCTGCCGCCCACGGGTGCAAGAGCACCTGGAGCTAAGCCAGTGCTGCAGGGGCTCCGGGCCCAGTGCTGCCTGCGTGGCCTTGGCCAGAGGTTCTCTGGCCTCTCTGGCCTCAGTCTCCTGTCTTTCAAATGAGGATACTTCCCAGAGGCCGAGATGAAGATCAAAGAACTTGGGTGGAAAAGTGTCCTCAGGGAACTCATGGCCAGGGAGGCAGGGAGCAGAATTAGGCAGCATGCCTGAACCAAGGCCGAGGTTACCAACGAGTCCACACACAGCCGGGAAAGGCCTGGGGGCCACAGAAGCTGCCTGGAAGACTTTGAACACGAAGGATCTGGAACACCTCAGGCTGGTGCCCGAGCACTCTGTCCTCCAGTCGCGGGACTTCTGGCCTCCTGCGGGCACAGCCACCTTGTCTCCTCAGGGTGGAGACCTGGGCCTTGAAACTAGCGCTCCGAGAAGGCCTGGCCAGTGTCCTCGGGGAGAAGCTTACTCACTGGCCCCGCCCCAGGGCCTGCGCTGCTTACCAGAATACAGGGTGACCCCTCTGTACCCCTGCTCAGCTTGGAGGAAGGGGACACCCTTATCCTTTCTGCAGTGCCACACCAAGCTGCATCCTCTCAGCCCATGGAAGGAAGCACTGGCTCTGGAAGTTTCCAGGAAAGAACGAGTCGATAGCCCCCAAAGCACTTGGCAGGTAGCTCAGCCCCACCCAGCGTCCTAATTACATGAACTACCATAACATGCGCCCAGCAGAAAGGTTTGCTTACCCGTCAGCTCAAGTCTGCACAGCCAGCTGGCCAGGGCTTTTTTGTTATTTGAGGTAACAGTCACAGGTTTCAGAGGTGATAGCCTTTTCAAGGGTCCTTTTGGCTTATCCTAGGAGGTTAGAAACAAGGAGTTTAGTTTTGAACATAATAAGCCAAAATGCTTATTAACATTCAAGGAGAGATGCTGAGAAGGCAGTAGTTAAAGCAATCTAAAGCATTAAAGAGAGATCTGGGCTAGAGATGTAAATTTGGGCATCTTGAGTGCATGAGCAGCACTTAAAGCCATGAAACTGGAGAAGATCTTCTTGTGATCAGCATTTTATCAAATTGAGAAGTCTCCCAAAATGAGATCCAAAAGACAGAGAGATAGAAACCAGGAGAGAAAAGGCAAGGCAATTACGAGTAAGCCAGGAGATCAAACATCTGAATGTCGGGAATTCCTCAGCGGGCTGGGAAGAGAATAGAGCAAACAGAAGAAATGAAACTATCCAAAACATTTGAAGAAAAACTCCCAGAATTGAAAAATACAGATAGTCTGATGAAGAAGTCCCAAGTTAACAACACAATTAGTGGATAAAAACCTACACCAACACACATTCTCTTGAAATTTCAAACCCACAGGGATAAAGATAAGATTCTAAAAGCTTCCAAAGAGAAAAAAAGTAGGTCAGATTCAAAGAGTGAGGCAGCAGAATGGCTTCAACAGAAGCACTGGAAGCAAGATGACAATGACAATCAATGCCTTCAAAATTATAACAGATAAAAGCCAGCCAGGTAGTGTGGTGGTTAAGATGCTGGATCCCCACATGACTGACCATGGTTTGAGTCCTGGATCAAGCAGCTTGAAAAATCACACTGGGTGTGTGTGTGTGCATGCCCAAAATCTTGAGAGGAGAATGAAGAAGGGACTGTGGCATGGCCATCCCACCCGGGATCTCTATCTCTGCCTCTCTCCCCTCCTACTGAGTGCACACACTATATGGCAAAAACCTTTTAAAAAAATTAATAGATGATTTCCAACCTGAGTTTCTATAGCCAGTCAAACTATTATTCAATTGTAACAGAAAAATAGACACTTTCAGGATGCAAGATCTTAGAAAGCTTACTTCCCATGCATCCTTTCTCAAGAAGCTTCTAGAAGATGTGCTCTTCTGTGAAGAAGATGTAAACTCAAGATAAAGGATCCAGGAGATAGAAATCTCATACAAGAGAGAGGTAAGAAGAAATCCCAGGACAACAGTCATGCAGCAGACTAGAGTTACCCATTCAGAGCAATTACTAACTCCCAGAAGAATGAAAAATTACAGTGGAAATAAAATGTAATTATAATTCAGAGGTTTTTGCTAAAATTAAATCTAAGTATTTCTTTAAAATCTTACCTTGGGCCAGCAGGTGGCGTGGAGGTTAAGGCAGCTGAATCTCACATGGCCCAGTCAATGGCTCAAGTCCCAGACCCGACAGCTTGAAAAACATGTTGGGCACATGTGTGTGCCAAAAATCCCAAGAGGAGAATGGATGAGAAAGGATTGTGGCATGGGCACCCCCTCTGGGGGAGGGGGTAGTTTCTCACATTCTCTCCCTTTCTGTCTCTTTCCTGTGAGCACATGTGCCTGATGGGAGGGGAACTGCCTTTTGTAAATCCATTCACTAAAAATAACATGGCTTATGGGGCAAAGGTTAGGGACAGACTGTTCAAAACCTATAGAATATTTTTATTTTATTAATTTTTATTTATTTTTCCAAGAAACACTGTATCTAGCTTTATTAAAGATACTTTTCATAAACAATCATATTTCAGGCAGGACACGGACAGACAACCATTAGCAGGATACAATTTTCAAACTCGTTTCTTCAATGAACTCCCTGGATGAGAAAGCCACTATAAAACCCAACGAATAAAACAAACAAAACAAAACAACCCAATGAAGTCTTCATCCAATGCTCTTAATAGGGATAGTTTAGAGTGAAGGTTAACATTTCCCATTTAGTGCATCATTGGACAGTTTTTCACGAGCCAACTTATTTCAGGAAATGAAAATGGCAGAATTATTTATCTGAAGATCCAACAATGGAAAAGGAACTGCTGTTCTTTTGAGGGCCGCTACCTCAGTGCCATTGGGAAGCCCAGACCGACCGACACACTGGTAACCAATTTTTTGTGGTCGGGTCCCAGCAGGTCTCCAGTTTACGGGAGTTAAGTTGATGCTGAAGGTGGAGAGGAAGAGGATACAAAAACAGTTTTAGTTTTTTCACACCACACGGCATCTGTGCCAAGGTGGCCACGTGGGAACATCAGGGAATTCCTCCTTCTGGGAGCCAAGAGAAAGTCTCTCAAAACTAGAAGGGAAAGATGTCGCCCAAATCAATCCAGCCTTGGAGACATTCTATTAGTGACAAATATTCCTTCCCCCCCAAAGAAAAAAGTGTTCTGTGTGCTAACAACATACTTTAAAAAAAAAAAAAAGAAAGAAAAGAAAAAGAAAAGAAAAGAAAAGAAAAGAAAAGTAAAGAAGGACCAGCAGTTAGCGTAATGGCTGTGTTGCTGGACTCCCATGTAGTTGATCACAGTTCAAGTCCCGGACCTCGCGGTTTAGACTCATGCCGGGCACGTGTGCGTGCGTGCCCAAGATCCTGAGAGGAGAATGGAGGAGAAGGGATTGTGGTGTGGCCATCCCTCCTGGGGGGTGATTTCTTGCTTTCTGTCTCTCCATCTCTCTCTATCTTTCTGGTGAGCGCACACACCCTGTAGTAAAATCCTCTCCAAAAAAAAAAAAAAAAAAGAAACAAAAGGTAAATCAAAATTCTGAATTTTTATAAAACTTGATATTAAAAAAATATAGTATTTTGAACTGTACAGTCACCAGGAGGACAATGATCAAAAATGCACACACTTCACTGGCATTCCCAGCGCCTTCAGTGCTCTGTGCCTGGCCTGAGTCGGCTTCTCCATTTTCTGCAGGGTTACTCCCATCCTCCCAGCACCAGCATCTCCCTTCTTTCCATTGGAACCTTCTCTCCCTCCTCACTGGGGTCTTAGGCTGGGGTTTGGCTCTGGAGGAGCGGGTTTCGCAGACGGCTGCGCAGTGCCGCTCTCTGGCTTGTCCTCCACCTGGGCTTGCGTCCTCTAGCACCGTCGTCAGCCCTTCTCTTGGACACGGTGGTGACCGAGGCACATTGTAGGCGCCAGACGTGGGGAATGCAGCCACGAACAAGTTTTGGTCAGTCATTCTCGCTTCTTCCTTTTATTTTTATCTATTTTTTGAATAAATTTTGCCCAAGGGCACATGCATTTGTTGGGGTTAAAGAGAAAAAGTGAGAAAGGACCCCCCCGACACACATACCATGGAGAATGGTCACACCACATTCTTTTCTCCACTTCTCCCCATTTGGGATTTTGGGAACACGTGCACACAACCATGTTTCTCAAGCCACCAGGTCCAGGACTCAAACCTGACAATTGGCCAAGTAGGTCTGGCTACCTTAGCTACAATGCCACTGGCTGGCTCGAACACTATTTGTTTATTCTATTTATTTATTTAGGAGATTTTTGCTATAGGGCACATACACTTGACAGAGAGACAGAGAGACAGAGAGAAACAGAGAGACAGAAAATGAGAAATCAATCCCCAGAGGGGATGGCCACCCCATAATCCCTTCTCCCCATTCTCCTCTTGGGATTTTGGGTACCCACTCACAAGCGCCTGCCGTGAGTTTAAGCTGCTGGGTCTGGGACTCAAACCATGGTTGGTCTTACTTATCCCAGCCTTTCGAGCAGATCTGATGACTCGTGACAACCTTTTCACATGCTCGCATGTCGTCCATATCTACGCCGACGTGTCTCTTCCAACTGCTGACTTTTGCTGGGGTGTCTTTCTGAGCTATAAGCGTTCTTGGTATGTTTGGATACAAGTCCTTAATTGGGTTTGTGGCTTACATCTTGAAACTTGTGACCAGAGTCCTAATAAACACAACAATGACACCGGTAAACATACTAACACTGCTGTTTATCCTCGGCCATTAGCACCTAAATTACAACTGGGCCTTCCCTTGTAGCCTTAGTCCTGAGACTTGTGCTTCCCCTTGAAGACGTGTACGTTTAAAAGAGACCTGCTTCATCTTTAAAAATACAATCTAGTGGGCCAGCAGGTGGCGTGGTGGTTAAGGGCACTGGACTTTCACATGGCCAGCTGCGATTCGAGTCCTGGACCTGGTGACTTCCTTTCTCTCTCTGGTCAAATTAAAATAGATGAATGAATAAATAAAATTAAATAAGTAATTTTTTTAAAAAATATACAATCTAGGCCCAGACTCTGTGGCACAGACAGTATTTGCCTGACTGCAGAAGTGGAAGCCACGTGCTAAATACAGTTCTAATCCCAGCCCAATCAGCCTAACACACGCATAGGACATGTGGATGCAGGCCCAAGATCTCGAGGGGCTGGAGGGCTGTAGGAAGGTGACTGTGGCGTAGAGGGTGCTTCTCTGCCCCTCTCTCTAAGTTCCCAACTCACGAGCACATGCACTGTCATGAGAAACAAAAGACAAACGCGAGGCCTGCTGGTGGCATGGTTCTCACAGCAGCCAGATCCCACCTGGCCAGCGGCGCCCGGAGTCAGAGTTCTGGACCAAGCAGATACGCTGCGTACGTGTCCAAAATCCAGAAAGGGGGAGACGTGGAGAGCGGGTTGTGGCATGGCCATCCCCGGGGGTGCTTCTCACTTTTCCTCCCTCTCTCTCTTGGTTTCTCTCTAGCTAGTGCACTGCCCAGTGGAACATTTGTTTAAAATAAAAATAAGGGACTGGCAAGTGGCGTGGTGCTTAAGGTGCTGGAGTCCCACATGACTGGCCTCGGTTCAAGTCCTGGACCTGGCGGCTTGCTTTCTCACTGTCCCTTTCTCTCTCTCTCTGGTATACTTAAAAATAATAACAAATCAAATTAAATAAATAAAATTCTAAAGATTAAATTAAAAATAAAAAATAAGGGACCAGCAGGCAGTTAAGATGCTGGATAACTCCATGGTTGACAGTGATTTCAGTCCTGGACCGAGAAGCTTGAAAATCATACCAGGCATGTGTGCATGCATGCCCAAAATCTCAAGTAGAAAGGAAGAGAAAGTTCCGCAGCGTGGCCATCTCCCCCGCCATCCCCAGGGTGATTTCTCACTTTCCCTCTCTGTTTTTCTCTGGCAAACACAAGTATCCTACAGCAAAAAAAGAAAATTAAAATAAAATAATAAAATGAAATAAAAATGTAAAAATACAATCTAGACATAGCTTTTTCTATCCATCAAAAAAACAAGCAAAGTGTTTTAGTACAGTCAGCTTGTCTAGCTCGACTGAGTGGAGCGGGCCTATACCACACCAAGGGGAGGCTTCTGGTAAGGATTTTCCAGCTTGCTTGTTTTTTGTTCTGTTTTGTTTTTTAATATTGCCAGAGAGTGTGTGTGTTCCTGAAGATAGACAGCCAAACAGACGGGAGGGAAAGTGAGACAGTACCCCCCACAGGCACGGTCACATTGCAATCTTGTCTCTTCACTTCTCCCTCCTTTGGGGTTTTGGGCACGCATATGTGGCTGGCGTGTTTCTCAAGACATTGGATTTGGGACTCGAACTGTACAGTCACCCGTGTGGGATCCAGCTGCTTTAACCACCACTCCATGGACTTTTTTTTTTTTTTTTTTTTTTTTTTTTTTGAGAGGTTTTTTGCCTTAGGGCGCATGCGCTTGCCAGAGAAAGAGAGGGACAGAGACAGTGAGAGGGAAAGTAAGAAATCATCCCCCCCGGGGATGGGGGATGGCCATGCTGCAATCCCTTTTCCTTTCTCCTCTTAGAATTTTGGGCACACATGCACAACATGCACCCAGAGTGAGTTTCAAGTTGCTGGGTCCAGGACTCAAACCACGGTCAACTACATGGGAGTCCAGTGACATAACCATTATGCCATCTTCTGGTCCCCCCCCTGCCCCGCATGGACCTTTTAAGAAGGTCCTCAGCTTGCCTTTTTAAAAGTCCTTCATTCATTGCTAAGATCCCCCTCTTTTAAAAATATTTTTTGGTTTATTTCTTTCAAGAGACTGAGAGACAGAGACAGAGACAGAGACAGAAACAGAGAAGCAAGCACCCTCGGCAAGATCTTGCACCATGAGCCAGCGAGAACTACAGACATCTGCCCCTGACATGTATAGGTGACGGGCACTGACTCTGACCTTCCACATGGACCCAGCATCGCTGGGCATGAGGCTTTCCTTAGAACTGGGCTGCTTGCCCCAGTAGTTTCAAACACTAACATGCTGGGGAAGCGCACACGGACAGCTCCGCTTCCGCGTGGCGGACATCACCCCGGCTGCCAGCGCCCTGGGGCTCCTCTGCGTTAGTAAAGCATGTGTTACAGCAAACCATCTGCACAGGATTCAGCCTGGCAGTGAGCGGGATGTTCCTGGGCGCAATCGTGGGAGCCTGAGCAGCATTTTAGCCAAAACGACGACGTGACTGTACGCAGGAAGGGAAAATGCGTGTTGAAAGCAGGTGAGCAGGACCACCGAGTTCTCACGTGCAGGGGCCAGAGGGTTACGGCTGGAGCTGAGGCCCAGAAGTGACAGTATTGGTGGCGTAAGAAGGTGCAGTGGGGGGACGGTGCCCACAGGGCTGCCTCACAGGGGCAGGCCCGGCCTGTGCCCAGAGACCGCCCTGGGTGCTCCAGGCGTGCATGCTTCCGTGACCAGGGCTGGCTGGGGTTGGAGGTGGATGGCGCTGTGTATCTCTCGTTCATGGAAGAAATAACAAAGTTTAAAAAAAGAAATAGCATTATAAGCATATGAATTAGGAATATAAAGAAAATATATAGAAAAGACAAACATAAGAAGGTCAACAAAGCCTAAAATCATTGGAAGAGGTTGTCCTGGGCATGTGACTGAGAAAGGGCTGGGCCTGCTGTTGTTTATTAGATGCCTGTGCATACTATTGTTTAGAAGTCCAGTATACAGGGGCTGGCAGGTGGAGTGCTGGTTAAGGGCGCTGGACTCCCACATGGCCCACTGCGGTTCAAGTCCTGGACCAGGCGGCTTGCTTTCTCACTTTCCCCTTCTCTCTCCCTCTCTCTCTCTCACTCTGTCCCTCTCTGGACAAATTAAAGTAAATAAATCAAGTTAAATGAAATAATTCTTTGGGAAAAAAAATCCAGTATACATGCAAAACTTAGCATGTTCTTACTACATGCCCCAGCCCGCAGGTGCTTTGGTGTTTAGCTAGAGGAGTGGAAAACTTATGTCCACACAAAGCTCTGCACAAAGACCTTTCTTTGCTTCCTTCCTTTTTTTTTTTTTTTTTTGTATTTTTTGGGTTTTTTTTTTTTTCTTCTTTCTTTTTGCACAAGGATCCTTAGAGCAGCTTTATCCACAGCTGCCAAAGCCTGGACCAGCCAGGCTGTCCTCAGTGGATGAACACACTGGCACACCTGGACAACGAGTGTCACTGAGCACGGAGAAAAAACGAGCCGTCGCGCTGCGAAGAGGCAGAGGGACTCGGATGCTGTTACCGCATGCGAGCAGCCAGTCTGAGGCTGTGCACCGCACTGCCCCGGCTCTGGGACGTCCTGGAGAAGGTGGTGGGGTACGACCTAAGGTTGCCAAGGCTGGAGGGAGAGAGGGTGAATGGGCAGAGCCACGGACTTTTAGGGCAGCGAAACGCTGCTGTGTGACACCGCCAAGGTGGACACACGTCATGTCTACACCCACAGAATGCACACCAGAAACGATTCCAACATCAACTACAATCCTCTGGTGCTAAGGACGCACCGACATGGGCTCACCACAGGGACAAAGGCAGCGTCCTTCGGGTGTTGACAATGCACGAGGGCAGAGGGTCTATGGGTGCTCAGTACCTTCTGCTCAGTTTTGCTGTGAACCTAAAACTGCTCTATATGGGCCAGCCAGTGTGAAGGTTAAGGTGCTGGATCCTAGGTGGCTGACTACATGGTTCGAGTCCCAGACCCAAGTGTGTGTGTGCTGGACGCCCACATGGTTGACCATGGTTTGAGTCCTGGACCCCCGTAGCTTGAAAGTCATGCCAGGCGTGTGTGTGCGCATGTCCAAAATCCCGAGAGAAGAATGGAGGAGAAGGGACTGTGTCGTGGCCATCTCCCCAGGGGTGATTTCTCACTTTCTCTCTCTCTCTGTCTCTGACAAATGCACGTGCCCTATAGCAAACTAAGAAAAAAAGTCTGTTAAATGTTTCAGATCAAGTACATGGATTACTTTGATAAGGATTAGAATAAATTTTGGGGACCAGCTGTTGGCATAGTGGTTCAGGTGCTGGACTCCCACGTGGCTGACCGTGGTTTGAGTCCTGGACCCCCGTAGCTTGAAAGTCATGCCAGGCACGTGTGTGCGCATGTCCAAAATCCCGAGAGGAGAATGGAGGAGAAGGGATTGTAACATGGCCATCCTCCCTGGGGGGTGATTTCTTGCTTTCTGTCTTTCTGTCTCTCTCTGTGTCTCCAGAGAGCACACACGCCCTATAGTAAAACTCTCTTTTAAAAAAATAAGAATAAGAATAAATTGTAAGGAGCCAGCAAATGCCGTAGCAGTTATGTCACTGAACTCCCACATGGCCAACCGCAGTTGGAGTCCCAGACCCAGTGGCTTAAAACTCACACTGGTGCATGTGCGTGCATATCCAAGATCCCAGAAGGAAAATGGAGGAGAAGGAGTTGCGGTGTGGCCATCCCCCCAGGGAGCAATTTCTCACTTTCTGTCTCTCTGTCTCTCTCTGTTTCTCTAATGAGTGCACGTGCCCTATAGGAAAAATCTCTCCAAAAAAGACTAAATTTTAAACTTGAAAGACAGGTGTTTTGTCCAAACACTACTTTCATGTGTATGGATTTTTGAGTGGACCTGGAATCCAGGCCTTCCTGATGGTAGCCACTGCGTCACATGTAAGAGCACTGGAAGCCAGTGTGGAGATGACAAGCCAGGGCTGTGCTGTGGCCTACACCAATGTGCACGTGTGTGCAGGATGTGAGCACGTGTGTGTGTGTGTGTGTGTGTCTGTCCTGAAAGCCCCGTCTTCCCAGCTCGCTGTGCCCAGAGTCCCTGGACAGCCTGGGCCATGCTCCTCACACCCGGTCGGCTCAGCACCCCCTCGCTCAGCCAGGCAGTCTGGGCTGCAGGCTGGGAGAGAGCACGTGCCTCCTGGCTCCCTTCCTCACTCGGAGGGCTTCCCGAGCCATGCGCAGCCTCCCGGGCAGCCTGGTACCACTGCGGCGGTCTCATTATCTCCAAACGCCCGCTGCCAGCTGCCTACTCCAGTGTTGGCAGAGAGGACAGATCACCCTGTTCCCGCTCTTGTCTCCGTCTTTGTGGGGGAGGCCAGTGTGGGCGACAGATGCCACTGTTCAGCCAGCAGAGCCACTGCAAGGTCAGGCTGGCATGCCTGGACACCCAAGACTGCTGTCAGCGGTCAGCCTGCTGGCCTGGAGCCCTGGGCTCTCCCTTGGGGCAGCGGCAGTCCCTCTGCACGTGGTAACAGCAAAGGCCTCTGGGTTCAGACACTTCTGACGAGAAGCCTTGAGGCAAGCGTCGTCCCTACCCCGATTTCGCAGATGAGCAAACAGGCAGAGGGAGGCGTGAGCCCAGTAGGGCGCGGTCTGACCCACAGTCAAGCCCACGGAGCCCGTGTGAGAGCACCCTTGCTTCATTTCTTGCTGCGAAATGCCCAAGCTGTTACTGCAAAACGGGTAAACCCCCAAGTGTGTGCACTGCAGAGAGGACAGGGTCTAGAGTCGGAAGAAGCCGATGCGAGCCTGGCTCTCCCTTCCCTCATCTGTAAAGAGGGGAGACGTTACCTCCTCCACAGAGCTCTAGCGACTGGCAACAGCCCAGAGACATTTAAGTCAAGGTTAAATATCTTTTCCTTTTGTGCTTTCTTGATGATAGTGTGCATGCACGAGAGAGAGAGAGTCTCATCACCCTCGACAGGGTCTTCCCATGCTGGGACCCCTTTTCCCAGCCCTTCAGTTCCTCAGGATCTTGAATACTCACATGCACACCTGGTGAGTTTTCAGGCTGACTCGGGATCCGAACCCGTTGTCAGTCATGTCTCTTCTACCACTGCAATCCTCTACCGTAGGGATTCGCACCACAAGGCTAAGGAGTCAAACTACAACATAAAACACAAATTAAGGGTGCCTGGAGGTGGTCTCAATTCAGTCCTCAGGAAAGTACTAGGTGGGAAATCCCATTTCCAGGAAATGCCAGGGAGTCAGAGAAGCTTCCGGAAGGGGGATTTAAGGCAGAAGATGGAGTCAGTGCTCCAGCTCAGGACAGTGAGGGCACACTGGGAGTGGGAGCCGAGGCTGGTCTGGAGGCAGACAGCTCCCGGAAGGCAGAGCAGGATGGGAGGCCCGTGCCCTGCTTCCGCCCAGCAGTGGGCACCTGTGAGAGGCAGCGCAGCAGACCAGAGCCCCAGGCGGACAGGAGAGCGGGTAACGCTCAAGGGGAGGTGGACAGAGACAGGGCCTTGGGTGTCACTTGGGGACTCCAGGGCGGCGGGTCCCAGGAGGAATGCAGAGCTGGAACCTGGCAAGGAAGCGGGGGGAGGACCAGAAGCAGGCTATGGCAGGGAATGGCAGCACTGGCAGTACCGCTCTGTCCCTAAGACACGCCAGGGAGCTGAGGAGGTGCGGGGCAGGCCCTGGAGGAGGCGGCTGGCCAATTTCAGCAGAGCCCCTCCCACCCTTCACCTTTCTCCCCTCCCACTTACTCCTTGGATAATGAGTGATCATGATAACCCCTACCCCCACCCTCCGACACCCACTAAACACTGCAGGTGTCCCTGAGAACAGGTGCTGAGAAGACCTCCCTCCCCCATGGCTGCTCCGGCCCTGCCAGGTCACGCGTTCATTCAGCAGTGTTGACCTAGTGCTTCTGTAAGCCAGGCACTGTGCTGAGGGCTTGGGACATGGAGATCCTGGGCCCCTGGAACTTACCTCCTACCAGCAGCAGGAGGCAATACACAGGAAATGCAGCACAGACGTGAATACGACGTTGTGTTAGGAGTCAGGAGTGCTATGGAAAAAGCAAAGCAGCTCTCTTCAGTGGGTTCCCCAGAGCCAGCTCGAGACTCAGTCCAGAGTGGGTCATAGATTTGGGAAGTGGCCCAGGAAGTGAGGTGGAGAAAAGGAAGAGAGCACAGCGTACGACTGAGCAGGGTACCTCTGTGGGCCCCTGGGCTCAGTCACCTCTGGGCGCCCACGTGGGACATGAGCCTCCAAGTTGCCCGCTGGGTGGCTGCGCTCGCCCAGCCAGGTCCTGGCCCACTGCAGCCGCCCTCAGGTGCGGCCAGATGGACAGGGTGGTGATGACTGAGGGTGGTGGTTCTCAAAGTTTGGTCCCTGGGGATCAGCAGTTAGCATAATGGCTATGTCGCTGGACTCCCATATAGTCAACCATGGTTTGCGTCCCAGACCCGGTGGCTTAAAACTCACACTGGGCGCGTGTGCGTGCGTGCCCAAGATCCCGAGAGGAGAATGGAGGAGAAGGGATTGTGGCGTGGCCATCCCCCCGGGGGGTGATTTCTCGCTTTCTGTCTCTCTGTCTCTGTCTGGCAAGTACACGCGCCCTATAGTAAAAACCTCTAAAAAAATAAAACAAGTTTGGTCCCTGGACCAGCAGCAGTGGCATCACCTAGGAACTCATTAGAAATGCAGGTTCTCGGGCCCGTCCAGCCCTAATGGGTCAGGTGCACTGGGGTGGGGTCCAGCCTTCCAGGTGGCTCTAACATGCTGAAGAGGGAGACACACTGGCTTCAGAGACGTGTCTCGGCACCACCTCTGGGTGGCGGAGAGGCCTAGGGCCTGAGGACCTGGTGCGTCGGGTGGGGTGAGGTATCTTAGCTCCAGCCGTTGTAATAAAGTGCAGGTGCGCCTCAGCTTATGACAGGGTTATGTCGCGACTTACCCACGGTGAGCTGAAAGCGTCATAAGCCAAAGGTGCTTTAATACACCGGCCGGCAGCGCCGTGGCTCAGCCTAGCCCGACTTCGCGAGCTTTAATACACCGGCCGGCAGCGCCGTGGCTCAGCCTAGCCCGACTTCGCGAGCTTTAATACACCGGCCGGCAGCGCCGTGGCTCAGCCTAGCCCGACTTCGCGAGCTTTAATACACCGGCCGGCAGCGCCGTGGCTCAGCCTAGCCCGACTTCGCGTGCTCAGAGCACGGCATTAGTCTGCCATCAGCAGGTCATCTGACACAAGGCCTATTGTACGTGGGGCATTAGCTGAGTAGCTCAGGCAATTTATTTGTTTAGTTATTTATTTCTAGAATTATTTTATTTAACTTTATGTATGTATTTATTTATTTTAATTTGACTAGAGAGGAATATAGTGAGTAAGAAAGAGAGAGCCGCCAGTTCTGGGACTTGAACCACAGTCAGCCACATGGGAGTCCAGCACCCTTTACCACCATGCCACCTGCTGGTCCCCAGGCAATTTATTGAACACTGTATGCGAGTGAAAACCTGCATGGTCTGGGTATTGCTGTCACATCATTGTAAAGTCAAAAACTTGTATGTTGAACTATTGTTAAGTTGGAAACCATCTGTACCACAAACTAGGGAGTTTATCAACAATAGAAATGTGTTTCTTACTATTCTAGAGACTGGTTAAGTCCGAGACCAAAATACCAGCAAATTCTGCATGTAGTGAAGTCCGGCTTTCCATCATAGATGGCTTCTTCTCACTGAGTCCTCATGTGTCAGAGAGAATGAGTGGTCTCCCTCTCTGTAGATACAGACATAAATACACAGATACTAATACATAGATAGATTTTTAAAAATTTACTATAGGGAGTGGGTGCTTGCTGGAGAGAGACACACAGAGAGAGAAAGTGGAAAAGTAACCCCCACCAGGGAATGGCCATGCCCAAATCCCTTCTCTTTCATTCTCCTCTCAGGATTCTGGGCACGCAGGCACCAAGCTGCCTAGTCTAGAACTTGAAGCACGACTCTGCTGGGAGCACTGCCTGTCTCTAATTTTCTAGCTCATGGAAAAAGAAACAAACTCTAAAACACACACATATGCCTGAGTGTCTTTCAACCAAGCTGCCAGGTCCAGGACTTGAACTTCACAGTCTGCCATGCAGGGCCCAGCTGCCCTAAGCACCATGTCACTGGGTGGCCCCATCCCCTATCCTCTTTTGTAAGGGCAATAGTCCTGCTCCGGAGGGCTCTGCCCTCGTGACCTTACCACCTCCTAGGCCCCACCTCCTACTACCACAGGGGTGTGGATTTCAGATAGGAGTTTAGAGGAACACAGACATTCGGTCCATCACAGGGGTGAGGTTCAGTATTTCCGAGCCTCAGAAATGGAACAGGACTTGGGGACAGGCTGGTTTCAGGAAGAACCTGTAGAGGGAAGAGAGCCACCGCCCAGAACAGCCCAGAAAGGCAGAGCTTGTGCTGGAGCTCATGACAGGCCCTGAGGGCATCCTAGAGTGGCCCTTGGGTGAAGGATTGCCTTTTGTTTTAAATTGCCAGAGAGAGTGCAGAGAGACAGACAAGGCCTATTGTACGTGGGACCTATTGTACGAGGGAGGGAGAGGGAGAGAACACCCACGGGGCATGTTCACGCCCAGTCCCTTTTCCATCTCTCCTCCAGGATTCGGGCACACATACACACACAGGTATGTGTTTCAAGCTGCCCAGCCAGGTCTCGAACCCTAGTCCACCATGGGAGATCCAGCTCCCTTAACCACTAGACCACGGGGCTAGTCCAAGAAATGACATTTTTTGAGTCTTACTAAAATGCAGCTGCTCTTGTGAGTCAAGAGGGCCCTGGCTCGGGAATCCCCTTGCGGAGCTTATCCTGCAGAGATTCCCTCCGAAGGGAGCCGTCTGCACAGATGTTTCCTGCCACACCTACTCCGTGCTGGGTGTCTGTCATGCGCCCCCGCGCCCTGCCGCATCCTGCAGCCTGCTCTTGCTTGGGGGTCAGACTCTGGAAGGCTGCCACATCCAGGGGGTTGCCCCAGGAAGCTCTGGGGAGGTGGAAGGAGGCTGGAGGGAGGTGGGGAGTCCAGCGGCTCCTCCCCTTCCTGCGGGCCTGTGTCACATGGGACCAAAAGTCAGTAGCCAGCGGCTCCAGGTCAGGCTCCCCCTCACGGCTCTCCTTTCATTGGCCAGTGCCCTCCCCTTCCAGCCCAGGGTGGGAACAAGCACCCCACCAAAGTCCTGCTGGCCTGCACCCTCCCTCTGTCAGCACTCCTCCTCTGTAAACGGCCCTCCTGGAATGCCCCTAGCTTGCGGAAGCCATCTGCTTCCGTGGGCCCCTGACCCTGACCTACGGGACAGCATCAGGATGACGAGAACTGGAAGCACCTGAGCTCAGAGGGCCCGGGGTGAGGGTGGGTTAGGGAATGGGGGGGCGGTGGTGAGACGGGGACCAGGCCTTGTGCTAGACCTCCAGGTGCAAAGGTCCTAAGGTCCTGGGTCTAGCTGAGAGGACACAGCAGGGTCAGGGGTGAGGGAACAGAGGAGGGAATGGAGACCTGGCCCCGCGTGCCTCTTTCCTCCCACAGGGACGGCGGGCGTCAGGTTCCAGGAGGGGAGAATGCAGTTTAGACCCACCCCAGAAAACCAGCGCTGGGGGGCACAGGCCTTCACTCCGTGAACCCTGTGAAGGCAGGGAGGCCCTGCTCCTCGCCCTAGTTCACACCGGGGGTGGAGCCTGCAAGCAGGGAGCCCCTGAAGGCAGCCAGGCCCGGGGCAGGGACCTACAGCTTGGCTCCCGGTTTGAGCCCCAATTGAGCTGGTCTCCACCCCATGGCCCTGGGAGAACCCCGAAACCTCTGTGGGCTTCAGAGGGCACTTGCCTCCGGGGGCCCTGCGGGGCTGAGAGGCGGGCGGCTGCTTTCACCGAACATCTGCCGTGCTCTGTTGAGGGGCCCCCACTCCTGGACAGGGAGCCCGCAGCTTGGCAGCCTGAGGCCCCGAGGAAGGCCTGGCGCAGGCCCCTCAGTGCGAACCCCGACCAGAGCGCCGCGCTCTGCAGGCTGGGGTGCGGCCCTGGTCTCCACCCTCCTCCTCTGGTGAGGCAGCCCTCTGACGTCACTGGTGCCCCCTCTGCCGGCGCCTGCTGCAGGAAGGGTGCCCAGGCACAGCCGTCGCTGTGTGGCTTGAGGAGACTCAGGGACAATCAGGTCGCTGCCGTGCCGGTGCCAGGTCCTGCTCCAGGCTTGAAAACAAAATGATCACTTAACACCCTGGAGGGGACGGGTTTCTAGCCAGCCGTTGTGGAAGCAGGTTCTCCTGGAGCTGAGGCCCTCTGTCCCATGCTGGCACCAGGGGAGGGGATGCCAGCAGGGCAGGGGAGGGTAGATGGAGGTTGGCCTGGGCGCAGTGCTGGGTGGATGGCAGGGTGGGGCCTGCACCCAGGCTGGACAGACGAAGGAGAAAGGGCCTTCCCGGGGACAGCTTGCCAGGCAGACAGCGTGAACCCAGCCACGACCTCCGCCTGCAGAAGATGCACCCCAGCTCCCCCGACCCCCACCAGTGGTGTCTAGGGACCGTCCTGACTCTTCCCGTCCCGTCTCAATTCCCACCTTTCAGACCACGTCCCACATGGCTTCCTCTGCCTTGGTCTTCCCCAGGGGCTTCCCTCCTCCCCTCTGGCCAGCCAGCCCCCCAGGCTGGCCGCAGGACGTCGGAGAAGGTCAGTCAGACTCTCCTCTTGGGAACTCCAGACCCAAATTCACTCGGCCAGGCGCACAAGCTCCACCTGACCTCGCCTCCCTCCACCCGCTGGCTCCCCCACCTCCTTTACAGCTCTGCCCGGGTGCCCCACAAGGCGCCTCCAGATTTGGGTCCCAACTCAAATGTCACCTTCTCCTGGAGCAAGAACACAAACGTGCGGGGACAGGCCATGGACGTGAGATAGGGAGGGTGCACACGGGGACCTGCGTAGCTCTCCCCGTGTTTCAGGAAGCCTGTAACTGTTGTACAAGTGAAGCTCATGTTTACACAAACAGTACTGGGCTGGCTCCGTGGAGCAGGGGAAATGTGCTGCTCAAGAGAAGCCAGTCTCGGGACCAGCAGTTGGCGTAATGGCTATGTCACTGAACTCCCATGTGGTCGACCGCGGTTCGAGTCCCGGGCTCAGTGGTCACGCCAGGCATGTATGCATACGTGCCCAAAATCCTGAGAGGAGAATGGAGGAAAAGGGATTGTGCGGTGTGGCCAACCCTCCCAGGGGGTGATTTCTCACTTTCTGTCTCTCTGTCTCTTCACCTTTCTGGTGAGCACACACACCCTAAAACAAAAATCTCTCAAAAAAAAAAAAAAAAAAAAAAAAAAAAAAAGAAGCCAGTCGCGCACGGCCAGTTCAACACACCAGGCACATATGTGAAGGCCAAGACCTGATGTGTACACACATGTACTTGCTTATGAATAGACAAACAAAAACAAGAGATTAGTGAAAAGTCTCACGGTGAGTCCAGCCTGATCTCCCCCGCTCCCTCTCCTTCCTACAGTACTCACTAATGTGCTCCACGGGTCTGCTCAGAGTTGCTTTATACAGGTATAGTTACACACTGATTTCTCCCCAAAGAGTGCTTTAAATATCTCAAATCTCAGGGCCAGCAGATGTCATAATGGTTACATAGCTGGACTCCTACGCAGTTGACTGCAGTTCGAGTCCCAGACCTGGTGGCTTGAAACACAAGTCACGTATGTGTGCGTGCCCAAGATCCCGGGAGAATAGAGAAAGGACTGTGGTGTGGCCATTCCCCTAGTCTCTCTGCCTCAACGGCGAGTGCCATCGCCCTATAGCAAAAAAAGCTCTCCTCCCACAAGAATAGTCAATCCTTTTTAATATGAAATTCTTAAATTTTCACAGTAGAAAGTACAACATTCTCCCTATATACCCATCACCCAGATTCAACAATTTCCCACGCTTCAGTTGTTCCTGTCTCGCTCACTTTCCTCTGGCCCAGTTCCTTTTAAGCAAATGTCAGACCCCTCCATATGGCAAGGTGCATCTCTGAACGACGTGGACATCTTTTTACACAACCTAATGTCCACATCCCACTTTTTTTTTTTTTTTTTTTTTTTTTTTTTAATTTTGATCTAAGGTTCGTGCAATTGCAGGAGTGAAAGTGAGAAAACACCTCCTGGGGGATGGCCACTTCAGAATCCCTTCTCCTACATTCTCCTTTCAAGATCTTGGGCAGGCAGACACAGGTCCCCATGGGGTCCAGGACTTGAATCACATGCAGTGGGCCACATGGGATCTTAACCACCAGGAATGGCTGGGCCCACATCCCACTATTAATCGGGCCTCCTGACTGGCCTCTTAGGAACTTCCATGGAGCCAGGGCTCTACCCACCTAGGCTGTAACCCCCACCCCCAGGAAGGCACTGTTACCCTACAATGCCATTAAGAGAGACCAGCACGCTGAGCCACAGAGGCAGAGGCAGTGCTAACCAGTGTGTGGAATGGGAAAGCCCACGCTCCGAGAGAGCAGCCCTGCCTCTGCTCCCACTTTGCAGCAGCACGGAGCCTCTAAGGACCAGGCTACAGACCTGCCCTGACCACCACCGCTGCCCTCTCCAGGGATCTGGGCCTTGGTTCAAGACTTCGGGGTTCAGAGCCATTCACAGCCTTCATTTATGAATACTCGTCCACCAGAGGGGAGCAGCTGTCATTCCCACCCAGTCAGGGTCCAAGCAGCAGCACTGGAGGGCACCTGTCCACTCGGCCTTAACCGAGGGTCTGTTGGGGCCCTAGTTCTGTCATTCAGGCCTCAGGGAGAGATGCCACGGCGACAGGGCTGTAAGAGGCCAGGACACTCGGGGAACAGCCCTGCCCAGGGACGTTAGACCTACACTGCAAGGAAGCGGAAACAGGTGGGCCCAGGCTTCCCGGAGGGCGAGTTCACGCAGGGCGGCGCCAGGCCGGCTGGGCTGGACAGAGCAGGGCGCCCTGGAGCCGCGGAAGACACCGGGCGGGAGATGGATATCCCGGAGGCCAGAGCGCAGGCCGCCCGGGCCCATCCCCGACCACGCGGAGCGGGTCCCTGGGCACTCCCCGGGCGCAGCCGCACCCCTCCCGCCTAGCCTCCCGCCTGCAGCCCCACCGGGCGCGGGGATGCCGGGGTCAGCCCGAGGTCGGGCGCGCCGTCGCCGCAGAGATGCGCCCCGCCCACCCGCGGCGCCCAGCCCTGCCGCGACTCTCTGGGACCTTCTGTCCTCGGACCTCCGTCGGAGGCCGCTCGGGGGCCGGGCTGACCGCCCCACGCAGCCCTCTTGCCACCCGGCCGCCGCGCGGGACGGAAGGCAGGGCCCCGGGGCGGAGGCCAGCCTCCACTGCAGACCCGCCCCCTCGCGCCGGGAGCGCGGACGCGCACGGGCGCGCTCGCACCTGGCCGCGGCCGCGAGCGAGGCTGGCGGGGGGGCCGGAAGGCCCCGCCCCGGCCCCGCCCCCGGACCTCCGGACCAATCGGAGGGGGCGACGGGCCCGTGTGGGCGACGCGCAGGGGCGGGGCCGGGGCCTGAGGAGAGAGCCTGGCGGGCCGGCGGGAGGCGGCGGGGCTCCGGCTGAGGCGGCGGCGGCGGCCGGTGCCCGGGACAGCGACGCACACGCCGGCGGCCGACAGGGCCGGCCAGGGCTCCGCAGCCCGCCGCAGCCGCCGCCTCCCCGCCTCGCTGCGGCCCGACCCGAGAGCGCGGCGGCGGGCGCGCGGCCTGTGAGAGCGGCCGGAGCGGCGGGCGCGACGCCGAGCGTCCTGTCAGGCGGCCGAGGGCGCCTGGACGCGCGCCGCGATGATGCCGGTGGGTGCGGGCGGGCGGGCGGGCGCTCCCTCGCGGGCCACGGGCCAAGCCTGGCCCCGGGCCGCCGCCCCCGCGGGCCGCGCCGAGCCGGGCGGGCGGGCGGGGAAGGAAGTGGCCTGGCGGGCGCGGCCGGCCGGCGCCCCCCGGGCGGCAGGTGGGGGCGGCGCCGCTGTCAGCGCGGGCCGGGCCGGGCCGGGGGCGGAGAGCAGCCCTGGGGCGGCGGGCGGGTCGGGCCGCGGGCTGCGAGCCGGCCGGCGGGAGGCGTGTGCTCCGTGCAGGATTCCCAGAGCCATCTTAGCAGGTCCCCCGCGTGGCCGCCCACGGACGCGGCCGCCCTAACCGCCGCGGGCGCTGTTCGCGAGCTGGGCCTCCGTCCTGCCCGGGATGCTGTCGCCCGGACGACGCCGGCCACTGGGTCCGCCACCCCTCCCCGACCTGTTCCTCTGCCCGCACTCTGAGAAGTGCTGCGTGCTTTTTTTTTTTTTTTTTTGTGGAAAAACGTGGAACTGGATGTACCCGGTTGGACGCGTTGGGTTTCTCAGTGCCGGCATAGTAAGGACAGTGCTCAGACGCGGCGAGTAAGTGACAGCACAGTCGTCTTCACCCTGCAGCTGCCGAACTGGAAACCCCATTTCAGAGGTGCAGCTCTGCATTTCCCACCTGAACACTTCCTCTGCTGTGCTGCACCCAAGGACATTGGGATTACGTTTTGTCCGCCTTGATCTTTCAAGTCATTTCCTGTCTCTTGGTAATCTCTCCTCCGGTATCTGAACTGATTCCAACACACAGTGTTTGAAGAGTCTTAACGTCTGACCTAGTTGATCCTTAGATCCTTCCTCGGCATCAGGCTTGTTTGGTTTCTAAACATCGTGTTTTAAATGACTGCCTTGTAGTGGAAAGAGAATTGGATGGGTATCAAAATCTGGGGTGGAACACTGGTTCTGCTACTTTTCAGTTGTGTGACCTTGAGCTAGTCAAGGTCTCTGAGCCTGGGATTAAAGGAGGGATATAAACATACCACTTAGCTGAGGGCAGTCCTGAGGGTCATAAGGTCATGTGTCCAGAAGTGCTTGTCAAAGGGAATGCTAGGCACATATTTATTTTTGTCACTATAGTCTCAAATTTTCAGTTCTAGTTTTAACTTAAGCAAGATAAGGCATTTGGAAACATTCCTTCCAATTCTCACTAGCTAGATTTTAAAAGACATAGTGTTTTGGCATTTTAAGCACAGTTTTATTTAAACTGTGTAATAGTCGATCAGTGTGTACTATAGTACTATTGAAAGCTATCTGTAACATTTTAAACTGGTCTCATTATTGTGTAATGTTTAATTATGAATACCCAGCTAAGAAAATTGGCTTATATTTTTCATGTGGTACAGACATTTTACCTCCAGCATACATGTTGAGAGTTTTGAGTCTATCCTAACAGGTTTCCTTTTTAAGAAGTTTGTTTAGCTGGCAATTGAGAAATTTCTTCAAATTACTCAAAACTATCAACTACTCTTTTACAAAAACAGATAGGTCTATTAATTATTTAGAACACACTGCTTTTGTTTTAAAATGCCTTTTAGAGACAGATAGTATTTCAGCACCTCTTTTTTAAAAAATTAATTACTTGATTGATTTATTAATTTTACTTTTTTTTTCTTTTTTTGGAGAGGTTTTTTTTTTTTTTGCTATAGGGCGCGTGCGCTCGCCAGACAGACAGAGAGAGACAGAGAGATAGAAAGCGAGAAATCACCCCCCATGGGGGATGGCCACGCCGCAATCCCTTCTCCTCCATTCTCCTCTCGGGATCTTGGGCATGCATGCACACACGCCCGGCGTGAGTTTAAGCCGCCAGGTCCGGGACTCGAACCACGGTCGACTACGTGGGAGTCCAGCGACATAGCCATTACGCTAACTGCTGGTCCTTAATTTTAATTTTTGACCAGAGTGAGTGAGGGGTGTGGGGGGAAAGTAAGAAAGCCAGCCTCCAGATCTTGGAGATTGGCCATGTGGGAATCCAGTGCCTTAACCACCATGCCGCCTGCCAGTCCTTCAGCCCCTCATCCCCTCTTTTTTGGCTTTTACTTTGTATTTTCTTTTCTCTCTTTTTTTCTTAGAGAGATTTTTGCTATAGGGTGCATATGCTTGCCAGAGAGACAGAAAGTGAGAAATTACCCCCTCAGAGGTGATGGCCACACCATAATCCCTTATCTTCCATTCTTCTTCCTGGATCTTGGGCTCACCCAGCGTGAATTTCAAGCAGCCAGGTCTGGGACTCTAACCACAGTCGACTGTGTGGGAGTCCAGCTACATAACCAATATGCTGTCTGCTGGTCCCTTCTATTTTCTTCCTTGGTCCCTAAAATTTTTTTAAGCTTGAGTCTTTTCTCTATTAACACACTTGGTGATGGTTGTAATTTAATAGAATTTTAAAGAACATGCCATTCTTACTTGATATCTTAAACTATATACCCAAAATGTAAATAAGATTTTCCTCCCTTTATTGTATATTTGATGTCGATCGTTATAGGGTCGGCAGGTGGCATGGTGGTTACAGAGATGTTCATCATTATGAAGGAGGACTGTATCATATTTTGCATAGTTAGTACACAGCAGAACTGTCAAAAAGAAATGTAATGCAAGCCACAAATGCAATTTAAACTTTTTTTAATAATTACATGAAAAAAATTTAAAGTGTTAACTTTTAGTAGCCTTTTACTAACTTAGTATATCTAAAATCTTATTATCAGGTTGTTGGAAAAGTCATGATGCATTTTTTTTTTCTTTTTTTTAGGAGAGGTTTTTGCTATAGGGCGCGTGCGCTTGCCCGAAAGACAGAGAGAGACAGAGAGACAGAAAGCGAAAAATCACCCCCCAGGGGGAATGGCCACACCGCAATCCCTTCTCCTCCATTCTCCTCTTGGGATCTTGGGCACACACGCACACGCGCCCAGCGTGAGTTTAAGCCACTGGGTCCGGGACTCGAACTGCAGTCGACTACATGGGAGTCCAGTGACATAGCCATTACGCTAACTGCTGGTCCCAAGTCATGACGCATTTTTGCAGAGAAAAATACGTCATGACTTTTCCATGACCCAATATTTTAACCTGAAAGCAATGTGAAAAAAAATCATTAATGTGATATTTTGCATTCGTTTGGTACTAAATCTGTGAAATCCCACATAGTTTTACATTTGTAATGTACCTCAATTCAGACTAACATATTTCTAGTACATTTGTGGTTAGTGGCTACATGCTGGACAAAGTAGGTTTAGAGTATGTTATTTTATTTAAAGGTTGGCAATTAGTGTGTAGTGTTTGTGGTAACATTTAATTGATCAGTTGGTTCAGTAAGATAACCTGGTCTCCCAGCTGTTGGGAGGAAATGAGACTATTTGGCTAAATTCTCATTTAACACATAAAGACTTTGTAAAAGTTTTGTGTTTGCTTGTCATACAAAGTTCTGTGACTTATTTATTTATTTATTTATTTATTTATTTATGCTTTAATTTGCTGGAGAGCCCTTGCACTCACAGGCAAGGCTTACGGGCAAGGTGAGAAAGAGGAAAGGAAAGTGAGAAAGCACCCCTTTGTGGAATATGGTCATGCCACAGTTCCTTCTCCATTTCTCCTTTCAGGATTTTGGAAGCGCACACACACACGTGTTCAGCATGTTTTTTCAAGCTGCTGGGTCTGAGATTCAGATTGCACAGTCAGCCATATGGGATCAGCTGCTTTAACAATCAAGCCACTGTCTGGCCCCATGACTTCCTATTTTTAAACAAAATTATATTTTAAAATTTTCCCTTATGGAGGCTGGCAGGTGGTTAAGGGTGCTGGACTCCCACATGGCCGACCATGGTTCAAGTCCTGGACCTGGTGGCTTGCTTTCTCACTTTCCCTCTCTCTCTGTCCTCTCTAGTCAAATTAAAATAAATAAATAAAGTTAAATAAAATAATTCTTTAAAAATTTTTTTCCTTATGAAAATAGTACTTCCTTTGGTATCTGTAGTCACTCACCTTTGTGTCAATGGATGATATTTTAAAAATATCTTCCCAAGGAAATAAGGGGCCACTTAAAGAATATTCTTCAGTTAGTCCCTAAGATCTGGGCCTGAAAGCATTTAGGCCATGCCTATACAACTTTGATAAAAGTAAGAATTTTGATAAAAATGGAAAACCCAGATTGATAGCATAGAAAAGATGAAACCTGCCTTGATTCAGCATCCTTTTTGAAGGAGAGTGATCTGGAAATAGGGAGACTTAGGTTCTGGTTCCCAGTTATCAGTAATTGTGGAGTTTCAAATTCATTTCTTCGATCTCAGCTTCTTGTGTGTGGAATGAGTGGTAGCTGGTGTTGTCCAAGTATTTGTGGTTGGTTCAGTAGCTGACTTACAGCAGGCACTTTCAGGAAGGGCTTGGATGTCCACGTTGTCTGCATCAAAGGTTGCGGCCACCTAACGCTTGTTTGACAGCCTTTCAGTAAATTCATTGCCTAAGTATCTTGGTGTGAGAGGGCCAAGAGGAAGAGATCAGGAAGTGTTTGCTGTTATTGTTAATTAATAATTAAGTCGCTTGATAAGCTTGAATTTATAGCCTCATTTGGTAAACAAAACACCAAGACTGGATAAGTTTTTCCTATTCTTTTTTTCTTTTTAAAAGAGGATCTTTCGGTACCAGCAGTTGGCATAATGGCTATGTCGCTTGACTCCCATGTAGTCAACTGTGGTTTGAGTCCTGGACCCGGTGGCTTAAACTCACGCCAGGCGTGTATGCATGTGTGCTCAAGATCCCAAGAGGAGAATGGAGGAGAAGGGATTGCAGTGTGGCCATCCCTCCTGGGGGGTGATTTCTTGCTTTCTGTCTGTCTCTGTCTTTCTGGCAAGCTCACATGTCCTATAACAAAAAACCTCTCCAAAAATAGAATAGAATAGAAGAGAATATAATAGAATAGAAAAAAATAATAAAAGAAGATCTCTATGTAGGATCCTCCTGCCTCAGCCTCCCAGCTGGTGCCTCAGCCTGCTCTCTGGAACTGCAGACACATGTCACCAGATAGGGTCTGGCTGTACTGCTCAGCCTCAAGTTCTCTATCTTCGTGCCTCATCCTCCCCACGTCTTTGGATTACAGGTGCATCCCACTGTGCCAGGCCTTTAGGTTGGCATAGGAATTTGGCCATCTATATATATTTTCTGAACTCTCGTTTTCTTAAGACAAAAGTTATATATATAATGTTACCATTAAGATCATCTATTTCTGGCCTCAGACCACCCAGAAATTTCTGAAAGGAAAAGCAAAGCCTTAATGATGCAAAACTGTGTATATAATAACTTTTATCATTATAGTTTTACTAACTGAATGCAACTAGCAGTGGCATGGAGGTTAAGGCACTGGATTCCCACATGGTTGACTACGGTTCAAGTCCTGGACTTGGTGGCTTGAAAATCACACTGGGAACCTGTGTATGTGCCCAGAATCCCAGGAGAATGGAGAAGGAATTATGGCATGGCCATCCCCCTTGGGGGGGTGATTTCTTACTTTCCCTCTCTCCGTCCCTCTCTGGTGAGCAAATGTGCCCTATAGCAAAAACCTAAAAGAAAAAAGTCTAAATGGATGACTTCTCCAGAGGATACAGTGCAGCCATAAAGTTTCGCAGCTATTTAACTTCCTACAATTAAATCTGGTAATAGTGAGCACTCAGCAAATGGTATTGTCATCATGTGCTAAAAGTCTGGTGTCATAGGCTTTGTGGTGATGCCTGTTTTTATGGAAAACTTACTCGTGAGAGGTAAACCTAACCAAGGTCCCCCAGCTAGAAAGTGGTAAGCAAAATTTGAAAATGAACCATCTCACTCAGGACTCATAGTACTCACTTGGCCTAACCTCTGTGCGACCTGTTCACCCCTGGAGTTCAATATTTAAAAGAATTCCAAAGTAAACCATTTTGATAAAAATGTTCATTTTTTTCTACCTAGAGTTTGGAGACAATTTGGTTTTAAATGTATCTTTCCTTCCTGGGAGACTACCTTGAACAGTCTGTTCCAGTGTATACACTTATTAGTTACTTAGTTTTTTTTAGCATGATTGGAACTTAAAATTATCACTAGGTTATCGTATCGCATTAAGGTTACGTAACTGACTGTCAGTAGGCACTTTGCTATGTGTTTACACAGATGGAAAATAGTTTCTCAACAAAATATGATGGGATTTTGGTGCCTTGAAGTGCTGTTGCCATAGTTATTTCCGAAATAGTGGCTTTAGGACTAAACAGAAGTGGTGGTAATCAAGTTCTAGTGTGACACTTTCTTGGCTCGGTTGCTTTGCCTTATTTCACTGCAAGATCACAGTATGACTGCTGTTCATACTAACTGGTAAGCAAAATCTAGTACTGGATTTTGTGAAATAAAAAGTTTCATATGGTAACATCATGCAGAACAATGAAAGACTAGAAAAACATTGTTTTTATTAAAATTAATGACATGGGAATATTAGTGTACAGTTTAGTACAGGATCTTTCTAGGGGCACTGCTGGTGTGTTTAGAGAAAGGTTAACTGAAATTTTGGCACAAACTGGGACCAGCAGATGGCATAATGGTTATGTCGCTGGACTCCCACATAGTAGACTGAGGTCTGAGTTCAGACCTGGTGGTTTAAAACTCATGCTGGGCAGGACCAGCAGGTGGCATGGTGGGTAAGGCGCTGGACACTCCCATATGGCTGACCACCGTTCAAGTACCAACCTGGTGGCTTGCTGTCTCACTTTCTCTCTCTCTCTCTCTGTGTCTCTCTCTCTGGTCAAATTAAAATAAATGAATGGATAAATAAATAAATAAATAATTCTTTAAAACAAACAAACAAAACTCATGCTGGGCTCACTTGCGTGCATGCCCAAAATCCCAAGAGGAGAATGGAGGAGATGGGATTGCAGTATGGCCACCCCCCCCCCAGGGGGGGTGATTTCTCCCTTTCTGTCTCTTTGTGTCTCTGTCTCTCCAGCAAGTGCACATGCCCTATAGAAAAAAATTTTCAAGAACAAAAAGGGGAAAATGAAATATTGGCACACTCCTGATATATGCCATATGGTGTGATCATAATTATAATTGTTTGAGCAGTTGCAAAGGCCCTGTGGTACAGTATGCTCAGCATGCTGGAGAGCAGCAGAGGGCCATGTGACTGGACAGTGAGTGAAGGGGAGCGGGAAAGACGCAGAGTAAGATGGATGGCAGGGAGGGATGGTGTGGGCTTGCTCTTGTAGAGCCTGATAGCTTGTAAAGGCAGAGTGGGTGGAGGGAGATTCCTGTTAGGAGAAATGAAACTCTGTGATCTACCTACTGCGGTGTAGGTGATTTGGAATAGCGGGCGTTTCCTGGGTCGCCTCACCACAGCAGAGAGTGTAGACCCTGGTATCAGTCTAAGTACAGATCTGGCCCGACCATTTACTGGTTCTCTACCTTAAGTACAGTTACTAGACTTCTTTGTTCTTTGTCTCTAAATTAAGGATAATAATAGTAACCGTATTACTATTATTGGTAGGAGGATCATGTAGTCCAGTACAGTGAAAGGTTCCTGGTATGTAGTAAATACTCAGTAAATGTTTGTTGCTTGTAATAAGCACCATTTCCTCTGCAATGCCTCCATTCTCTGCCTTGGCCAGCTCCATCATTAGAGGTTCTCAGCCTGCTGTGCCTTTTTTTTTTTTTTTTTTTTTTTTTTTTTTTTTTTTTGAGGAGGGGGAATAATTCATATACCATAAAATTCACCTTTTAGCTTGTTTAATTCAGTATTTCTTAGTGTATGTGCAAGGTTATTTCATCATTACCACTATCTAATTTCAGAATTTTTTTTTTTTGAGAGGTTTATGCTATAGGGTGCTTGCGCTCACCAGAAAGACAGAGAGAGACAGAAAGCGAGAAATCACCTCCCCAGGGGGGATGGCCATGCCGCAATCCCTTCTCCATCTCCTCTCAGGATATCTTGGGCATAAACACACATGCACCCGGCATGGGTTTAAGCCACCAGGTCTGGGATTCGAACCACAGTTGACTACATGGGAGTCCAGTGACATAGCCGTTACACCAACTGCTGGCTCCATAATTTCAGAATATTTTACCTGGAGTGTCTTTGCAGTGCTTGTTATAGTGGCAGTTTTAAGCATTCGTTTGTGTGGTTGTTTGATTCATTTGTTTCTTGTTCTAGACTTCAGTTTAATGAGAGTGGGAGCTCCCTTTATTGCTTTGATAGCACCATGGTCTGTCCCAATGACTGGCACATACTTGGTGCTCAGTAAAATACTTGTTTTTGTTAGTTTGTTTTTGATTGCCAGAGAGCACATGCGCTTGCCAGACAGAGACAGAAAAACAGAGAGTGCGGAGAAAATATTCTGCAATGGGGGTGGTCACATTGCAGTCCCTTCTACACTCCTCCGTCCTGCCAGGATGCTGGGCACGCACACACCCAATGTATTTTTCAAACTGCCAGGGCTGAAATTGGAACTGCAGTCAACCATGTGGAATGTGACTCCCTTACTCACTCGACTTGCTAGCTGGCCCAATAAATATTTCTTGAATGAAAGGAAGTGTGACATGGAAAGTAGTGTTGTACCCCACTGAGAGGAGTTGTGAGTCTGCGGGCGTGTACACCATAGCAAGGTTTGGATGCAATCCTGTGGGTGATCGGAAACCAACAAATTTATTTTATTTATTTATTTATTTATTTATTTATTTATTTATTATATATGATAAGTTGTTTAATTAGGTTCTTGTTGAAAAATCTAGAACTCCAGTTTGTGAGGATAAACTCCATTTGTAAGGGCAAACACAGATCACACGTAGCCCTGGAGCTGAGGAACAGCTTTGATTTTTGGTAAAATTTGCGAGTCCACAGCTTTCTGATCAATCTTGCGCTGCTCTGAAATCTTGTATTTCTCCTTCTCTGTGTCGAAGATCTCACCTTCCTGGTGTCTGGGATCCTGCAGTTTCTTTTTCTGAAGTAAGCATCGGCAAGGTGCTTTGGAATTTTTACTTTGCTAATATCAATTTTCGTGGAGGTGGCAATGACAAATTTCTTGTCTCCACCAACTGGCTTTGTGACAGTCACAAGAACCTTCTTTTTCTTTTCGATCCTGGATTTAGTGGCCGAGTGTTTCCTCTT
Source organism: Tupaia tana (assembly GCA_026018925.1). NCBI lineage: Eukaryota > Metazoa > Chordata > Mammalia > Scandentia > Tupaiidae > Tupaia > Tupaia tana. The sequence continues at coordinate 267,975,616 of JAKSZU010000001.1, read as the reverse complement.
GTACATGGCCTTCCTGGAATACATGGCAGACTGGGGGTGTATGTCGATGCCTCAGACAAGGATGGGGTTTCAGGTGCAATGGGGCTTCCCCTTCTTGGTCTTTAGCCTTGGGGTCACCCTTTTTAACCTTGCCACTGACATCAGTCTTCTTAGCTTCAGGTTTCTTCTCCTTAGTATCCTGCTTCGCAGCTTTTTCATCTGCCATCTTGTATAGTGGGAACGAGCAACAATTTTTTTTTTTTTAAAGTGGCATGTTATACTCAAATTTGTTTAACAGAAAGATAAATCAGTCTGGCTGGTGGCTAAAGCATTTGAATCCCACAAGGCTGACTCTGAGGTTCGAGTCCAGACCTGGTGACTTGAAAAATGCCAGATGTGTGTGCGTGCATGCCCAAAATTCCCAAAGGAAGGAGAGATGGAGGAGAAGGGATTACAGCATGATGATTCCTCATTTCTCTCTCGTTTTCTCTCTCAGGAGCACATGCACCCTCTAGCAAAATTTAAAAAGAAAGAAAGGTAATTTAGGATCCAATGGGAGAGAATTTGTGGAGTAAGGGAGAATAAGAAGGAACAGGAGGTTAACTTGGAGGCTAGTTGGTGGCTGAGTTGAGGACCTGGGAAGAAGAGGAGGATTCGGGTGAAAGGCAGTAGAATAGACACAGTGGAGTATAAGTACTTGTGTGAATATGTGTACACATGTTTAAGTGTGTGAGAGAAAGAGAGGAAGGCAGTACAGTGCTGGAGTTGAGGATAACAAGCCTTTTTCTCTTTGTTTAAGAGAATATTTGGAGGGACCAGCAGTTGGCGTAATGGACTGTGTAGGTGACTGCGGTTCGAGTCTCAGACCCTGTGGCTTAACTCATGCTGGGCACGTGGGCGTGCGTGCCCAAGATCCCAAGAAGAGAATAGAGGAGAAGGGATTGTGGCGTGGCCATCCCCCCTGGGGAGTGATTTCTCGCTTTCTGTCCCTCTGTCTCTCTCTCTTTTACTGGCAAGCACACGTGCCCTATAGCAAAAATCTCTCCAAAAAAAAAAGAGAGAGAGAATATTTGGAAGGAGTAGGTATAGGGGGCTGTGAGGAGAATGAGTTTTCTTTCGGCTCTGTGGAGCTTGAGATGCCTACTATATCCAGAAAGCTGTCACCCTTAAATATTAAGGTAAAATAAATACATCAAGTAAAAAATTATTTTGCCTTATGCCTTATTTTTAAAAATATTGTTTAGTCTTGAAAGAGTGTGTGCATGTACATGAGAGAGAGACGGAGAGAGAAGAGTACCCTCTGCCAGGTTTGTCCTGCTGTGATCTCCTTCCAGCCCTCCAGCCTGTCAGATCTTGGGCTCTTGTGCATGCCCTACTTGTTTGGGCTGATTGCGCAGGGTTTTTTGTTTTTTGTTTTTGTTTTTGAGTGGTTTTCGCCACAGGGCACGTGTGCTCACCAGACAGAGACAGAGAGACAGAAAGCGAGAAATCACCCCCCAGAGGGGATGGCCATGCCGCAATCCCTTCTCCTCCATTCTCCTCTCGGTATCTTGGGCATGCTTGCACACATACCCGGCGTGAGTTTTAAGCCACCAGGTCCGGGACACGAACTGCGGTCGACTGCATGGGAGTCCAGCAACATAGCCATTACGCTAACTGCTGGTCCCTGCGCAAGGGTTTTTTGTTTGTTTGTTTTTTGTTTTTGGAGAGGTTTTTTGCTATAGGGCGCGTGCGCTCGCCAGACAGACAGAGAGAGACAGAGAGATAGAAAGCAGGAAATCACCCCCCAGGGGGGATGGCCACGCCGCAATCCCTTCTCCTCCATTCTCCTCTCGGGATCTTGGGCACGCATGCACACGCGCCCGGCGTGAGTTTAAGCCGCCGGGTCCGGGACTCGAACCGCGGTCGACTACGTGGGAGTCCAGCGACATAGCCATTACGCTAACTGCTGGTCCCTGCAAGGGTTTTGAACCATTATTGTCATGCAAGATCCTGCCTCCCTTGAGTGGCACATTACACCTGCCCCACAGGGCTGGCCCTTGCATGGCTTTGATGTTTTGTGTGTGGAGTTCTGGATCACTGCTTGGGCATCTGCAGTGCACCTCTTGGCACCACCCCTGTACTTGCCAGTTTGTCTGATCAGCCTCAGCTGAGCCCACTAGACTACACTTCTCCAGGCAGTGACTGAACCTCCTCCTTTGCACTCCAAGCACCTGGCAGGGTTCATATGTATATGTTTTATAGAGGTCTAAGTTGTGTGTACACTAATAGTTTGTGCTCTGCTTTTTTGGGGGTCTGGTGTTTTTTTTGTGTTTTGTTTTTTTTTTTTTTTTTTTTTTTGCCATAAGGCGTTATGTACTTGCTGGAGAGAGACCTGGGTGTGTTTGGGGGATGGCCACACTGCAGTCCCTTCTCCATTTTCTTGGGATTTGGGGCACACATGTACACACTCCCAGTGTGTTTTTCAAGCCACTGGTCTGGGACTCAAACTGTGATGTTTGCCATGTGGGATCCAGTACCTTAACCACCATGCTACCTACTGGCCCATGCTCTGCTGTTTTACTCTTGCATATTTACATTTCTATCTAATGACATCCTTGAAAATGACATCAGTAAATAATAGTTAATATCACAAATGGCCAAAGTATAGACAGAGACTTTTGTGGTAGAACTAAAAATGAGAAGAGAGGATTGGTCCAAATGTGAATAAAAATGAAGTAAAATCGACAGTGTTAGGATAAGCAGGAAAAAGATAACGATAGGAACAGAGCGTCTTTTTCTAGGAAGTGCCCATCTGAAGCCATGTAGCATGGTGGTTGTCAGCATAGACTTGGGGCCAAGACTGGTTTGTGATTCAGGCTTTGCTACTAACTAACTTTGTGACCTAGGAGAAATTATTTAACGTCTGTGCCTTATTTTCCTCTTCTTTAAAATGGTTTAGTAACATTGCAGTTTATGAAGTTTTTCTTTTGTTTATTCACGGTACAGTGTGTGCACATGCCCGTAAGAGTATGTGAAAGAGGTGAGCACCCTCCACAAGGCCCGCCATTCTGCAGCCCATTTCCTCTAGTCCTCTAGCCTGTCAGATCCTATGTAGGCAGTCATGTGCATGCCCGGCCTGTTTCAGGCTGTTTTGGCTGTGGATTCCAACCAGTGTCTCCATGCGCAATCTGGCTTCTCCTGAGCAGTGAGTGCATTACTGCCGCGCCACAGAACCCGCCCTGCTTCTTAGGCTGGGAGCATTGTCTGATAATATGTGTAATAAACACTCTTCTTGTTTCCCCAGCAGCCATAATGCTTCATGGCAGACAGGATTCAGTTGGAAAAGCACTGGAGGTGTACTTTATTGCGCTGGGTAGAACGCTTATGTTCTTCCTGCAGAGAGAAGCTAGGTGGTAATTACGAATCTGTCATGTTGATAGGACACAGAGGGAATGGCTTGGTTTTCCTAGAAACTAAGAATGGCCTTGCCTGTGTAGTGCTCTTTGTTATATGAACCCTGCTCAGCACTGGAATAAAGTTTATTTTACTGAGTGTTCTGTCAGTGACCTTTTTTTCTGATCTCTACCTGGGTGGCACCTTCCAGATCACCTTGTATGAGATGCCCTCCATTTACTATGGTTTTATTTCTTGTCCTAGTACTTACGGCCTTCATTAGTGGATGCCCGTGTTTTCTTTCCCCAGTGTATCCTCTGGCTAACATTCAGTTAAGTACTTGTTTACCAAATGAACTCAACCCATATTTACAGTACATAATTATATGCTGGCTCTGTCCTTGCTCACAGTGTGGGAAACAATCACGTAAACAAAAAATGCCATTCCAAAAGACAAAAAGGATAAAAGTAGCTGATAGATGGTGCAGTGGTAAACCAGAAGCAAGACAGCCTTCTAAGCCTCGTTGGGTCGGGACGTTCCACAGAGGAGGTGACATTTGCGTGGGATTTAGGAGGATGCGGATGGGATGGAGGAGATGAGGAAGAGCTTTTAGGTGGAGGGTTAACATGCGGAGTGAGATCTGAATCAGCATGGTATGTGGAGGGAAGTTACCTGGTGCCTGTGACCAGAGGAGGAAAATGGAAGGAGAGGACTCTAGAAATGTAGGGAGAGGTCACGTTCTGAGGACCATGGATGACCTGCAAGAATTTGAACTTGATCCTCAGAAAGAAATGAAACTGCTGAAGGATTTCTTTCTTATTGTGGTAAATCTACATAACATCAAAAGTACCGTTTTAACCAGTTCTGAGTGTCTGGTTCTGTGGCATTAAGTGCAGTCATATTGTTCAGCAACCATCACCTCCCTCAGTCTCCAGACATTTCACCTTCTTCAACCAAAACTGCTGCTGAAGGGTCTTAACCTGAGTTGTAAAGTGTGCTAACTTAAGTTTAAGTTGGTAATGAGTGTCTAGAATTGGTGGAAGGAGTCCCTTATGATAGCGGAAGCAAAAAAAAGGCCTCTGAACAGTCGAAATAGTTATCTAAGAACCTGGAAATGGAAGCCAAATTCAGCTTGTAGGAGAGCCCCTCCCTACCTTGAGCCCTCACTTCACCTTTCTTCTTCTTTTTTTTAAAAATAATTATTTCATTTTATTCATTTTCATTATTTTATTTTTTTTAATTTTATTGAAGTTGACCTCAGAGAGACAGAGAGAAGGAAAATGAGAATGCAGGCTGCCAGGTCCAGGACTTGAACTATGATCAGCCATGTGGGGATTCAGCTGCCTTAACCACCACACCAGCTGGCGGCCCCACACCTTTATTCTTAATGTCAGACAGTTCTAATTTATCTGTCTTCTAAGTCATTAGACCTGTTTCTGATTGCAAGAGGGATGTAGCTTTGGGCAGACAGACTGGCGGGGGAGCTTCGTGGTCTCAAGTTGGAAATCACACGAAGATACAGCTTCAAGCAGAACATGAGGTGGTTGTCTGAGGTCTGAGGATGAGCAGCCTGACCTCAGTCACCACCGAAAATATCACAATTACAGGTTAGATTACACACAGGGTGGTAGTTAGAGTTCCTCATGATGCCTGAGTCATCAGGAAAGAGTAAATAATGCATCTGTGATGTAGGCAGCTTCTTGGCTACATCTTAGATGAGCTGTGTGCGTAGAAGCATAACTTGAGCCACCACTGCAATTAAACATAGTCGGAGCCACATAAAAAAGAAAAAGATACAGATAAAATTCATTTTAATAATATATTTTCTTTAGCCCATTATGTCCGCATATTGTTTAAATGTGTAGTAAGGGCCATCTGGTGGTGTGGTGGTTACGGTGGCTTGGCTCCACATGACCAACTTCATGGTTTGAGTCCAGGACCTGGCAACTTGAGGGACACACCAGGTGTGTGTACATGCATGGCCAAAATCTTGAAAGGAGGGAGAGATAGAAGGGCTTGGGACATGGCTCTCTCCACAAGGATGTGCTTTCTCACTTTTGCTTTCTCTGGCTCTGTCCAGTACCCTATAGCAAAAATTAAATAAATAAATACACATGTAATTAATATTAAAGCATTTTAAATGGGACATGTTACTTTTTTTTTTTTTTTTTTTTTTTGATACCAAGTCTCTCAAACTTTAGAACGTATTTCACAAGTGCAGTACATCTCAGTTTGGATTAACCATGTTTTAGCTTCTCAGTAACCATGTGAGGTTTCAAATTTGGGGCCAGAGAGGGTTAAATCCTTAGCTGTTCAGAGAATGTTATTCACAAGAGTTAACTCCTCAAGGATTACATATGGAGTTTTATTATGACAGTTGTCAGTTACTAATATTTGCTTTTATGTTTGAAATACTGTGAGAGGCAGTGTAGTACAGTAGCTGGAGAACACAGATTTGGGGGCAGCCTGTCTGGGTTTAAATCTCAGCTCTTTATCCTAGCTATGTGATCTGAGGTGGGTTACTTAATTTCTCTGTTTCCTTTTCCTCATCTGTGAAAGGCGGGTCAGTGAGGTTCTCCCTCATTGGATTTCATGAGGTTTAAATGAGTTGTTTTATGTAAAGAACCTGTAACAGTCCCTGGTTTATAGTAAGCACTTCAGTTGTGTGCTAAGACCTCCAAAATGTTTATTATCTCTAAAATATTAGGTAATTTTCATTCAGTACGTTTCAAAGACATTCCTGCTTTGGAGACTGCTTAATTTCAGATGGGCAGACAACAAGTTTTCCATGAAAGGAGAACACGCTGAATTGTCATTTTATGAGCACACTTTGTAATTGATGTCTTTGGGTAACTAATTTTTTTGTTTGCTGCAACATTTGAGCTGCTTAACAACTACAGAGATAATGTAATTAGTAATTAAAAGATTGGGGATGGCAAGTGGCATGGTGGTTAAAAGTACTGGATTCCCACATGGTCAACCACAGTTTGAGTCCCGAACCTGGCGGCTTGCTTTCTCCCTTTCTCTCTCTGTCTCTCTAGTCAGATTAAAAAATAATAATAAATGGAAATAAATAATTATTTTAAAAAATTAAAGCATTTAAATTATACTTAAAGTTAGGATTTTTTTTTCTTTCTGTAGGGCTCTTGTACTCACCAGAGAGAGAGAGAGAAAGAGAGGGAAAGTGAGAAAGCACTACCCCCCCAAGGGGCTGACCACACCTCAGTCCCTTCTCCATTTTCCTCTCAGAATTTTTTGGGTGTGCACACATGTACCTGGTGTGCAAAAGCATGCCGCCAGGCCCTGTACTTGAACTGCACAGTTAGCCAAGTGGGATCCAGCATGCACCAGTTGGGAGTCCAGTCCCCTTAACCACCAAGGAAAATTTCCCCAAGGAAAATTTTGAACGGATGATTTTTATTAAGAGATAATTACTAGTGCTATTATAATTAAACTAGTCTTTCACTCTGAAAATAGTTTACTAGTCCTACTGTGTCTGGGAGATTGCAGTCAGTATGCCCTAGCACACTAGATTATATTGAGAGTTTTACTTTCTATTATTTGTAAAGCGACTAGAAAAGAGTAGTAAAAGTAAAACCAAAGTGTAGAAAGATTACTGTTTAGCAACTAGAGAATGATTATCACCTTGAAATGTGAAGCGTTGCTGGAAACAACCAGATCATGGCTTGGTTATTTATCTTTTTTTTTTTTTTTTTTTTTAAATTTTTGCCATAAGAGTTGTGTGCTTGAGTGGCAGGGGAGAAATCACCCCCCGCCCCCAGGAAAATGGCCACTCCACAATCCCTTCTCCTCCATTCTCCTCTTGGGATTTTGGGCCCGCACACACATGCATCCTGCATGCCTTTCAAGCCAACCAGGTGCAAGACTCGAACTGCACCATTGGCCATGGAGATCCATCCAGTGCCTTAACAACCATCACACAGACTGACCCTAGCTTGGTTATTTAAATGTCAAGTTTTTTTCATTTTTACTTTATTTATTTATTTACATTCATTCACTGTACATCATTACAGCATAAAAAATGAGATTTTTTCCATCCAGAATACACTGTATATTGGCTCAATGAAGCACATCAACATATGTGTTATTGTCAACAAATAATTTTCTATTTCTTGTTTCCTGTATATTTTGCCTTTTTTCCTATTCTTAATTCCCTTTCTCTCATCCTCTGCCATCTCCCACTCTCCTCCAACACTGTGTCTGGTATCTATGGCTGCTTTCTATGCCTTTTTCCCCCCACATTTTATTGGTTCACTAAATATCTTAATTAATCTAAATATTTTCAATAGCAAGCACAGCTGATACATACATATCCATGAACACAAGTCTGACTTTAGGCATAAACCTCAGTGAGTAGAATGAACATACTACAAAGTAGCACCTAGCTAGGGCTATATAGCTTACTGCAGTCATCAAATAGGTATTTTTTAAAATTTATTATCATCATAATCTTGTTTATATTACATTGAATCGCATATAACTTTACAGTGTATTACATTTCTTTTTCCAAAGGGAATGCCATGCATGTCAGTCAATACAGAGACATTAAAACCCCCACTTCATCATTCAGTATCTTTTCATTGTTTTTCCCAATAATTATTATTATTCCAATTATTTTTTAACCAGTCAATTACTATTTCTCATTTTGCTTGTAAAAAGACTTTACCCAACATGAAATACTTCTCAGACCAATCCAGTTGAGAATACTATACACGTCATCATCAACAGGTAATAAGCCGTATCTGTGTCCCACTAATGTCATGTCTATTTGTTCTCTTGCCATCTTTCTCTATTCTCTTCTCTCAAATAGGTATTTACAAAAAAAGGTCAAGTTTTTGGCACTGAAGAAAGCAGCACTTAATGGAGTCATAAAGGGGGCAGAGGAGAGGATATTTAATTGTAGCTATTTTCATGTCATTGGTTAGCAACCCAGCCTGACTGTCCAGTCTGTTCTCTGTACTTAGGGCATATTCTGCCCACCCTCCCCTTCTGCTGCATGGCTAACTCATGTCTGCCTCAGCCTACTTGTTGCTTCCTCTTGGGAGTCTTTCCTGACCCTGGAGTCTGGATCAGACAGTCCTATGGGATCTCTTGGCACACTACCATCTGCACTATAGTTTTGTGGTGTCTCTGCTCCAAGTTCAGTAAGGGCAGAGGTTGGGCCAGTCTTGTTGACTGTGTGCTCCCAGAGCCTGGCTCAGGGCCAGGATGAGGGCCAGGTTGAGCACAGTAAGATCTTCCTAAATGAATGAATGAGTGATCCTGTAACTGTATCCAATTTATGTTGTATGCAAGGTAGCATTTTGCTTTACACTGGGTTTTGGCTTCTTGCACCTATTATACTGCAGTGTCTTGCCATTAAAAACAAAAAACAAAACAAACAAACACAAAAGAACTCGAGCCTAATTTTAATTTCTTTATTTGGTTTTGTCTCTAAAATTGAACAAATCCTCAAATATCAGTGTTAATAGAGAACACCTGTGGTCCAGTTGGCCTTTTCAAGAATTGCTAGTAATGAGACCAGCAGTTAGCGTAATGGCTATGTCGCTGGACTCCCACGTAGTCAACCGCAATTCGCGTCCCGGACCCGGTGGCTTAAAACTCATGCCGGGCACGTGTGCGTGCATGCCCAAGATCCCAAGAGGACAATGGAGGAGAAGGGATTGCGGCGTGGCCATCCCCTCTGGGGGGTGATTTCTCGCTTTCTGTCTCTCTGTCTCTGTCTGTCTGTCTGGCGAGCGCACACGCCCTATAGCAAAAACCTCTCCCCCCCCAAAAAAAAAAAGAATTGCTAGTAATTAGATACTAAGGCTTATGTGGGATAGCCAAAAGGGAAAAATAGGGTCTTGTTTTGTTTTTTAGGTTTCTGCCATAGGGTACATGCACTTGCCTAGAGATGAGCGTGAGGCAGTAAGAGGGAAAGTGATAAGTCATCCCTGGCGGGGGATGGCCATGCTACAGTCCTTTTCCTCCTGGGATTTTGGACACATAAACACATGTGCCTGGCATGTTTCAAGCTGCTGGATTCAGGATTTGAACCGTGGTTGGCCTTGCAGAAGTCCAGCATCCCAACCACTACACCACCTGCTGGCTTCATGGGATATTTTTACAATAGCAATGGTAGCTACTTTTGTTAGTAAAGTCAGAGTAGCTAAGTTCCAGGACTAAATTTAATAGAAAAAATGAACTTTTGTGTTTTGCCAGCTTTTTTTGTTACGTGACAACTAATTGTTAATTGAAATCTCTTAATCTGGAGCTTTTTGGTTAACGAATAATATAAGAACTTGTGTCTACCAGTTTTTGAAGTTTGGGCTAATAATCAGAGTAGCCTGGCATTGGAGATTACTGAAATCAAAATTCTGTACTACCACTGAATCAGGTAGAAAAAGACTATAAACTAGTGGTTCTGGTTCTTGGGGTTTCTTTTCTTTTGATGCTCAAATGAACATTTAGATCCTTGCAGAACTCTCACTCCTTTCTTATATATCCCTCTTTCTGCCCCAAGTAATACCTAATAATCTAAACTTAAGCACCTTATACTTTTGTTTCAAGTTTTCCAGTGTATTTCTTGTGTTTTGAACTTTTAGTAGTTTATCTGTTACTACAGAGTGAGGGAGGGAATTCAGATACATAACTACTAAGGTCTTTCGTCGTACTAACTTCATGCCATGTGTAGGAACTGATAGAGGACTCTCTATTTGAGGGAAGATCCTCTTGAAACAGGTGGTTCGAGTTTGAGTAGTAGATAGGATTCTGAGATCCAGGGAGGCCAAGCGGACAGACTGAGAGGACGGGAGGCAGTTCTGTGCCCGGCATTACATAGGCATTTCAGCAGTTATCCCAGCCCTGTATGAATAGCCCCACAGGGAAAATCAACGTAGTGTAAAAGCAGTCACCTACAGAAGGTATTTACAGCAAATATTTACCAGCTTTTACTGTGTACCCACACAGTAAAAGGTCGGCACTGGGGACTTCGAGACATGAATTCACTCTCTTCAAAGAGGTCACAGTCTAGTAGGTCGAAGCACGCAAAGCAGGTACATTCCTGGACAGGAGTGTTTGGAGAATGCAGATTTTGGAATCAGGTATTCCTGGTTCTGGGCCTGGCCCTGCTGCTTCCTGTCTGTGTGCCTTAGACAAGTTACATAACCTGTCGGAGCTTACTTCATGTGTAATATGAAAGTAATAATGCCTATCTCTAGATAAATTAGGGTGTGGTTGTGTATTATATAGCCTAAAACAAGAATGTAGTAGACCTCTGTGTTTTCTCATAGGACAATATGTTAATAAATTAACTGAAAAAACAACATTCTACTTGATGTGGTCTCAGTGTAAACAAGATGTACAGCATTTGTGGTGTAGAAAAAGGTCTGAAGTGGGGCCGGCAGGTGGCATGGTGGTTAAGGGCACTAGACTCCCACAAGGCTGGCCACAGTTTGAGTCCCAGACCTGGCGGCTTGCAAGAAAGCAAGAAATGCTTTCCATTTCTCTCTCTCTAGTCAAATTTAAATAAACAAATAAGTAAAATAAATAAAGTTAAATAAAATAATTCTTTAGAAAGAAAAAGAAAAAGGTCTGAAGGGATATATGCCAGCTATTTAATTGTGAGTCATTAGGGGACTGTCCACTCTGCAAGGCTGACCAACGTGGAACCCTCGTTCCTGGCATTTGCCCAGAGCCCTCCTGGAGTAGGCCAGGCATGCTGTCCCCATGATACAGGACTGGCCGGGGGTCAGGGTGGATTGTGGTATCTATCAGGGCTCTGTTGGGATGCTTTGTGCCTCTTGCTCATGTAAGAAATAAACAAAACTCTTTTAAAAAGTAGTAAAAATACTTTAAAAAGCCCATTTTCCTGAATTTCTAGTAGGGTTGGGAGAGGTTGCACAGAGGTGGTGCAGCACTGGTCTAGCACGTGGTGTGTGTCAGTGGGTGCTATGCTGGCAGCTGAGGAGGAAGAAGACTGCTGGACTGCAGAGTCCTGCACTGTCAAATTAGGTTCTGGGGCTTTGGAAGCCAAGCCAGCTCCCAGGCGTGTGGCCTGAACGGGAGCCTGGAGTCAGGAGCTCTGGCTGAGAAGGAGCTGGCTCAGGTGCACCAGGCACACTCTGCCCTTCCCTCTGACCCCTCCCCTCCCTCTCCTCTGAGAACGGCCCTGTCCTCCTCGGCCTCTGAAGTTACCCTTGGGTTTAGATTTGGATCCCCAGGAAAGTGTCAAGCCTCTCTTAACCCTCTTTCTCCACCTGTAAAGTAAGGATCATATGGTTACTTCATCCACTTGTGTGTCATAAATGGTTGTCTTTCCTGTCAGGTGACGGAAGAATCAGGAAGTAATTTTTTTTTTTTTTGGAGAGGTTTTTTCGCTATAGGGCGAGTGCGCTCGCCAGACAGACAGACAGAGACATAGAGACAGAAAGCGAGAAATCACCCCCCGGGGGGATGGTCACGCCGCAATCCCTTCTCCTCCATTCTCCTCTTGGGATCTTGGGCACGCACGCACACGCGCCCGGCGTGAGTTGTAAGCCACCGGGTCCGAGACGCGAACCGCTGTCGACTACGTGGGAGTCCAGCGACATAGCCATTACGCTAACTGCTGGTTCCCTAGGAAGTAATTTCTGAAGCAGAATTGAGTCTTCTTATGAGATTTAACTTTAATTTGCTAGGACTCGAGTTGTCGTGAAAAAGATTATTCTGTGGCTTTTGGTCTTTTCCTTTTCTCTCTTATTAAAGAAATTGACTATAGTGTGTGTGCACACACCTGTGAGACAGAGTGCTAAAGCACCCCCCAGGTGAACAACCACGCTGCAACCCCTTCCCCACCACCCCGTCCCAGCATTTTGAGCTTGCACATACATGCGCCTAGTGAGGTGTTGTGGTTTTTTTTTTTTTTTTTTTTTTTTTTTTTTTTTGAGAGGTTTTTGCTATAGGGCACATGCGCTCGCCAGACAGACAGAGAGAAGCATAGAGACAGAAAACGAGAAATCACCCCCCAGGGGGGATGGCCATGCCACAATCCCTTCTCCTCCATTCTCCTCTCGGGATCTTGGGCACGCACGCACACGCACCCGGCGTGAGTTTTAAGCCACCAGGTCCGGGACGCGAATCACGGTTGACTACGTGGGAGTCCAGCGACATAGCCATTATGCTAACTGCTGGTCCCCAACGCTTAGTGAGTTTTTCAGGCTGCCTTAACCACCATACCACCAGCTGGCCCTTGTCATTATCTCATTAGCCTGAGTTCGTAAATATTTGTTGCTTGTGATAGCTCATCTATTGGGAGTGTTTTGTGGTAGATGAAGCAGTGTATTTTTTTTTAATTATTATTACTATTATTTTTTTGGAGAGGTTTTTGCTATAGGGCGCGTGCGCTCGCCAGACAGAGAGAGAGAGAGAAAGCGAGAAATCACCCCCCAGGGCGGATGGTCACGCCGCAATCCCTTCTCCTCCATTCTCCTCTCGGGATCTTGGGCATGCAAGCACACGTACCCGGCATGAGTTTAAGCCACCCGGTCCGGGATGCGAACCACGGTCTACTACGTGGGAGTCCAGCGACATAGCCATTACACTAACTGCTGGTCCCAAGCAGTGTAGTTTTTCATAGGCATGGTTTATATTGGGTGCTTATACATCCAGGTGTGCAAGGGAAGGTCTTGGTTGTAACAAATTGTCCTGGAAATCTGTCCCATTAGCTCTGTTTGTTCAAATTTGAAAATGGCATGTTTGGTTCTTAATTATATTTGTCCACTTACAATATTTCAAAGTGTATGTCTGTTTTATGATCAACTACTCTTCATAATTTGCATTTGATTATGTGTTCTATGTCAATTTTATTTAATAGTTCTCTTTTGTGAGTTAATTTCAGTTCATTTCTACAATTTTAAAAGTACTGGGAATGGGGGGCAGCAGTTAGCCTGATGGCTATGTCACTGAAGTCCCAGGTAGCCGACCGCAGTTTGAGTCCCAGACCCGGTGGCTTAAACTCACACCAGGTGTGTGTGCGTGCGTGCCCAAGATCCCGAGAGGAGAATGGAGGAGAAGGGATTGTGGTGTGGCCATCCCCCCTGGGGGGTGATTTCTCTCTTTCTATCTCTCTGTCTGTCTCTGTCTTTCTGGCGAGCGCATGCACCCTATAGCAAAAACCTCTCCCCCCAAAAAAGAAAAGAAAAGTACTGGGGGCAGGCCACCAGATGGCATGGTGGTTGAGACACTGGACTCTCACATGTCTGACTGTGGTTCGATTCCTGGAACTGGCAGCCTGCATTCTCACTTTCCATTTCTCTCTGTCTCTCTCTGGTGCCCTATGGCAAATTAAAAAATAAATAAATAAAAGTAATAATAATAAATAAAATTAAAGAGTAATTCTTTTTTTAAAAAAAAGTACTGGGGTCTATCCCAACTTCAGTTCCCGAGATTATCATCAGGTACTGAAATAATGAATGGAAGGCAGATTACATTTGAAAGAATATTTTATGTCAGACTTTGTGCTAGACATTTTGAGACCTTATTTAATATTAAGCATACAGCACAGCTGAATAACTGCTGAGAGCAAATTATACTGAGCTGATCATGGAGAAACCTGGGCTCAGTCTTGGTTTTGTTACTAGTCAGAGTTACTAACCTTGACAGATTATCTCCTTTTCTCAGCTTCTGCTTCCTTATCTGTGAACTGGGGCAAGATGCTGGTTAGGTTAGGTTCTCAGCCTGGCTGTAAGATTTTACAACTGATGTTTCTGATGACATAAATTAACACTCTCAGCATATCCCTTTTCATGTAATTGAATCATTTTAAAAGGATTAAGAAGTAAATGGTCACTTCTTTACTTGTTAACTATCTCAAATGACCAAAAGCTTCTCAACTGACCAAAAGTTTTTTTTTTGGAGAGGTTTTCACTATAGGGCACGTGCGCTCGCCAGGCAGAGAGAGACAGAGAGACAGAAAGTGAGAAATCACCCCCCAGGGGGGATGGCCACGCCGTGATCTCTTCTCCTCCATTCTCTTGGGATCTTGGGCACGCACGCACACGCGCCCGGCGTGAGTTTTAAGCCACCAGGTCCAGGACGTGAACCGCGGTCGACTACGTGGGAGTCCAGCATCTTAACCATTACGCTAACTGCTGGTCCCCAAAAGCTATTTTTTAATCTTTGCATTTTCCTCAAACTACCTTACTGAAAAATAAACAAGGCACTTTTTAAAATTTTTTTTTTAGAGGTTTTTGCTTCAGTTTGCATGTGCTCTCTAAAGAAAGAGAGACACAGACACAATGAGAAGGAAAGTGAGAAATCACCCTCTAAGGGGGATGACCACGGTCAATCCTTTCTCCTCCCAGGATCTTGGGCACACATGCACATGTGTTGGAATGATTTTCAGGCCACAAGGTCCAGGACTCAAACCACAGTTGGCCATGCAGGAGTTCAGTGACTTAACTGCCACACCATTTGCTAGTCCCAGCGAGGCACTTATTTACTCTGGCCTCAAATTCAGTTTAAAATGTATGCTTTTCTTTTAATAGGACTAAGAGTATGTTATCTTAGGGGACAAAATAGTTTACTTTTGTGTGAAAATACAGATACTTGTGAGAACATCCTGAATGTTCAGCCAATAATGACATGTTAACTATTTTAAAAAAAATTTTTTTGGAGAGGTTTTTGCTATAGGGCATGTGTGCTCGCCAGAAAGACAGAGAGACAGAAAGTTAGAAATCACCCCCCAGGAGGGATGGCCACGCCGCAATCCCTTCTTCTCCATTCTCCTCTCGGGATCCTGGGCATGCACGCACACGCACCCAGTGTGAATTTAAGCCACCGGGTCTGAGACTTGAGCTGCAGTTGACTACATGGGAGTCCAGCAACATAGCCATTGTGCTAACTGCTGGTCCCAATGTTAACTTTTTTTTTTTTTTTTTTTGAGAGGTTTTGCTATAGGGCGCGTGCGCTCGCCAGACAGACAGAGAGAGACATAGAGACAGAAAGCAAGAAATCACCCCCCAGGGGGGATGGTCACGCCGCAATCCCTTCTCCTCCATTCTCCTCTCGGGATCTTGGGCACGCACGCACACGCGCCCGGCGTGAGTTTTAAGCCACCGGGTCCGGGATGCGAACCGCGGTCAACTACGTGGGAGTCCAGTGACATAGCCATTACGCTAACTGCTGGTCCCCCAATGTTAACTATTTTTGAGATTAGTGGGAAGAGAATACTGCTTTGTGGCAATGTAGAAGGACTATAAGACATAAGACAAAAGGAAAGGTGATCTGTTAACCTCAACCCTGTTTTTTCTCCTCTTCTGGAAATAGCTGGAACTTTAGACTGGTGCAGAGTGGAGGACTTCCCTGCATTTGTTGCTTGGGAGAATGGAGTGACTCTCGCCCTAGAGGAGTGGTGGGCAAGGAGGGTGTTCTCTGTGATGGGCAATCCCTGCTTCTTGTGCTTCAAGAAGTTGCTGGGAGGATCAGCAGATGGCTTATTGGTTACATTGCTGGACTCCCATGTAACAACCACAGTTTGAGTCCTGGACCCAGTGACTTAAAACTCACGCTGGGCATGTGTGCATGTGTGCCCAAAATCCCAAGAGGAGAATGGAGGAGAAGCATGGCCATACCCCCTGGGGAGTGATTTCTCGCTTTGTCTCTCTGTCTCTTTGGCAAGTGCACACACCCTGTAGCAAAAAAAAACAAAAACAAACAAACAAAAAAAAAAAAAAAAAAACTCTTTAAAAATATAGTTGCTGTGACTTTTTCTCCCTGACACATCCCCCTTTGGTTTTGTTTTCAGTTCTGTACCTGTTGGCAGGTAGAGGACTAGTCAAGTCTTGGAGGCAGTGTGGTTTATAATGGAATAAGTGACTTAGAAGCTTAGAAGCCGGTCAGGCTGTGTGTGTTTCTGAGCTCTGTAGAGCAACTGTTGTGCCTGGGATGAGTACCGAACTCATCTTTTTATACCTCAGGTTTCTCCTTATAAAAATGACAATTGTAATAAAGTGCACAAGTTGGGACAGCTCAGGGGATCTTGGCAGGCGGCACGGTAGGTCTGCTATTCTAAGACATAGCCCCTCTCTCACAGTCCACCTCCACTCCAGCCTCAGACCATATCAGAACTTCCTTTACAGTGTACCCAGCTTCTGTGTTGCACTATCTTCAGGATTTTCTCTCTCCTGATTTTTTTTAGTATTTTTTTATTTCCTGAGTCAGCCAGCCAGACAGACAAGCAACTCCAGCAGGGTCCTCTTGCTGTGATCTCTTCCCAGCCTCAGCCAGCTGGAACCACAGACACGTACATGTGTGTGCATAGGGAGACCTCAGGACATGGATCTAGGACCTTCTTGTATGGCTTCAGGATTGCAGAACCATCAGGGCTATCCTACCGAGTCTTCTGTTAGCTTCCTGAGAGAGTCTTCCTGTTTCTGGTCTTGTTCCCTCTCAGTCTAGTCTAAACAAAGCAGTGAGAGCCTGAACATCCTCATGGCTAGATATGCTACTTCTTAGCTCAGAAAGCTCCAAGGGCTTCCAATTTCCCTTGGAGAAAAAGTCTAATTAGTAGCTTGTCTCACATCTCCTGCCCATCTGCCCTAATTCCTCTGCTTCGGCCAAGCTGGATTCCAAGCTGGATTCCTTATTGATTCTCCGTCTTGCTGGGCATTCATTCTGCCTCAGTGGCTTTACACTTATCCCTCTGCCTGAATGCTCTTCCTTCATGTAAAGTAACTATGACCCTAGGAATTTGCCCAAATGTTAGCTTCATCGAGGAGGGGAAAGAATTGTCATCGGAAGGTCATGCCCTTGGTGGCTTTCTGAGGATTCTGTGTTATTGTCCAGGAAGTGCTGAGAAAATTCTCGTTCTTTTTCCCTTGTGAGAACATATGACCACCCAGAAACTCAGTCATTATGCATGACGTAGGTTATTGTTTGGAAGAGTAGATATTATGGTCACATAATATTGGGTCATTGGAAAGGTGTGACATCCTTTTCTGTGCAAAAATGCACCATGACTTTTCCAATGACCTATAATATAAGCAGGCATGGGACCAGCGGTTGGTGTAATGGCTATGTCGCTAGACCGCAGTTCAAGTCCCAGACCCAGTAGCTTAAACTCACACTGGGTGCATGTGCATGCGTGCCCAAGATCCCTTGAGGAGAATGGAGGAGAAGGGATTACAGCGTGGCCATCTCCCCTGGGGGGTGATTTCTCGGTTTCTGTCTCTCTGTTTCTCTCTGGTTTTCTGGCGAGTGCACACGCCCTATAGCAAAAACCTCTCTCTCAAAAAAAAAAAAAAAAAAAAAAAAAAAAAAAATATATATATATATATATATATATATATATATATATATATATAAAAGCAGGCACATACAGCTTAATGCTTTAACAGGTGGTAGAATACATAATCCTCTCTCCAAAAGGAATGGTGTGTAGGGACCAGCAGTTGGTGTAATCGCTATGTTGCTGGACTCCCATGTAGTTGATGGTGGTTCGAGTCCCAGACCTGGTGGCTTAAACTCATGCCAGGTGCATGTGCGTGTGTGCCCAAAGGAATGGTGCGGAAACTTGGCCAGTTATGCATGGATTTATATAAGGGCTCTTTTGGTACCTGAGCAGACCCTAACTGTGGGACCCAGGCCAGTTTCATAGAAGAGGGGAACTCAGTGAGAATATGCGCCAGTTTTCATTCCCTTTCTTTTAACGGGACACTGTCTTTTGCGTGAAGATAGTCCAGACTGTTGAGTGCATTCTTTATTAAAATTTATTTTGTAGTGAATATCTACTAATTCTCTTATAGTTATGCTTGTAATGTTTTGTTTTTTAAATAATTGTTTTATTTAACTTTATTTATTTATTTATTTATTTATTTTTTAATTGGACCAGAGAGGGACAGAGTAAGAGAGAGGGAAAGTGAGAAAGCAAGCTGCCAGGTCCGGGACTCAAACCTCAGTTGCACATGTAGGAGTTCAGTGCCCTTAACCACAATTCCACCTTCCAGGCCCTGTAATGTTTTATTTTTCAAAGGTACATGTACATTATATGTATGAAGTGAGTTCTTTTATTATAAAAAAATAAGTTGAGTTTATGTTTATATCTGAGGACTTGTGGATGAAGATTGTTTTCTATAGTTCATCAAGATGAAGAACTTGAATAGGTTTTTTTTTTTTTTTTTTTTTTTTGAGTATTTGTGAATTTTACCACTTTTTTATTCCTGACTATCTGAGTAGAAACTTAAGGTTTGGAGTCAGACACTCTTGGAGTTCATCTTCTGCCTGGCACTTCTTGGTCATGTGACCTTGGGCAGTCCTCCAATCTGTCTTTAGCAAGGAATCATCCTAGCACCTAACTTCATAGGCTTGTTGGGAGAGTTAAATGATTAAATATGGATTTTTTAAAAGGTGGGGGAGTTGGGAGGGCCAACAGATGGCATAGCAGTTACATTGCTGGACTCCCACATGGCCTACCACTATTCAAGTCCCAGACCTGGTGACTTGAAACTCATGCCAGGTGTGTGTACATATGTGCCCAAGATCCCAGGAGAATGAAGGAGAAGGGATTGTGGTGTGTCCATCCTCCCTGGGGGTGGAGGTGATTTCTCACTGTCTCTGTTTCTGTCTCTCTCTGGTGAGCACACATGCCCTAAGGCAAAAACCTCTAAGAAATGGGTTTCCTTTAACTGTAGCAAGCACTGAAATAGCTATTTTTATAATTAAGGGTAAAATTCCTTTGGTGTTAGGTATCATCCTACAGATTGCATTTTTATTTTAAGCATTTAAAATATCTCAGTACTAGCAGAATTTGAGAGAAAGAAAAATTAAAGCTCTCTATGTACCCTACCCTGAACAAGCAAACAATTTTCATAAGCATACAATGCAAACAAGATATTTACTGTGAAAATGTATTTTAAAACTTTGAAGTTTCCCTTTTTAGAACTGATATCCATACTTATAAAAGTGTGTTTGTGTGTATGCTTATATATAACATTTTATATGGAGATTAGTAAAGTTAAGTCTGGTTTCCATTTTGATAATGATTTCTAGATCCTGGTTAAAGTTGTTACTGAACAATGCTAATGCAGAACTTCTTCCATAGAACTCAACTAATTAGGTGGAACTTTACCTACACTCTGTTGTAGCAGCGGTGGTCTGGCTTGTGTTATTTGGACTTATCACAGCTCATGACATTAGTGTTTGCATATAGATTCTGTAAGGCCTAAAAGACATCTATTTAAATCTCTTCTCTTTGTAAATGGCATAGATAATCTCCAGGCACTGGGACTTTTGTTTTCCCACTTTACTTTTGTTCATTTTTCTAAAGATGAGACATTTTGAGAATAGTAATTCAGAGCATTAAAATAGTTTTAAAAAGTAGTAATCTTTCAAAAGCTAGTGCAAATCTGGAAGAATGAACTAATAGTCATTTGTGAAAAGATAGAGGTGCTATCGAGTTTACTTTTTCTTGTAAATTGTATTTTGATATATTTTTTTAGAGGTTTTTGCTATAGGACGCTTGTGCTCACCAGAAAGACAGAGAGAGACAGAGAGCGAGAAATCACCCCTCGGGGGGATGGCCACGCCACAATCCCTTCTCCTCCATTCTCCTCTCAGGATCTTGGGCACACACGCACACGCGCCCGTCATAAGTTTAAACCACTGGGTCCGGGGCTAGAACTGCAGTTGACTATGTGGGAGTCCAGTGATGTAGCCATTACACTATCTACTGGTCCCATATTTTGTATCATCACATGAAAAGTGTTTACTGGGCCAGCAGGTGGCATGTGATTAAGGTGCTGGGCTCCCACATGGCCTACCATAGTTTGAGTCCCTGACTTTGTGGCTTGCAAATCATGCTAGGCATATATGCATGCATGCTTAAAACCCCAGGAGGAGAATGGAGGAGAGGGGATTATGGCAACAGCCATCCCCCTTGGAGCATGATTTCTCACTTTTCCACTCACTCACTCTGTCTCTCTCTGGTGAGCGCATACACTCTATTGGCAGAAATCTTGAAAAAGAAGAAAGTAAAGCAAAGCAAAAAGAAGAGAAAAAGTGTTTACTATGGTTTATCTGTACACATGATTATATGAAAGTATTTTTCAGGGACATTATTTTGCTATTTTTTTAAGAGGTTTTTGCTGTTTTGATGGGCCCTGTGCTCTCTCCAGAGAAATAGAGAGAGACAGAGAGAAATCAGCCCCCAGAAGGCATTGCCATGTCAGAGTCCCTTTTCCTCCATTCTCCTCTTGGGATTATGGACACACATGCACACTTGCCCGATAGGAATTTCAGGCTGCTGGGTCTGGGACTTGAACTATGGTTGACCATGTGAGAGTCCAGTGCCTTATTCACTATACCATCTGCTGGCTCTAGTGACCCAGTTCTTTTTTTTTTTTTTGAGAGAGGTTTTTTGCTATAGGGCATGTGCACTCACCAGAAAGACAGAGAAACAGAAAGCAAGAAATCACCACCCGGGGAGATGGCCACACTACAATCCCTCCTTTTCCATTCTTTTCTCAGGATCTTAGGCACATACACACATGCATCTGGCGTGAGTTAAACCACTGGGTCTGGGATTTGAACCGCGATCGACTACATGGGAGTCCAGCAACATAGCCATTACTCCAACTGCTGGTCCCTACTGATCCAGTTCTTACACACACATATATCCACATATGTGTACTATATGAGGGACTTCAAAAAGTATGTGGAAAGTGAAATTAAAGTGCAACCTTATTTTGGTGCAAAACAGGTTGCAGTCTGTGGGCCAGCCAGGTGGCATGGTGGTTAAGACAACTGAATCCCACAGACTGACTGTGTGATTTGAGTCCCAGTCCTGGAAGTTTGAGGGACAAAGCCAATGCGTGTGTGCATATGCCCACACAAATCCTGAAAGAAGGGAAGGATATAGGAGAAGGGATTGGGCTGTGATCACCCCCCCCCGGGGTGTGCTTATTCTCTCTCTGTCTCTGTCTCTCTGGCAAGCATACATGCCCTATACCTAACGACCAAAAAAAAAAAAAAAAAAAAAAAAAAAAAAAGAAAGAAAGAAAGAAAGAAAAGGAAAGAAAAAGAAATTGAAATTCAGAATCATAGTATTTTCATAATATGAACTTTTTTCTTTTTTTTTTTTTTTTTTTTTTTGAGAGGTTTTTGCTATAGGGCACGTGCGCTCGCCAGAAAGACAGAGAGAGACAGAAAGACAGAAAGCGAGAAATCAACCCCTGGGGGGATGGCCACACTGCAATCCCTTCTCCTCCATTCTCCTTTCGGGATCTTGGACACCCATGCACATGTGCCCAGCATGAGTTTAAGCCACCAGGTCCAGGACTCGAACTGCGGTCGACTACGTGAGAGTCCAGTGACATAGCCATTATGCTAGCTGCTGGTCCCTGAACTTTTTTCTTTTTTCTTTCTTTTTTTAGATTTTTGCCTTAGGGTATGTGCACTTACCAGAAAGAGACAGTGATAGGGAAAGTGAGAAATCATCCCCAGCAGGGATTTTCTCCTCTTTGGATTTTGGGCACAAAGTCACACATGCCTCGTATGGTTTTCAAGCTACCACGTCCAGGACTTGAACTGTTGTCAGCCATGTTGGAGTCCAATGCCTTAACTACTACGCCATCTCCTGGCCCCTCCATGAATTTTTTCAATACCTCTTGTGTGTGTAGCCAAAATACCAGGAGAAACACTTACTTTTGCCATGTACTGTTTTATTGTTTTTATTTTTAAATTAATAGACTTTATTTTTAGAGAAGTTTTAGATATGCAGAACAGTTGAGCAGAAAGTAGAATCCTAAGTACTTTTTCACCCTGCCCACCCCTCCCCATTTCCCTTATTATTATTACATCTTTTTTTTTTTTTTTTTTTTGAAGAGGTTTTTGATGTAGGGTGCTTGTGCTCTTCAGAAAGACAGAGAAAGGCAGAGAGACAGAAAGTGAGAAATCACCCCCCAGGGGGGATGGCCACGCCACAATCCCTTCTCCTCCATTCTCCTCTCAGGATCTTGGGCACGCATGTACACACACCTGGCGTGAGTTTAAACCACTGGGTCCGGGACTTGAACTGCGGTTGACTACATGGGAGTCCAGCGATGTAGCCATTGCACCAACTCCTGGGCCCGTTATTATTATTACATCTTGCATTAGTGTGGTACATTTGTTGTAACTGATGGACCAGTACTGATACATTTTTGTTAACTAAAGTTCATAACCTACCCTTTCTTGTGATTTGGACAGATGTGTGATGATAGATACCCATGTTGTAATATCATACAGAACAGTTTCACTGCCCTAAAAATCCCATTCTCCTGTTCAGTTTGCCCTCCCTCCTAGTTCCTGGGAGCCACGGATCTTTTTACCTTCGCCATTATTTTACTTTTCCTAAATCTCGTATAGTTGGAATTACACACTTTGTAGCCTTTTCAAAATGGTTTCACTTAAGCAATATGCACTTAAGGTTTCTCCATGTCTTTTTGTGGCTCAATAGCCCATTTCTTCTTATTGCTGGATAGTATCCCATTGTCTAGAAGTATTACAGTGTGTTTATGCACTCAACTACTGAAGGGCATCTCAGCGGCTTCCAGGTTTTAGCATTTAGGAACAAAACTGCTGTAGACGGTCATGGTTGAGTTTTTGTGTGGACTTAAGTTTCCAGCTTCCCTGGGTCAATACCTGGGAACATGAGAGCTGGGTCATATGGCACAAGGACATTCCGTTTTTGAGAAACTGCCTGCCAAAGTGGCTGCACCGTTTTACATGCTGCCAGCAGGTTCCTGTTGCCCTTATCTTCAGCAGCATTTGGCGTTGTCACTGTTTGATTCTGGCCATTCCGTAGGAATGTAGTAGCATGCTGTCGTTTTAATTGGCAGTTCCCTAGTGACCTATGATACTGGATGGTTTCTGTCATCGTTGGTGGAGGTGTCTTTTCGCATCATTTGCCCTCCCCCTCCTCTTTTTTTTAAGATGGAATCTTGCTCTTGCAGTCGTCCTGTCTCAGCTTCCAGCTGGGCTACAGGTCCCACCCCTGGGCATTAGGGTAGACCAGACATTGGGCCCAGGCTCCTCATGTGGCCCCAGCCTGTGGAGCACAGCAGTGTGCACTACTACCACTGGGCCATTCGTCAATTTTTACAATTACGCTGTTGGGTTTCTTATTATGAGTTTCAAGAGTTCTTTGTATATTTAGCATGAGTCCTTAATCAAATATGTATTTTGTGAATATTTTCTCCCAGTCTGTTCCTGTCTTTTCATTCTCTTATCACTGTGATGTTGTTCTGTTCTATTAAAAAACAAAACTGGTCCTGAGGCACTAATTGATTTTATAGTCCACGGTAGGTCATAGTCTGTGGTTTGAATTCAGTGTTTGCTCTACTTCCATAATACTCATGTGGACGAAGTCAGTAAAGCAACCATTATTTCAGGCTGTGATTCTCAGCGTTGCTGAATAATGGTGTCAGAACTGCCTTTTTTCTATTCTAGAGTATTCTTTGAGTTTTTGTGGCAGATTAAATTTGGTCAGCTGCATCACCTGCACACCCTATAGTCGTTATAGGAAGTTTCAGGATTTTCTATTTCTTTTTTTTTTTTTTTTTTTTTTTTTTTTTTTGGAGAGGTTTTTGCTATAGGGCGAGTGTGCTCGCCAGACAGACAGAGAGAGACAGAGAGACAGAAAGCGAGAAATCACCCCCCAGGGGGGATGGCCACGCCGCAGTCCCTTCTCCTCCATTCTCCTCTTGGGATCTTGGGCACGCACGCACACGCGCCCAGCATGAGTTTTAAGCCACCAGGTACAGGACGTGAACCGCGGTCGACTAACGTGGGAGTCTAGCGACATAGCCATTATGCTAACTGCTGGTCCCAGGATTTTCTATTTCTATAAGGTTTTTGATAGGTTCTCTCAAAGTGCATATACTTTTAAATGTTGAAAGGACTAGGTAAATAAGGTGAAGGGAAGCTGAGGTGTCTGTTTTGTACTCGTAGAGGTAGTGTATAACTAGATTTCACCAGCTTAAATGGGTGAGGAGAAAGTTTTATAGGATGGAATGTATTTTTTAATGTTACAATATTGGAATAAAACAGTGATTTGAACTGAGCAGAATTGATATGGCTATTGAAGATCTGATTTGATGGCTATTTTGCTTTGAGTAGATACTACTAAAATATTTAAATATACTTGTCTTTTTAAGGGGGCTAAATGTATACTTCTGCAATCTGCCACTTCTCATTTATTTAGATTTTTTAAATTGTGACTCCAGTAAAGTCAATCCTATTTCTTTTCCAAAATAGAACCAATTCCATTTATAGTAATTGAACTTACTATGAGCTTACTAAATTATATTTTCATTTTCCTTGCACTAATTCTTTTTCCCTAAAATTTGCAACTGAGGAAGAAAATTCACCCCATTACCCTGCAGCGCCACCTTGTGGTAGGAGGGGAGGCCTTCTCAAGGGATGGTCACTGTCTGTAGGTCTCAGTGAAACCTGCCAAGTGTTATACACATTTCAGGCCTCCTGGCTTTCACACTAACAGTTTTTCTTCTCTGATATGCACTAACTCAGTGATTAGGGGGTTAAGATAGTAACCATCTTTTTTCCTAGTGACCTTAAAAATAGGAAAACAGGTGAGCACCTACCCTTCATGGTTCAAAAACCCTCTGGAGAAACGAAGGAGAAGGGATTGTGGTGTGGCCATGCTCCATTAGGGGATGCTTTTGTCCACCCTCTCCCCTCTCTCTCTCTCTCTCTGTCTCTTGGGCGAGCCCACATGACCTCTGGCAGTGAAAAAATATTCATATAATTGGGGTAGTTTATTGAGTGCCTGCTGTGTGCCAGGAACTGCTTCAGGCACTAATGGTACCACACCGAACTAACTATAAGTCCTGCTCCCAAGAGAGCTTATGTTCCAGTGGCAGGAGACAGGGTAAATGTATACGCATATGATGTAGGTGAGGTGGCGGTGAGTATATAGCAGGAAAAAAAAGCAGAGTGAGATGACAGAGAGTGATAGAATGATGCCATTTTGGAATAGATTAGTTAAGGAAAGCTCCCTCAATAAGGTACCATTTGAACAGACACCTGAGAGAAGAGGATGATACAGCCTTGTTAGTAGCCAAGAGCAGTGGTCCAAGCACAGAGGCCCTGAGACGGATCTGGCTTGCCATGGTGGGAGGAGGATGAGCAGGCCCATGTGAGTGGGGCAGGGAAATGAGTACAGCAATAATGGATGTGTCCCAGGGCACTCGGGATTTCTTACTGCTGACAGTTAGGATCTTGGAATTTGTTCTCAGAGGGAAAGGAAGCCGCAGGAGGGCTCTGAATGAAGTAGTGTGTCTGAATGGCTAGAGTGGAGACAGGCTGATTGGGTTGTTCTTACAAGCATATTGTCTGAGAGATGGTGGTGGCTTGGGCTAGGATGGTAGCAGTGGGAACAAGTGGTCAGATTCTGAGTGCATTAAAAAAAATTTTTTTTGAGAAGTTTTTTTTTTTTTTTTTTTTTTTTTTGCCATAGGGCTCATGCACTCGCCAGACAGACAGAGACAGAGAAACAGAAAGCAAGAAATCACCTCCCAGGGGGGATGGCCACGCCGCAATCCCTTCTCCTCCATTCTCCTCTCGGGATCCTGGGCACGTACGCACACACGTCCGGCGTGAGTTTTAAGCCACCGGGTCCGGGACGCAAATCGCAGTTGACTACATGGGAGTCCAGCGACATAGCCATTACGCTAACTGCTGGTCCCTAAAAATTTTTTTTTGAAGAGGTTTTTGCTATAGGGCACATGTGCTCTTGCGAGACACAGAGAGACAGAAAGTGAGAAATTACCCCCCCCCCAAGGGAGAAGGCCAGGTCTGGAACTTGAACTATTGTCGACCATTTGGGGAGTCCAGCACCTTAACTACCTGCTGGCCTCTTTTTTTTTTTTTTTTTAATAGTTTTTTTCTTTTGTTTTCTTTTCTTTTGATCTGGGAGTTTTATTCATCCTACTTTTTTTTTTTTTTTTCCGCAGAGATCATGGGCACTTGCCCAGATGGGGAGGGAGAGGGAGAAAGCACCCCTCCATGGGCTCATGTTTGCACTGCAGTCCCTTCCATTTCTCCATCCTGTCGAGACTTTGGGGACATGTGTACAAGCGTGTCTGGCATGGTTTTCAAGCCACTGGAGCTGGGGTTTGAACTATGTGGTTGGCCACGTGGCATCTAGCTCCCTTAACCACTAGGCTTAGTCCTACTTTTTAAAAAACTTGCAGGACCGGTCCCATATTGAACTCGAGTTGGAAGAGGCGAGTCTGGTCTCAAAATGGAGGTTAAACTGCTGCCCGGTCGCCCCCAGCCCGACTCTGGCCATCGCCGCCGCCGCCGGGGGGAGGAGGGTCATGATCCAAAGGAACCAGAGCAGTTGAGAAAACTGTTCATTGGTGGCCTGAGCTTTGAAACTACAGATGATAGTTTAAGAGAACATTTTGAGAAATGGGGCACACTCACAGATTGTGTGGTAATGAGAGACCCCCAAACAAAACGTTCCAGGGGTTTTGGTTTCGTGACTTACTCTTGTGTTGAAGAGGTGGATGCAGCAATGTGTGCTCGGCCACACAAAGTTGATGGACATGTAGTGGAACCAAAGAGAGCTGTTTCTAGAGAGGATTCTGTAAAGCCTGGTGCCCATCTAACAGTGAAGAAAATTTTTGTTGGTGGTATTAAAGAAGATACGGAAGAATATAATTTGAGAGACTACTTTGAAACGTTTGGCAAGATTGAAACCATAGAAGTTATGGAAGATCGACAGAGTGGGAAAAAGAGAGGATTTGCTTTTGTAACTTTTGATGATCATGATACAGTTGATGAAATTGTTGTTCAGAAATACCACACTATTAATGGGCATAATTGTGAAGTGAAAAAGGCCCTTTCTAAACAAGAGATGCAGTCTGCTGGATCACAAAGAGGTCGTGGAGGTGGTTCTGGCAACTTTATGGGTCGTGGAGGAAACTTTGGAGGTGGTGGAGGTAATTTTGGTTGTGGTGGAAACTTTGGTGGAAGAGGAGGCTATGGTGGTGGAGGTGGTGGCAGCAGAGGTAGTTATGGAGGAGGTGATGGTGGGTATAATGGATTTGGAGGTGATGGTGGCAACTATGGTGGTCCTGGTTATAGTAGTAGAGGTGGCTATGGTGGTGGTGGACCAGGATATGGAAACCAAGGCGGTGGATGTGGTGGTGGTGGTGGAGGATATGATGGTTACAATGAAGGAGGAAATTTTGGCGGTGGTAACTATGGTGGTGGTGGAAACTAGAATGATTTTGGAAATTATAGTGGACACGGCAGTCAAAATATGGACCTATGAAAGGGGGCAGTTTAGGTGGAAGAAGCTCGGGCAGTCCTTATGGTGGTGGTTATGGATCTGGTGGTGGAAGTGGTGGATATGGTAGCAGGAGGTTCTAAAAACAGCAGAAAAGGGCTACAGTGCTTAGCAGGAGAGAAAGCAAGGAGTTGTCAGGAAAGCTGCAGGTTACTTTGAGACAGTCATCCCAAATGCATTAGAAGGAACTGTAAAAATCTGCCACAGGAGGAACGATGATCCATAGTCAGAAAAGTTACTGCAGCTTAAACAGGAAACCCTTCTTGTTCAGGACTGTCATAGCCACAGTTTGCAAAAAGTGCAGCTATTGATTAATGCAATGTAGTGTCAATTAGATGTACATTCCTGAGGTCTTTTATCTGTTGTAGCTTTTTCTTTTTCTTTTTCTTTTTCTTTTCATTACATCAGGTATATTGCCCTGTAAATTGTGGTAGTGGTACCAGGAATAAAAAATTAAGGAATTTTTAACTTTAAAAAAAAAAAAAAAAAAAAAAAAAAAAAAACTTGCAGGACCAGCAGATGGCAAAATAGTTACATTGCTAGACTCCTGCATGGCTAACCATGGTTTGAGTCCCAGATCTGGCAACTTAAAACTCAATGCTGGGTGTGTGTGTGTGTGCACATGTGTGCCCAAGAGCCTGAGAGGAGAATGGAAAAGAAGGAATTGCGGCATAGCCATCTCCCCAGGGGATGATTTCTTGCTCTCTGTCAGTCCAGTGAATGCATGTGTCCTATACCAAAAATCTATCTGAAAAAAAATTGATAGGAGAAATGAGAAAAAACACTGCAGGTAGAACGGCCATGCATGTACACATGCCCTGCATGTTTTTCAAGCCATTGACTTCGGACCGTGCAGTCAGCCATGTGCGATCCAGCTGCCTTCACCACCATGCCACCAGCTGGCCCATTGATCCTGCTTTTTTTTTTTTTTTTGGAGAGATTTTCGCTATCGGGCACGTGTGCTCACCAGACAGAGAGAGACAGAGAGACAGAAAGCGAGAAATCACCCCCCAGGGGGGATGGTCACGCCGCAATCCCTTCTCCTCCATTCTCCTCTCGGGATCTTGGGCACGCACGCACACGCGCCCGGCGTGAGTTGTAAGCCACCGGGTCCGGGACGCGAACCGCGGTCTGCTACGTGGGAGTCCAGCGACATAGCCATTACGCTAACTGCTGGTTCCCATGCTTTTTAAATACAGCTTTACTTGGACCAGATGGTGGTGCAGTAGTAAACATGCAGAGCTCTGTGAGGCTCACCCACATGTGAAGTTTCTGGGTTCGTGTCCGGAGACCTCCCTCAGTATGTCAGGCACATACATAGCCGAGAGATGGGGCTGGCGGCACCATGGCGTTAGCACCCTTTTGGGGATGCTGTCTTTGCCCGTCTGTTTCTCTTTCTTGTTTATGGAAGAAATAAACCTTTAAAAAGAAAATAAATAAATAAATTTAAACCACAGCTTTATTAGGTATAATTTATAGACCATAAAATTCACCTACTTTAAATGAAGTTTAGTGATTTTTTAAATATAAACTCACAAAGCTGTGTAACCATCACTGCCATCTAATTTTAGTACATTTCTGTCATCCCAGAAAGAATTTGGGGCCTATTTATAGTTGTTCTCCTTTCCCATCCCTACTCCTAATCACTAATCTTTCCATCTTTATGGATTTGACTATTCGAAATGTTTTATATAAATGGAATCATATAATATGTGGTATTTTGTGTCTGACTCTTTGACTTAGCATAATGTTTTCAAGATTCAACCTTTTTGTGGCATACATTGATATTTTGTTACTTCTAAGTTTGCTATGGGGGAGAGAAAGAGAGAGAGCAAGCCAGAGAGAGAGAGACTGAGAAAGCACCCCCTCCCCCAGGGGCATGGCCATACCACAATCTCATCCTCTCCTTTATTCTGGGCATGCATGCACACGGGCCCGGCATGTTTTTCAAGCCTCCAGATCCCACTCAGTAAACTGTGTGGAATTTACCTGCTTGAGCCACTGCTGGCTGGCCATATTTTGTTATTTTTTATCATTGAATAATGTTACATTGTATGATATATCACATTTTATCTCTTAGTTTGTTGGTGGGCATTTGAGTTGCTTTCTCTTTTTGGCTATTTCAAACAGTGCTGCTATGGTCGTTTGTATGCAAGACTTGGTGTGACATATGTTTTCTGTTTCTTAAGTGTCTAGTAGGGGTTGATGAGACATAGGGCAGACTTGTTAACAATTCTGGAAATGGTTGAACTGTTACTCTACATGGCTATATCATTTGACACTTACACTGCCAATGGCAAGGTTCAAGGGTTCCAGTTTCTCTGCATTCCTGTGAACACTTGTTATTGTTTGTCTTTTTTATTATAGGGTAGTTACGATTTTTTTTTAATGGCTTACACATTTTTAATTTGTGTCTTTCTTTGATTCCTTGGGCTAAGAACATCTTTGAAATACCAAGTTTGGCACAGCTGTGGTGGCACACAGATAACACACACCTGTAGTTCTGGCTGACTGGAAGGCTGGGCAAGAGAGTCACGATGCCATGAGACCCTGTCAGCAATACCTGGTTTTGTGTGTGCACCTATCTCTCTGTCTCATTTTTTAAAAGAAAAAAAAAAAATACCAGATTTGTAAACATTTTCAAGAGATTTTGTAGATTACTTAGTGATTGTGTGCTTTCAAGCTATTATTTTGTAATGTGTTCATGACAACACCAATAATGCCCACCTGAGTCACTCGGTGTGGTTACCGGGTTGTCCGCCCACCCACTTACTTCACTTGTCGAGCACTGCTGTGCACCACTGTGCGTCCAGCATGGTGCTCAGGCTCTGGGGCTGAGGACACAAGTCCTCCCTCAGTGGCCTTATGGCCTAGTTCTGAATTTGTTTGTTTTATAAGTTTGTTTATTTCTTTTTTTTTTTTTTTTTTTTTGAGAGGTTTTCGCTATAGGGCGCGTGTGCTCGCCAGACAGAGAGAGAGAAGTATAGAGACAGAAAGCAAGAAATCACCCCCCAGGGGGGATGGTCACGCCGCAATCCCGTCTCCTCCATTCTCCTCTAGGGATCTTGAGCATGCACGCACACATGCCTGGTGTGAGTTCTAAGCCACCAGGTCCGGGATGTGAACCGCAGTCGACTACATGGGAGTCCAGCGACATAGCCATTACGCTAACTGCTGGTCCCGTTTGTTTATTTCATGAGAAAGAGAGAAAAGACAGGCAGACTCTTACAGGGTCTTGTCACATCTTCATCTCCACCTCCCCCCTGCATCTTAGCCTTACAGCCAGGCATGGTCATGGGTGTAAACAGGCCTGCCCACTATGTTCAAGTTGACCTGGGAACAACCCTGGGTCTTCTCTAAAGCT
This sequence comes from Tupaia tana, assembly GCA_026018925.1. Classification (NCBI taxonomy): domain Eukaryota; kingdom Metazoa; phylum Chordata; class Mammalia; order Scandentia; family Tupaiidae; genus Tupaia; species Tupaia tana. The sequence continues at coordinate 267,944,564 of JAKSZU010000001.1, read as the reverse complement.
CCAGAGCTGCATAGCAGTGCCCAACAACCTATGCCACTGTGGCTAGTGCTGGTCTGGGCTTCTCAGACTTTTTTGAATCTAATAATAAGTTTTTTAAAAAGGTACAAGTTAAGATAGACTTAGATGATTTCTAGACCAGATAATGGGTCATACCTTAGTCCTGTGAGTCACGAGTAGAGGATGTAGTCAAGAAAAAAAACCCATTAATCATTTAACATCAGACATAGCCACAGTCTGTTATGGGAGGGCAGAGAGGAGGCTCTTTCTGAGGTTGGATCAGGATGGAGGGACAGTGGTGTCAGCTGAGAGGGATGAGCAGTTGCCCAAGTGATTAGTTTGGGCAGAGAAGCAGTTTGAGGAAAGGCGCATAGCTAGGGTGTCTTGTCGAAGCATGCTGTAGTTGCTGAAACACAGGGTACAGGACTGTTGTTCTCCTAGCTGTAGCTGGCCAGATAGCTTATTTCAGCATACTAACTTTTAGAAGCATAAACATTAACTTTTCTTTATTTTAATAGTTTTCTTAAATGCCCTTAATCCTATTGGGTTTCATTTATGTTTTGTATATACTGTTAAAGATAAAATTACCCATTAAACTGTGATATGCCAGCAATTGTGAACTATTTTGTAATGTCAAAAATGTTAAAATATTAAGTGGGAGGTGCATCTGGAATCAGTACAATGTGAGTCTTGTGTTGGAGATTCTTTTGGGTTTAAGCTAAAGGAAGTTCGCTGAAATCACAGCAGTTATTTGCCCTTTCAGCTTTCATTTTAGCTTTAGCTGTGCTTAGGGAAGTATGTACCATCCAGGTCAGTACCAGCTTAATTTATCTTGAAAGCATTTAGATCTGTCATGATTATAATGACATTGGCTTTGAATAATAGAGATTAGGGGAAATGAATTTTGCTAAAATTAGGAGAGACAGTTTAATAAAGACTACAAGCAGAATATTTTTAAAAAAGTAGTATTTAGTGACTTCAGGATGTTATTTGGGAGTTCTTAGCTTTTAAAAATAAATGTTTCAGACTTACATCCCTGCTGTTCTTCTTCTCCCCTTCTCGTTGTATTGAACTTACTCGTGAGCTGAACAATCTGAGTAGTTCAGAAAGTGCCCCCAAATAGCATTATGACATCCTTCATTCTCACACAGGTTCATAAAGACTCTGCTTTTCCAAGCAAGCAAGCATAAGCCATGGTTTTATGAGCACCCACATTCTATAGGTCTAGTGCTATTTGTTTTAGTATGCAAAGGCTCCCAGTTTTTTTTAAATCCTCTGATAGGTTAGTGAGAAAACTGTTGTTTCATTTTTTAAAAATCTTGTAAAATAGAAACGTGTTTATGAAAAAGGTATAGTGGTGCTTTACAGACCAGACTGGAGGTATTGTCCTCTAGTTACGTGTATATCCTTTCACTTCTAGGGTACGGTGCAGGTACATCCCACGTGAAGTTTTTTCTGTGTCCTTCATGGAGGCAACCAAATTGTACTGGGTCTGCCTGAGTCGGGTGCTGGCTAGGCAACAGGAATTAAAGGTTCAACAGTGAATTGCTTGCAAGAGTGTAGGGTCTGACTAAGGGAGAGGTGTGTTACTGTGCACTGAAGTGATGCAGTACAGACGTGTGTGAAAGGTTCTGGACCACAGAGGAAGGAACATGGAGCCTCCCTTTAAGAGGAGGTGGTAAAGTGAGGTTCTGCAATGATCACAGCTGTGGGATGAGTTTTTAAGAGTGAGTAGGAATTTACAGGCAAACAGAAAGGGTCCTTGGGCAGAAGGGCAGTGGCCAGCCAGAACTTCACTGGAGCTAATGCCGTGAAGGACCTGGAGGACTCGGAATCTTTAGTTTATCCTGCTGTCTAAGCTTCTTGGGAGTGTGCTCTAGAAATCAGTACCCCAGGAGATTCCTGGGGGAGGGAGTTAGAGATGCACGGGAACTTTACTATATCAGATGCTAAGAAGTGCTCAGGAAAGAAACCTGTTTCCTGTTTGTATGCAAAGTTGTTTTGGGAAGAGCTGCTGGTAAGCAGTGGGGTACTCCTGAATATTTCAGTGTGGGAATGACTTCACTTGGTTTACATTTAGAAAATGAACTGACAGCGGTGAAGGTAGGTGCTAGTGAAAGGAGACATGGGCAGTTCAAAACTGTGACCATTTTTGGTTACATACAATCTAATTGTGGATATAAAATTGTTGAATCTCAAATGTAGGAATTTAGGTTACTTCTAAGAAAAAAATCTGAACAATGAACTAAAGTTTTATTTAGCTAATAGCATGAATTTTAGATGAGAAGAGAGTTTGAGGACAAATACTAGTTTTTTTCCTGTTGATCAATGATTAAACAGAAATATTTTATAACAGGACTGGCCTTGTAGCCTCATCCCACGTGGCTGATAATAATTTGAATCCTGAGCCTACTGGTTTGAAAAACATGCTGGACATGTGGTGTGCACACCCTAGAGTCCCTACAGGATGGAGGCGTGACTATGCCACATTGTGGGGTGCTTTCTCCCTCTCTCTCTGTTTTTGTCTGTCTCTGGCAAACACATAAGCCCTCTGGCAATTAAAAAAAAATACTTGATGGGGCCAGCAGGTAGCATATTAGTTAAGGCACTGGACTCCCATGTGGCTGACCATGGTTTAAGTCCTAGACCCGACAGCTTGAAATTCATGCCTGGCATGTGTGCATGCATGCCCAAAATCCTGAGAGGAGAAAATTCCCCTGAAGGGTGATTTCTTGCTTTTTGTCTGTCTCTCTTGCGGGTGCACACACCCCATTACCAAAAATCTTTCAAAAATTAATAAATAAATAAATAAATAAACAAACAAACAAACAAACAACTTTATAATAATACTTTCTGATTAAAGATTTCTGGTTTAAATAGTATTTTAGGAATATTGTTACAAAAATCCCTTTCAATGTGTCTTTTTCCCCCCACATGTACCTCTTTGTAGAGAAATGAGGGCAGAGGTGGGGGGGTGCAATCCCATCTCCTCCGTTCTCCTCTCTGAATTTTGGGCAGACACGCATGCACACATGCTCAGCGTGCTTATTCCAGCCTCTGGGTATAGGACTTAAACCATGAAGTCATCCATGTGAGATCCAGCTGCCTTAGCCACCATGCAACCAATTGGCCCTTGATATGTTGTCTGAAGATCTTAGATCAGAATGGTATAGAATTAAAAAATAATAAGGTCAGAACTTATTTGTATTTAAACTGAGAAAAAATAGTTATAACCTATATTACAAATAAATGCCTAATCCCCTCAATAAAGAGCTCATAAAAAAGATTTTAAAAATCTGATTCATTAATTTAAAAATTGGCCAAAGAAATGAATTAATATATTAGGTCATTGGGAAAGTCATGGCATATTTTTCTGTTTTTCAGTGCAAAAATGTTTCATGACTTTCTCAACGACCCAATGTTATAGCAAAAGAAAAACAAATGGCCCTTATAGGAAAATACATTATGAGGTGTATGAAAAATAAATAAAAATTAGCCTTATTTTTAAAAAGACTTTTGGGGAAAAAATTGCTGTAGGGCTCTTGCACTTGCCAAAGAGAAGGACAGAGTGAGGAAGCACCCCTCAATGGGTGCCGTAGTTCCTTGTGTCACGATTCTTTCCTCCCTTTCTATCTCCTTTTATGATTTTAGGCACACATGCACACACACCTAGTGTGATTTTTCAAACCTTTGAGTGCCGTTCTTGAACCACACAGTTGGCCATATATGGGATCCAGCCACCTTCACCACCATGCCACCAGCTGGCCTGTCTTTTGCTTTGTAAAATACTTTTATTTTTAATGTACTTGAATATATCAATTTTTAATGGTATCTTGTTTTTGAGGCAGTTAGAAAGGGTTTCTGAACTCCAAGGTCATAAAAGGAATTTACTGAGGCTTTATTATAGGGTTTTATTTTTTGTAAGAATTATTTGTTTAATTTATTTATTCATTCACTTACTTTAATTTGACCAGAGAGAGAGAGAGAGAGAAAATGAGAAAGTAAGCCACCAGATCTGGGACTCAAACCATGGTAGGCCATGTGGGAGTGTCCAGCGCTTTAACCACCACACCACCTACTGGTCCCTGATATTTATTTTTAATTGTCAGAAGGCACATATGCTCACCACAGAGAGTGAAAGAACAAGAAAGAGGGAGGGTGGAAAAAAAGCACTCCCCAATGGGACCTGGTCACATCTCAATCCCTTCTCCATTTCTTCATCCTGCTGAGATTTCTGGCACGTAAGCTCACATGCCTGGTGTGTGTATTAGGTCACAGGGTCAGTATTTGATCTGTGCTCGGTCATGTGGGATAAGGTTCCCTTATCACCAGGCTACAGAACCAGTCCTTTATTGTGTTTTGTTTTGTTTTGTTTTGTTTTGTTTTGTTTTGTTTTGTTTTGTAGAGAGACAAAGTGAGAAATCACCCCCAGGAGACATGGTGACACTGCAATCCCTTCTCCTCCATTCTCCTCTCAGGACTTTGGGCACACATGCACAAGCGCCCATAATGAGTTTTAAACCGCTGGTTCCGGGACTAACTATGGTTGACTACGTGGGAGCCTAGCAACGTAACCAATACGCCACCTCCTGGTCCCTAATATAGAATTTTTGTCGTTTTATGATTTACATCAAAATATTTGATCTATTAGGAATGTGTGCTAGCATATGATGTGCACTATGAATTCAGTTTTCTTTTTCCAAGAGGGTACTTTAATTGCTTAAACATCATTCACGGTATAGTCCTCTTCCTTGATTTTAAGGTACCATTTATCATTTTCCCATGCATAATTGAGTCTACTTCTAAGACATCAGTTTGTCTCAGTGATCTATTTACATGTTTGTGCTGTGTTATCTTAATACTTTTATAATGTCTGATACTGCTTGTTCTTTTCTAATACTCCTGTCCTTTGGCATTTTCTTGAGTTATCTTCCTTTTTAATTCTTCCGCATCAAAGATAGAATCAGTTTATTGATTTCCAGAAACAACCACTGTGGATTTTGGGGGGAGCGAGTTGGAGGGATCACATAACATTACAGAGGAAACTCTTTATGATAAGGGATCTAAATTGCAGCTTTATTTTTTTTCTTACAGATGATACTAACTGTGTTCTTGAGCAACAATGAACAGATTTTAACAGAAGTTCCTATAACACCTGAAACAACCTGTCGAGATGTTGTTGAATTTTGCAAGGAACCTGGAGAAGGCAGTTGCCATTTAGCTGAAGTGTGGAGGGGAAATGGTATGTATTAGGTTCTATAAAGATTACTGAGTACATAGCATTTAATATTTATATTGCTTCCAGTTCTCAATTATGTGCAGCAGTTAGAAATTGAGAAATTATAAGCAAACAATTACTTGTATTGCATGGGATATTAGATTAGCCTCTAGAATGGCTAATGTTAAATAGGCAATATCAAGTGTTGATGAAAATGTGGATAAATTGGAATCCTCAGACACTGCTGTTGGGAACGTAAAGTAATGACACAACTGCTTTGTAAAATACTCTAGCAGTTTTTTACAGGGGTAAACATAGCATTACTGTATGACATAGCATTTCTCTTACTCATATACCTAAGAGATATAAAAATAGATGTCTACACAAAAACTGAAACGTGAAAATTCACAGCAGCATTTTTCATAATACTCAAAGAGTGGAAACTATCTGAATGTCCATCATCTGATGAATAGATAAATAAAATGTGACATATCCATTCAGTGAAATAGTCAACACACAGATTTGGGGGAACTACAGGTCAGCCAGTATTAGTCTGTTAATTTGGCCGATTATTACCCTATTTTTGCGTTTCCTTTCCCTATACAGTTGTCAATGCCAATACAAATCAGTAATGTAAGTAGACTCTTCAGTTTTCCCCTTTTACTAAATTTTCTGCCTGATTTTTTTTTTTTTTTTTGAGAGGTTTTCGCTATAGGGCGCGTGCGCTCGCCAGACAGAGAGAGACATAGAGACAGAAAGCGAGAAATCACCCCCCAGGGGGAATGGTCATGCCGCAATCCCTTCTCCTCCATTCTCCTCTCGGGATCTTGGGCATGCACACACACGCGCCCGGCATGAGTTCTAAGCCACCGGGTCCGGGACGTGAACCGCGGTCGACTACTAGGAGTCCAGTGACATAGCCATTACGCTAACTGCTGGTTCCCCTGCCTGATTTTTTTTTAAGAGAGATTTTTGTTACAGGGTGGGTACACTCACCAGAGCGACAGAGACAGAGAAAGAAAAATCACTTGCCCGGCAGGGATGGCCATATTGCAGTCCCTTCTCCATTATTGAGATTTTGGGCACACATGCACATGCACCCAGTGTGAGTTTCAAATTTCCGGGTCCGGGACTCGAACTGAGGTCAGCCATGTGGGAGTCCATTGCCTTAACCACCTGCTGGCCCCAAATTTCATACTTGATTTTTAAACTTTATCTATGAATGCCAAAAAGTCTTATAGATTTCTATTATATAAGATGCTAATGAGGGAAGCCAGCCAGGTAACATGGTGGTTGACACATCTGGATCCCCCAACCAACAGATGGCCTGGTGGTTAGGATGCTGAACTCCCACATGGCCAACTGCAGTTCAAGTGCTGTATTAGGAAGCTTGCTTTCTCACTTTCTCTCTCTCTCCCTGGTAAGCACATGTGCCCTATAGCAAATTTAAAATTACAATAATAATAATAAATTAAATAATTCTTTTATAAAAAGAAAAAAAAAGGCAGAGGGATCCCACATGGCCAATTGCATGGCTTGAGTCCTGGCCCCAGAAGCTTGAAGAACAAGTTGGGTGCATATGCATGCCCAAAAATCCCTAGAGGAGAATGGAGGAAAAGGGATTGTGACGTGGCCATCTCTCCTGAGGGATGCATTCTCACTCTACCTCTGCTCCCTGTCCTTTTTCAGTGCACACTCATAGCCTATATCAGTTTTTTAAGAGATGCTAATGATCTTTATTATATATTACATGGTATGTGTAAAGTAGTTTTTCTACTTTAAAACAAAAACAATGTTGGGACCAGCAGTTAGCATAATGGCTATGTCGCTGGACTCCCATGTAGCTGACCATGGTTCGAGTCCCGGACCCGGTGGCTTAAACTCACGCCGGGCATGTGTGCGTGCGTGCCCAAGATCCCGAGAGAAGAATGGAGGAGAAGGGATTGCGGCGTGGCCATCCCCCCGAGGGGTGATTTCTCGCTTTCTGTCTCTCTGTCTCTGTCTGTCTGGCGAATGCACGCACCCTATAGCAAAAACCTCTCCAAAACAAACAATGTTTTAGTTTACTTTAAAAAAAAAAAAATGAGACAGAGCCTCCTAGGGGGATGACTATGCTGCAGTCCCTTCTCCTCCATTCTTCTCTAGAGATTTTGGGCACGTACATGCACCTGGCACATTTTTCAAGCTGATGATTTTAACCTCTATGCCATCTGCTAGCCCTAACTTTTTTATTTTTCAAGAGAGATTTTTCCTATAGGGCATGTGTGCTCACTGGAAAGACAGAGGGAGACAGAAAGCAAGAAATCATCCCCCTGGGGGATGGTCATACCACAATCCCTTCAGATTTTGGGCACACACACACCCAGCATGAGTGTCAAGCCTCCAGGTCTGGGGCTCGAACTACAGTCTGGCATGTGGGAGTTCAGCAACTATAACATCATCCACTGGTCCCACATTTTTAATAGTAGAAATAATAATAATAATACTGATAACAATAAAATGAAACTTCCTTTACTTAAAAGTATTCTTTTTTTCTTTAAAATTTTATAAGTTTGTAAAGGGAAACAATAAATTTCTGCTAAATAACTGGCTTGAGACAGTATGGAATTTAATTTTTTTTTGAGAGGTTTTTGCTATAGGGCGCGTGCGCTCGCCAGACAGACAGAGAGAGACAGAGAGACAGAAAGCGAGAAATCACCCCCCAGGGGGGATGGTCATGCCGCAATCCCTTCTCCTCCTTTCTCCTCTCGGGATTTTGGGCATGCACGCACACGCGCCTGGCGTGAGTTTTAAGCCACCGAGTCCGGGATGCGAACCACGGTCAACTACGTGGGAGTCCAGCAACATAGCCATTACGCTACCTGCTGGTTCCCAGGAATTTAATTTTTATTATGCTTAGACTTGGTAGACTTAAAGGTTATAAGATGATTTTAATTAATATGAAAATTTATTGACAGTGTTGATGAGTAAATCAATTAAAAGCTACTAAAACCACAAGCCAAAGCAATATGAACAAAAATATGGCTTAAGACACGATTTTATGCAAAATTAAAAGATACATTAGGCTAAATATAAGTCTTGTAGTAAAATAAAAAGAACAATACATGTGTTGTAGAAAAGTTTTTATAGGTCTGTGTATATAAAAAGTTTACTTTTGGAACTGAATATATGGAATGAAAGCCAGCAGATGGCCTGGAGCTTAAGGCACTGGATCCCACATGACCGACTGCGGTATGAGTTCTGAACCCAGTGGCTCGAAAAACACACCAGGTATGTGTGTGTGCAAGCCCAAAATCCCAAGAAGAGATGAGAAGGGATTGTAGCATGACCATCCCCTTTGTAGGGTGATTTCTCACTTTCTCTCTTTCTCTCTCTGGTAAATGTATTCAAAAAAAGAGAAGAAAAAAATACAGAATGAAATTCTTTTCTTCAATGTTCAACTTGTGCTTATTACTGTGTTACCGTACAAATAGTTCTGAGTTGAACTTGACGTACATACAAATTTTTTTTTAATTTGCTATAGGGTGTGTGTGCTTGCCAGAGAGAGACAGAAATAGAGACAGAGAGGAAGAGCAGGTGAAAAAGCACCCCCACAGGGATTGGTCATGCCACAATTATTCTGTTTCTCCTTTCTGAATTTTGGACATGTATACACGTGTGCCAGGCAAGTTTTTCAAGCCTCTGGGACTCAGACTGCACAGTCAGCCGTGCGGGATCCAGCTACCCCAACCTCTGTGTCACTGGCAGGCCCCATTTTTAACTAGGAGGCTATTTTTATCTTTGCTTTTGAGGACTGTTAAATAAGACAAAGCTTGTCTCCTCACAGAATGGCGGGAACAGCATGGCATGCATTGCATCTCTGTGAATGTCAGGGCTCTCTTTACCCGAGTCTAGAACTTACATAGGCGCAGAGTAGTAAATCACACTGTGATTGCATGATTAAATTGCAACTCACAAAGTTTTCTCTCTTGTCTGAACATCGAGTTCTCAGACTGAGCTGGAGATCGAGGGCAGGGACTTTCACCCAGCCGTTGATTCTGTTAAAGGGCTGGCTCTGCAGCTCTCCCAGGCGCTTCTCCAAACCTTGGAGCTTGGAACTGCCCTTCATCACTTTGAAGTTTAAACAGCAGTGGGAACATCTCAAGAATTCCTTTTTTATTTCTTTGAATTGAGATAAAATTAATGTAACATAAAACTAGCAATTTTATTTTTAAGCAATTTGTTTAATTTTATTTGTTTATTATTATTTTAATTTGGCCAGAGAGAGACTCAGGTGTGTGTGTTGGGGGGGAGGGAGTAAGAAAGCAAGCTGCCAGGTCCAGGACTTGAACTGTAGTTGGCCAAGTGGAAGTCCAGCACTTTAACCACTACACCACCTCGGGTCCCCAAACTAGCCATTTTAAAATGTAGAGGTCAATAGTTTTTAGTATATTCACATGTTGGACAGCCATGACCAGCACCTACCTTTCCCCATTCTGCCTGCCCCCAGCCCCTGGCAACCACTACACTGCACTACTTTTTGGTTCTATGCATTGACTATGTAAGCAGAATCATACATATCTTATTTATCTCACTTTGCATGGTTTCAGGGTTCATCCATGTCATAGCATGTTTCAGTATACCATTCTTTTTATAGCTGAAAAATAGTCCATTGTATGATTTATCATATTCTGTTTCTCTTTTCATCAGTTGCTGGACATTTGTGGTGTGATTTAGTCTGTTAAGACATCTGTAACAAAATACCTTAGCCTAGGTAATTTGTAAGCAACCAGAGTGTATTGCTCATAGTTGTAGAGGCTGACAAGGCCAAGATTAAGGCACTAGTAGATTGAGTGTCTGTCTATGTTTCATAGATGACACGTTCTTGCCACGTTCTTACGTGGCATAACCGTGGGCCCTTGTAAGGGCACTAATCCGACTTAGAAAGCAGAGCTTTCATGACCCTGACATTTCCCAAAGCCCCATCTCTTTATACTACATGTGGGATATACAAAAATTCAGACCATAGCAGGCTGTTTCCCACTTTGGGCCCTTATAAATAATTCTGCTGTGGGACCAGCTGGCGGTGGCGTGGTGGTTGAGGCAGCAGGATCCCCTATGACCAACTACATGGTTCCAGTCCTGGACCCAGCAGCTTGACAAACGTGTGTGTGCACTCACATGCCCAGAACCCTGAAAGAAGGAATGGCCATGTGACCATCCTGGGCGGGGAGAGCTTTCTTACTCCCCTCAACCCCTCGTCTCTTATCTCTAGTGAATGCATGTGCCCCTGGCTAAAATTAAAGAAAAAAAAAAATTCTGTGACCATTCATGTGTAATGTATTTCTGTAGACCTTTTTTTCATTTCTCTTGAATGTGGTATAAGTCCAGAATTCTTTTTTTCTTTTAGGTTTTTGCCAGAGGGTGCATATACTCACCAGAGAGAGACATAGAGAGGGATGATTTTCAGACCACCACTCCGGGGCTTGAACTGCGATCAGCCATGTGGGAGTCCAACATCTTTAGCCACTATGCCACCTGCTGACCACAAGTCTGGATTTTTTTTTTTTTTTTTTTGCCATAGGGTGCATGTGATCACTAGTGAGAGAGAGACAGAGGGAAAGTGAGAAATCATCCCCCAGAGGATTGGCCTCACCACAGTCCCTTCTCCCCCATTCACCTCTTGGGATCTGGGGCATGTTCACACATGTGCCAGGTATGATTTTTCAAACTGCCAGGTTCAGAACTCTAACCATAGTCAGCCATGTGGGAGTCCAGGGCCTTAACCACCATGCTACCTGCTGGCTCCAAGTCTGGAATTTTATATTATACTTCATCTTCAAAAATTGCTAGACTTGGGAACCAGCAGTTAGCGTAATGGCTATGTCGCTGGACTCCCACGTAGTCGACCTCGGTTCGCGTCTCGGACCCGGTGGCTTACAACTCACGCCGGGCGCGTGTGCGTGCGTGCCCAGGATCCCGAGAGGAGAATGGAGGAGAAGGGATTGCGGCGTGACCATCCCCCCTGGGGGGTGATTTCTCGCTTTCTGTCTCTATGTCTCTCTCTGTCTGTCTGGCGAGCGCACGCGCCCTATAGCGAAAAACCTCTCCAAAAAAAAAAAAAAAAAAAAATTGCTAGACTTTCAGGACAAGCAGATGGCATAATGGTTACTTCTCTGGACTCCCACATCCCCAACTGCGGTTCGAGTGTGTGTACGCGCATGCCCAAAATCCTGAGAGGAGCCTGGAGGAGGAGGGATTGCAGCATGGCCATCTGCCCCCAGAGGATGATCTTTTGCTTTCTGTCTCTCTGTCTCTCTCTGTCTCTCCAACGAGCTCACACACCCTATAGCAAAAATTGCTCTTAAAAAAAAGGCAAAAATCTCCCTAAAAAAAAAGTTGCCAAATTCACATGTTTTATAAAACACAGGCATTATTAAAATATGAAACAGAAAGGCATAATTAATAACTAGGCAAAATATTGCAAAACCAATGAAAACTTTACAGTGTATTTATTCATTTTTGATTTTTGCCATAGGGCACATGGACTCACTGGAGAAAGAGAGGCAAAGTGAGAAAGCACTCCCTAGGGGGAATAGCCACATCTCAATCCCTTCTCTGGTCTCCTTTCAGGATTTTGGGAATGCATGTACATGCTCCTGGCATCTTTTTTTTTTTTTTTCTTAGAGATTTTTGCTTTAGGGCCTGCACGCTCTCTGGAGAGATGGAGAGAGACAGAAAGTGAGAAATCATCCCCCAGGGTGGATGGCCACGCTGCAGTCCCTTCTCCATTCTCCTCTTGGGATTTTGGGCATGCACATACACACTCCCTGCATAAATTTTAAGCCACCAGGTCTGGGACTCATACCGTAGTCAACTATGTGGAAATCCAGTGACATAACCATTAGTCCATCTGCTAGTCCTGCACCTGGCATCTTTTTCAAGCTGTGGGGTCTGGGACCTGAACTGTGAGCTGATCATGTATGATCCCCAGTGCCTTAACCTCCACACCACCTGCTGACCCACAACATAATTTATTTTAGCCTACATAGTTCATGTTTGCTAATGTTAGTAGTAGCAATGAGCCAGGGCTCAGCCCATCAGGCACAAGTAAATATTCTCTCTTTAAAATGAAGAATCTCCTCCCATTTCCTGTTGTTGTCCCTTGCCAGCCCGGAAGAAGGCATGGGAGGCTGTTCCTGGAGGGAGAGGCTGATTTCATCAGCCTGCCATCCTGTCTCCATGCACTACAGCTTTCACCACTAACCAGCTGCCTGATGGAGAGGGAACTTTTTAGGTTTATTTATTTCTTCCATGAGAGACATACACTCACACAGAAAAAGAGGCAGGGAGATAGACATCCTTAGCAGGGTCCTTACACTGTGACCTCAGCTGGCCTAGATCATGCATACACTCAAGGAGGCTCCAGGTCTTGAACCAAGACCTTTACCATGTGAGTCCAGTGCTGGTACCAGTGCATCACCTCCTGGCTGGAGAATGTAATTGCTGAAAGGAACGCAGTCTTCTGCACACAGCCACATGCTGCTGAAAGGCCACTGTTAGAGTTACTGACAGGGCACTTAACCGTTACTGTCCATCAGTGCGAGTGACGCGATGGTATATGCAATGCATACTGTATGAGATTCAAGGGGTACTGGTTTTCTTTTCAGTTCTTTTTTTAGCATTAACTTTATTATTATTATTTAATATTTAAAGAGACATACACACACAGAGAGAGAGAGAGAGAGAGAGAGAGAGAGAGAGAGAGGAGGAAGAATGAGAAAGCAAGCCTCCAGGTCCGGAGCTAAAACCATGGTCAGCCATGCACCTTTAACCACCATGCCATCTGCTGGCCCCATTTTTTTTTTCTAGTTCTGATATTTCATATAACCCTTAGTGACTTCTCATAGGCCTCTAGGGCTCTGTAGAATCCCAGTGGAGAAACTCTGCTTACAGGCTACTGCATGTTGTGGACGTCAGGTTAAGGGGCAGATAAAACATACATGTACATGTTTCTCTGTCCCCTTCTGAAGTTACACTAAGATGGCAAGGAGAGGGACTTAAGCTCCAGGGTCAAGGAATTAGATATGATAGTACATAATATTCTGGATTATACAACACAGAAGGGTAAGTGGTTAATGACTTGGCAGACCTCAGAAAGCTAAATTCTAAGACAGTGAAGAACTTGATTTATGCCGGAGAATCTAGGAAAGTTTAAAAAAAAAATTGGTTTTGTTACTTAGAAACTTTTTTCCTTCTTTTTTTTTACTTTGCTACAGGGTACATGCATTTGCTGGCGGGGGTGGGGTGCAGTTAGTGAGGAAGCACCCCTTCTTTTCTTCCATTCTCCTGTTGGAGTTTTGAGCATGTATGCAACACGTGCCTGGTATCAAGCCACTGGACCCAAGGTTCGAACCACATAGTCGTCCATGTGGTATCCATCCGCCTTAACCACCATGCCACTGCTGGCAAAGGTTTCAGTACTTTAGAAAATGGTGGAACTATGGCCAGCTCCATGGCACAGCAATGATGCCCTGTTTATAAGAAACCAGATCCCATATAGCAACAGTGGTTTGAATCCCCAGCCCAGTCAACTTAAAACATGCTGGACACATATGCACGTGCAAGATCTGACAGGCTGGAGGACTAGAGGAAGACTGATCTGGCATGACCAGACCCTGTGTCCCACCCTGCCTCACTTCTCCCCTATAGGCACCCACATGTTCTATCATGAATAAAGGAAAAAAAAAACATTAATGAATGGGTAAGGCTGACTTTGTTAAGGAAAAGAAACAAGTGACTGAGAACAAGATTGATTAGAATCTGTTAACCAGTCTTTCTCCCGTATCGTTCCAGGGTTTTCTGGGGGAGGTGAGCATGTCCTTTTGTTTGTTTTGTTTATTTGATTGCCAGAGGCTGTATGTACTCATGACAGAGAAAAGATGCACCTTCCATAGGAGTACTGTGACACTGCAATCTTTTTTCTCCATTTCTCCATCCTGTCAGAATTTTAGGCCTGCACTCACATGCGCCCAGTAGGTTTCAAGCCATTAGGGCTGGATTAGAACCACGGTCAGTTGTGGGACCCAGCTCCCTATGCACAGTGCTTGACTGCTGCCCTCAGGGCTGGCCCCCCAGAGTTTCTGCATGCAGCTTTATAATCTCCTCCTTCATTGTGGTTCTCGAGTGAGTGTGTGAGCTAACATAAACATCTTGGCTATCTAAAAGATTAGTTTAGATTGGACATAATTACATCAGAGTACTTAATCTTACTCATCTAGAACTCAGCTGTATAAAGGTTACTAACTCTGCCTGCCTTGGGTAACAGTTCTGTGGATTTAGTGGGTGATTCTCTGCCCTTGCAGGGTTTATAAGCTAACCAGAATCCCACCAAAATACCCCTGGAGGCGAGGATGCCAGAACAAGTTACGCCACTGGTTTGTGTGGCTCTTTTTTGTGTTCCCACCAGCCACAAACATAGTTTGGTGTTACAGATATCTGTGGCACTCAGGGTCTAGGAGGAGAAATTGGGATTTGAAATTTGTTAACTGTGGGTCTCTGACCTCCCGTCTTCTACCTGGACTGTTTATGGAACTAGATAGCTTCATAACCATTGAGGCTTTAAGGCTAGGTTTGAAATAGAGGAGAGTAATGAGGATCTTTTTTGCCTAAATAACCAAAATAGATGAAAAAGTCAAGAGCAATGAATGTACAAGATTCAAATCAAGCTTAAGAATTAATACTGGCGGGACCAGCAGTTAGCGTAATGGCTATGTCACTGAAATCCAAGTAGTAGACCGCGGTTCATGTCCCGGACCTGGTGGCTTAAAACTCACACCGGTCACGTGTGCGTGCGTGCCCAAGATCCCGAGAGGAGAATGGAGGAGAAGAGATTGCGGCGTGACCATCCCCCCTGGGGGGTGATTTCTCGCTTTCTGTCTCTCTGTCTCTGTCTTTCTGGCAAGCGCACGCGCCCTATAGCGAAAACCTCTCCAAAAAAAAGAAAAAAAAAAAAGAATTAATACTGGCCAAATCGATGCATTAGGTTTATGTGTCTACTCCAAATTTATTTAAAAAAGAAAAAAAACTATAGAGAAAATATATGAAAACTAAGGGAATACTTGCACATTAAAAGAAAAAGGGGCAATGAAAATAAACATCCTGTAGACCTGCTGTGGAGTAGAGGTGCGAGGTGGTAACGAGGCAGGGCTGCAGGCCCCGGGCCGGGGAGAGGCCAGGCAGGGCCTGTGGTGCAGCGGGTTGAAGGGGCACTCCACCCGAGGCCAGACGAGGCCAGCTCGCTGCTCTACGCTGGCTTCCCTGCTGGTGATAATGAGGTATCAGTGATACTGCACCTGTACAGTGCTTAGAAATGAGCAGGAGGGAAGGGAAAGGGAAGCACAGAGAGCTCTCAGTCCAAGAACAGTCAGAAAGGAGGAGGCAAAACCTGTTACGTGTATGGAATAATTCCATCTCTGCAGTAGGCTGGGATTAGTGACTTGTTTTCAAAGAACAGAATATGGAAAGGGAAGAATGTGGTTTCATGATGAGAAACCTGGCAGACACCATCTCCACTAAGTGGCCAAGGCCAGTCTGGCCAGCACTACATCAGGATGGTGGCAGGTGTTCCTCCTACCATGGGACAAGGAGGGCGCTTCACCTCTGTGGGTGTCTTTCCCCAGCCCGGCACCTCAGTCTCCCTCTACACTTGACCAGAACCTCTCACACTGTCAAGTCATGAAAACCTAGACTGAGAAACTATTACAGGCTAGGGAGACCAAGGTGATGGAGTGTGGTTTTCTGGATTGGATCCTGAGACTGAAAGAGGACATTAGTGGAAAAACTGGTGAAATTCACATAAAGCCTGGAGTTTAATTAGCAGTAAGGACCAGTGTAAGTTGCTTAGTTCTGACACATATACCATAGTTACGTAAGATACTAACTTGAGGGCAAAGTGGATGAAAGGTATACAGGAGCTTTCTGTACTATCTTGGCAACTTTTCTGTAAACCTAAAATTATTCCTGAATAGGGCCCAGCAGGTGGCATGGTGGTTAAGGCACTAGACTTCCACACGGTTGACCATGGTGTGAGTTCTAGACCCAGCTTAAAAATCACACCAGGTACATGTGCATGTGTGCCCAAAGAATCTTGGGGGGAAAATGGAGGAAAAAGGATTGTGGCATGCCCATCACCCCTGGGTGATTTCTCATTTTCTTTCTGTGTCTCTATATATCTCTCTTTGGTGAGCACATATGCCTTTTGGCAAAAAACAAACAAACAAACAAAATTATTCCCAAATGAACCTTTTTTTTTAAAAAAAAAGATAATGTACACACGTAAACAACAACAAAAAAAATCAGTGCAGAGGAATAAATTAAGATATGCAAGACTTCTTTGGTGAAACTCTTTAAGACATCATTGAAATACCAGGTGCATACATAGGTTCCCAGGAACCTGGTGGGAGTGCAGGACTATAGGAAGAGCCCTTTGTCTGATGAAGTCCTATGGAGGGTATTTCTTTTTCTCACATATGCTCTAGTGTGAATTTTCTTTTTGGAGAGGTTTTTGCTATAGGGTGCGTGTGCTTGCCAGAAAGACAGAGAGACAGAAAGCAAGAAATCACCCCCCAGAGGGGCTGGCCATGCCGCAGTCCCTTCTCCATTCTCCTCTCGGAATCTTGGGCATGCATGCACACATGCCTGACGTGACTTGAAAGCCACCGGGTCTGGGACTCAAACTGCAGTCGACTACATGGGAGTCCAGCAACATAGCCATTATGCCAACTGCTGGTCCCTCTAGTATGAATTTTAAAAAAATCTTTAAAGAAAGAAATCTCTGAAGAATACAAGGTACATTTAAAAACTGGAGATCCATAATCATATTAATGCACTAAGGAACTCTGTATCACAAAAATGCCAGGTCTTCTCAAATTTATTTATAAATAATATGATTCCAGACAAAATTACCCCATTTTCTTAAAAAAAAGATCTTGAGGGAACCAGCAGTTAGCGTAATGGATATGTCGCTGGACTCCCACGTAGTCAACCGCGGTTCGCGTCCCGGACCCGATGGCCTAAATCTCAGGCCGGGCGCGTGTGCGTGCGTGCCCAAGATCCCGAGAGGAAAATGGAGGAGAAGGGATTGTGGCGTGGCCATCCCCCCTGGGGGGTGATTTCTTGCTTTCTGTCTCTCTGTCTCTGTCTGTCTGGCGAGCGCACACGCCCTATAGCGAAAACCTCTCTCAAAAAAAAAAAAAAAAGATCTTGACAAGCTGCTCATATATATATGTGTGTGTGTGTGTGTGTGTGTATGTATATATATATGAGAGCAAAGAGCTGAGAAATGCACTGACTACTTTAAACTTAGATCATGTGAGGGGAATTGCCTTACCAGATTGTAAGGCTTACTAGAAAACCGTGGTAATGCAGACTGTGGTATTGGCACACAGGTAGCTTGATAGGCAGTGGGAGAGTAGAGAGCGCAGGAAGCTCCTGTGCACGTGCAGAATCCCCGTACGTGTCGGAGGTGACGACTCTAGGTGTGTGGGGTAGGATAGACATTGAGCAAGTGATGCTGGAACACATAAAATAAGATCTATATGCCATTCATAGAAATAAATTCCATCAAATCAATAAAAGACAATACTTTAAAATTTGTAGAACACAGGAGAGTATCTTTTTGACTTTGGAGTAGAGAAGGATTTATTGTACCAAAAACTCAAACTGAAATTGGAAAAGAGGATGACCTCATACATGTAAAATTTTTAAGCTTCTGTACAAAAAAAAAAAAAAAAAGATACTAACAAAATTAAACCGTAGAGCTATTGTCAATATATTTAACCAACCCAGGATTAGTATTCAGGATATAAAGAATTCCTTTGAAGAGCTAAAAAGGAGGCAAACCCAGTTTTTTTGTTTGTTTGTTTTTTTAATTAATATCAGGGTCTTGCCATGCTGGGAGCCTCCTCCCTCATCCTCCCAGCTGGGACTACAGGTACACACCACCGTGCCTGGCTGTTTTTCAGAAAGGGTCTTGCTGTGTTGCCTGGGCCGGCCTCGAGCCTGCAGTGCTCCTGTAGCAGCCTCCCCGAGTCCCTGGGCTACAGGCATACGCTGCTTCACAATGAATAAGTACCATAGGAGCGTGCCTTCAGTGTTCCCTGTCTAATGTTGCAAGATTGCTTTTTATGTACTCGTTATGTTTATATACCTAATTAGTTCCTGTTCTTTTATTCATTAAGTTAAAATTCAGTGGTTGTAATATTCTTAAATTCTAGTATGTACATGTATATGTATACATGTGAATGTTCACTTAAATGTGTATTAATCCTTTACTTTGGTGGAGCCATCTGTTTCTGAACTAAGTCAGGTGTGGTCTTTCTCTAGAGCGGCCCATCCCCTTTGATCACATGATGTATGAGCACCTGCAGAAGTGGGGGCCACGGAGGGAGGAGGTGAAGTTCTTCCTTCGACACGAGGACTCTCCAACTGAGAGTAGTGAACAAGGTAGGTAAATTCTTTCTTCCTCATATT
Source organism: Tupaia tana (assembly GCA_026018925.1). Lineage (NCBI taxonomy): Eukaryota > Metazoa > Chordata > Mammalia > Scandentia > Tupaiidae > Tupaia > Tupaia tana. The sequence continues at coordinate 267,925,837 of JAKSZU010000001.1, read as the reverse complement.
TACATTTTTCCCATAAAAGTTAGGTAAAGTAGAATTAAATGTCAAAATAAACTATTCACAGTTACTCCCCCCTCATATCCAAATGGTAAGAGGAAGAGTTGGCGCCGCGCATCCCTGTGCTTAGTGTTACTGCATTTTGAGGTTACACCCCTTCTCTAGACACCAGTCCCTGTTCTTCTCAAACCCAAGTCAGGTCCCAGCCCTTCTAGCCCAGCCTCCCAGTGGGGACTGCAGGCATCCACCACCACACCTGGTTTTCACTATGCATTTGAGCTTGCTGTTTAAAAGCATTATTTTTGATATATACCACATGGGTCAAATATCTAGATTTTAAAAATAATTAAAGCCATGAAAAGATTAGAAAAACATTCTGGAAAATGTTCTTTTTACTTTTAGAGTAGACAAGACCTTTCTTTTTTTTTTTTTTTTTTTTAATTGCCAGAGGGTGCATGTACTTGCCAGAAAGAGAGAAGGAGGGAGAAAGAGAAAGCACCCCTTGATGGGGTTGAGCATGCCACAATCTTTTTTCCTTCATCCTTCCTTCCTGTCAGATTTTTGGCATGTTCATACCCACATGCCTGGTGTGTTTTTCAAGTTGCCAGACCTGGTATTCAAACTATGGTTGAACATGTAGGATCCGTCTCCCTTAACCACTGTGCTATGGGGCTGGCCCAATAAGATCTTTTTAAAGTGTAATACTAACCCATAAAAGCCAAGACTGGTGAATTAATTGAGTTTGTTTTTTTTTTTTTTTTTTTTGGGGGGGGGGGGAAGTGGAATTAATATACAAGTTTATTTTGGTATAAAATAATTCTCAAATCCATGCATAGTTTTCTCATAACAGATTTCCAATAACTTCTTGAATTTTCCTTGTGTAAGATCCATTTTTAAGATTTACCACCATTTTTGGAGGGTTACAAAACTTCAGGTGACTCAGTTCTCATTATGTATAGTATTCATTTCTTTCCCTGGAAACCTGTTTCTATAACTACGTGCTCTTATTTTATATTAATATTATTCTGTTATTTTATGCCATTCTTTTTCCTGTCATTCATTTATTCAACATATATCAAATACCCAAATTTTTTTTGACATTCCTAGTCTCCTCCTACAGACTAGGGCTGGGTGATTGGGTTCCCACTTTTTTTTTCTCTTTAAATTTATTTATTTTTTACATTAATTCACTATACATCATTACAGCATACAGATGAATTTCCATCCAAAATACACTGTGTATTGGCTCAATCAAGCACATCAACATACATGTTATCAGCAAATAATTTTCCAATTCTTATGTCTTATATACTTTGTTTTTCGTTTTGCCATCCTTGATTCCCTATCCCTCACCCTCTGCCATGTCCCACCCTCCTCCCACATTGTCTCTGGTATCCATGGTTGCTTTCTATTCCCCCCCCATTTAATTGATTTGCTAATGAACTTAATTAGCTTAAATAGATCCAATAGCTAGCACAGCTGACATATACCTATACATGAATCCAAGTCTGACTTTAGGCATAAACCTCAGTGAATAGAATGAACGTATTATAAAGTAAGTAGTACCCAGTTGGGGCTATATGGCTTATTGCAGTCATCAGATATGCAATTTTTTTAATTTCGATACGAACAGTTTCACTGTTTTTTTTTTTTCTCCTGCAACTTTTTTTTTTTAATTACTTAACATTCATTCCCTGAGCATCATCACAACATACTAAATGTGGTTTCCCATCTAGAATAATCATGCATGTTATCATCAATAATATTCCATTTCTACTTTCATACATATGTATATGTATATATATGTTTTTTACCCCATGTTTGACCCTCTGCCCTTTCCCACTCTTTTATTACACTATCTCTGCTATATACAGTTGTTTTCTATTTCTTTTCCCCCAACATTTTGTTGCTCACACAATATCATAAGTAATCTAACTACTTTCTATAGCAAGTTCAGCAGGTAATTTCAAGAAGAGCAGTTTTGAACAGGAAATGATATTTCCTTGAAACTTAAAGCCTAGAAACAGGTTAGTATTCTGTTCAAATAGTAGGTACATGCACCTATCAACAGCTCAAGACAGGACAAAAATCCCTCAAAACCGGAAAACAAAGCTTAGAAGAAAAGCAGCAATATTCTGGTCAAGTCACAGAATGTTGTTTCATCAGTTCAGTCTCATGTACTTAATCTTTCTTCTGTTAAGGTTTGATCTTCCAGATTGAATTCTGGGATGTAATATTCATCTCCAAATATTGTCCCTACAATTAAGTTGCCCATTTTCTTAGTTTTTGAACTCTTATTTCTGTGTGTCTGCATTTAATTTTACTGACATAGCACTCCCTTAAGAATTTCTTGGAGATCTGGTCTGGTGCTGGTAAATTCTTTCAGGTTTTGTTTATCTGGGAATGTTCGTGTCTTTTCTTCCCAAATGAACGATAATCTTGCTGGGTACAGTATTCTTGGTTGAAATTGCATTTCCCTTAACACGTTGAATATATTTTCCCATTTCCTCGCTCGCATAGTTTCCGATGAGAGATCTGCTGTTAGTCTGATGGGATACCCCTTGTAGGTAACTTGCCGTTTTTCTCTTGCCAATCTTAGTATCTTGTCTTTGTCTGTTGTTTTGGTCAATCTGGCTATAATGTGTCTTGGAGAAGATCTTCTTGGGTTGATTCTATTTGGGGTCCTCTGTATTTCTTGGGACTGAATAATTGAGTGCCTCTCTAGGTTTGGAAAGTTTTCCTGCAGGATCTCATGGAATAGATTATCAATGCCCTTATGAGTTTCTTCGCCTTCTGGGATGCCTATTATCCGGATGTTTGGACGTTTGATGATATCTAGTATTTCTCGTATATTAGTCTCAAATTCCTGGGCCATTTTCTCAGTCTTTGTGGTGGATTGTTTTAGGCTAGCAATTTTCTCTTCTATGTCTGAGATTCTATTTTCTGTATGATCTAGTCTGCTTTTAATACTTTCAAGGGAGATTTTGACTTCCTGTATTATAGCTTTCATCTCTAACAGTTCCATCTGATTCTTTTGTAAAGTGTGAAATTCCTCTTTTAGATCTTGCATGAATTTCCTCACCTCCTGGAACTCAACAACTTCTTTCTCCTTCCTCTTCAGCAGTTCATTGTCTCTCTTCTCTTCCATCTCTGTTAGCTTTGCCATTATGAATGTTCTGAATTCTTTATCAGACATCTCCATGAATTCCCGTGAACTGTGTGTGGATAAAGACGAGTTATCCTTTTCCCTTGGAGGAGAGGTATTTTCCTGCTTTCCCATATTTCTTGTGGTCCCGCAGCGATTTCTAGTCATCTGGTTGATGGTCAGTTTCTTCCCAAACTTGTAAGTTCAATCTGAGCGTTGAGGAGCATGGACAAAAGGAAACAGAAAGAGAAACAACAGCAACAACAGCAAAACAAGAAACAGAAAAAGAGAAGGAAAAAACGAAGATAAAACTTCTCAATACAACTTTAAAAATTAATATTTTTCAAAAATTTCAGTAAAAAAACAAAAATTGGAAATTTGATTCTAAAAATCAAAAATTAAATAAAAAAGAGGAGACAGAGACTGAGACAGAGGTAGAGAGAGACAAGGACAGGTACAGAGACAGGAGGCCTGGAAGGGCTCTTCCTACCACGCGAGTTTTGTGTGCTGGAAGCCAAATTATCAGTGGGAAAGTCTTGATTTCTGTTCCCCCAAAATGGCTAGGTTGCAGAATCCATGTGGCTGCGGCTTCAAGAAGGCCTCTTCCCTTTGCCACCAATTAATTGAGTTATTTAAAACAAAAACAAAACAGACTAGTTGTCAGTAACTATCCTAAGCAAAATCAGAAAGCAGATTATGAACTAGAAAATGGTATTTATGGCTCATATGGCTAAGGTTACATGTAAAGAGCTCCTAAAAATTGCTAAAGGAAAAAACAAAAACAGAACAAAACAGTGGGCTGGCCCCACAGTGCAGCAGTTAAGCCCTGTGCTTAGGGAACCAGACCCCACATGGCCACTGTGGTTTGAACCTTAGCCCTGATAACTACACCGAGACATAGGCAAAGATAAGAACATCTAATAACACAGTGCTGACAAGGCTGTTGGGAACCAGGTACTCTTCAGTGGCACTGTTTCACTTGGCAGCTTCTGTAGAGGACAGCTTGGCAATAGCTGTTAAATTTATAAAGCATAAGATCTTTCTTTTACCCAGCAATCCAGTTCTGGGGCTTCATCCTAAAGCCCTGTGTGCATGGACACGTGTAAGATGAATATATACATTGTCACTGTTGCTGTAGGAACAACCTACATGCCTTCCACGGCTAAATTATGGTCCTTCCACACAGTGGAATGGCCCACCACCACAAATAAGATAGGAACTCTGCCTCCACCCAGGCCATCTAGATACGGCTCTAACATGGTGATTGAGTGAGGCATGGCAGGAAACGGTGCATGCTGTGCTACCTTCTGTGTAGAAGTGGCAGGGGGTAACCAGATGTATGTATTTGTTTGGGTATGTATAAGTAGAGTGTCTTTGAAGGACTTACAGTAGTCCTCCGTTCTCCATGGGGATATGTTTACGGTCTCCAGTGGATGCCTGAAACTGTGGACTATACTGAACCTTACATATATTGATGGTGTATTTTTTTCCTATAGCTATGGTAAAGCTTAATTTAAAAATTAAGCAAAGTAAAAGAGTAATAACAATAATAAAATAGAACAATTATAACAAAATGTTTTTAAAAAGCAGCACATATACAAGATTCAAAAGGAAAAAAGGTATACAGTTAACAACTCTCTCTCCTCTATGATGTTGTCATCCTATTCCCTTCCCCAGGCCAACAAAGTTACCAGTTTCATAAACAGTAGTCCCTGCTTTATATGTAGTTTTGCTTTCCACTGCTATCAACAAGGACTGCATGATGCAGTAAGATATTATGAGAATAGAGAGGAAAAACCACATACATGTAACTTTTATTAGGGTATAGTGTTTAAATTGCTTTTGTTCATTGACCTCTCTCCAGCTTGTTTGTATGTGTGTACGTTGTGTGTGTGTGTGTGTGTGTGTGTATGTGTGTGTGTGTGATAAAAAATGTACATATGTGTGAAAGAGTTAGAGGGAAAGATGGAGTCTTGTCACACCATGACCGCCTTTCCCAGTTCTCACTCTTCAGTACCCAGGTGTCCACACATGCACATGGCGTGTTTCTCAGGCTGACCCAGGATCCCAGCTGTGGTCGCCACCTGGTTCCGGCACTGCAGGCACTAGCATTACTGCTGCCTTACAGCAGCTGGACTCTCCAGCTGGCAGTCTGAGGAGACAGAGTTAGGGCCGTGTGTCCCATCCTTCCTGAACAGCAAGGCATCATCACCAGTTGATGACAGGCAAAGGGGATTACATTTGGGTGTGTACTGTGTGTAGAACTACAAGGTGTAACAAAGAGAAGTAAAAGACAAGTTTCAAGTAAAAAGGTAAGAATCCTTTATTTCAAAGAGGGAGAAGAGTACAGAGGACATTTACTCCCATACGTAGGGAAGCAGAGGCTTAGAGCAGCAAAGTAGCTCATAACATTATCCGACCAGGCAAGTGGCAGAGTGTGAGCCATGACCTGGGAGTTGGTGGGTGGGTGGAGACCTGCTGTGTTCTTGGGGTGGGACCTGGTGATTACTTCACTGCCCTGTGCCTTCACTTCCTCATCTGCATCACAGGATAGTGATGAGGGTCAGTGCTGTGGGCACCTGATGCTAGTACATGCCCACCACATGTTAGTTCATTACTCATTGTTCTCTGACTCTAAAACACAAGGCAATCAAGTTTCTCCTTCACCATCAAAGACTAAGTGAAACTTGGTATGAATTTGACGTGTGTTTATAGTGTTTTAATTTACTGTTAGTTGGTTATTTGGAAGAGGTTATCAGTTGGGGACCAGAAGATGGCATAATGGTTACGTCACTGGCTTACCACATAGTCCACTGTGGTTCAAGTCTTGGACCCGGCGGCTTAAACTCAGGCCAAGCGCGTGTATGTGTGTGCCCAAGATCCCAAAAGGAGAATGAAAGAGAAGGGATTGCAGCATGGCCATCTGCCCTGGGAGTGATTTCTTGCTTTCTGTCTCTGTCTTTCTAGCAAGTGCACGCCCCCTATAGCAAAAATCGCTCTAGAAAAAAAAAAAAAAAACGGGGGGGTTAACAATTGAAGAATATTAAATTAACCTGAATAACTTGTTCCTTAAAGATACTAAGAGTAACCAAGAATTGAATTTACTCTATAGACTAAGAGATGCCATAGGTTTCATAATCTCTTCTTGCATTATTACCTTTCTTGGATATTCTGTCTTTGTCCCCATCCTTCCCCCATCACATACAATGTGCATCTGTTGATGAACTATGTATCTTTGCTTTATATAGAGAGTAAGGCCGTTTTACCCCCTCAGAACCAATTTTACTGTCGGGGGTGATAACAAACGCTTAGTGTGTGGTTTAAGGTGAAACAGTACTTACATAAGAGGAATTTTCTTCAACTTTTGAAAGTAATGTGAAAGAAATGGAAGAAAAAGATGTCTTGCTTTTAAACTTTAAGTTTATGACCCTTTGAAGACATGTATTGTGGACCAATAAAGCAGATCCCGTGTATGATAATCCTCTTAGTAGCATCATGTAAAAGTTGGATGGGATTAGGTAGGGGCCAGGCCTACAGCACATCAAAGATGTTAATTTACATTACCTCAGAGTCACTTGCTACAGAATTTTTTTTGAAGAGGTTTTTGCTATAGGACACGTGCGCTCACCAGAAAAACAGAGAGAGAGAGAGAGAGACAGAAATTGAGAAATCACCCCCCCCAGGGGGGGGATGGCCACACTGCAATCCCTTCTCCTCCATTCTCCTCTCGGGATCTTGGGCATGCACGCACATGTGTCCAGCATGAGTTTAAGCCACTGGGTCTATGACTCGAACTGTGGTTGATTTCATGGGAGTCTAGCGACATAGCCATTACACCAACTGCTGGTCCCCTTGCTACAGAATTTTGCATCACATTTAATTTTTCTTAAAAAAAAAAACATATACCAGGACATACAGAGAATTTTTCTAGTTTAAGTTTTACTGTTTTGACTTTTTTTTTTAATTCAAGGGACTGGCAGGTGAAGTAGTGGTTAAGGCACTGGACTTCCACATGGCCGACATGATTCAAGTCCTAGACTAGCAGCTTGCTTTCTCACTTTGCCTTTCCTTCTCTCTCTCTCTCTGGTCAAATTAATAATAATAATAATAATAATAGCAAATATAATTAAATAAATATTTTTTAATTAAAAATATACTTTTATTTATTTTTTTATTTTTTATGAAGTATAGGCTGGTAGACATCCACACACACATGCCTAGCATGAGTTTTAAGCTGCCGGGTCAGGGTCTTGAGCCATGGTCGACCATATGGGAGTCCAGCAACGTAACCATTACATCATTCATCAAGGCTTCAGTGTTAATTCTCAATCATTTTATGCAGTACTTAAAAAAAAATAAATATGCAACAAAATAAATATTAATACTCAATACCTGGATGAATATGGAAGACTTACTGTTGAGTGAAGCAAGCCATGCTATGAAGGAGAGACATTGTATGTCCCCACTTAATATATACCGAGTGTCTGCACTCTAAATGTGTATATATATATACACATATATATTTGTATATTTATGTATATATATATTTTTGAAACCATTCTGCTTCTGTTGTTAAAGAGTTTTAAATTTATACAAAATTATAAGACATATTTTGAACATTATCTTTAAAATTCAGTATTTTGAGATATTGAAAGTTGTTTGTAAACTGTCAAGAATTATGGAGTATGAGCTAAAATTTTTTGCTATGTAAAGTAAATGTTTGTGGAAAAATGTAAAAAAATAAAAATAAAAATTAAAAAAAAAAAAATACTCAATACCTTGACTTTTAGTATATTCCTTTGGCTCTACAAGTATAGGCAGTGTAAAATGTACTATAAAACTTTCTTTTTAATTTTAAATTAAAAATTTTTAAATGTATTTTTCATAAATTTTAAGAAAAATTTTAAAATGTTAGTTCATTTGCTTTAACAATCAATTGTACTTAGCTAAGACTACATTTTCTGCTAGAGTGACAAAAGTCATCCAAATTGCCAGTATGTTTAATACATTCTTTATTTATTTATTTATTTGGAGAGGTTTTTCGCTATAGGGCGCGTGCGCTCGCCAGACAGAGAGAGAGAGACATAGAGACAGAAAGCGAGAAATCACCCCCCAGGGGGAACGATCACGCCGCAATCCCTTCTCCTCCATTCTCCTCTCGGGATCTTGGGCACGCATGCACATGCGCCCGGCGTGAGTTCTAAGCCACCGGGTCCGGGACGCGAACTGCGGTCGACTACGTGGGAGTCCAGCGACATAGCCATTACGCTAACTGCTGGTTCCCAATACATTCTTTACATCAGAGTCCACACAAATGCAGTAATTAAAAACTGAGAGAACCAGCAGTTAGCGTAATGGATATGTCGCTGGACTCCCACATAGTCGACCGCGGTTCGCGTCCCAGACCCGGTGGCTTAGAACTCACGCCGGGCGCGTGTGCGTGCATGCCCAAGATCCCGAGAGGAAAATGGAGGAGAAGGGATTGCGGCGTGACCATCCCCCCTGGGGGGTGATTTCTCGCTTTCTGTCTCTATGTCTCTCTCTGTCTGGCGAGCGCACGCGCCCTATAGCAAAAACCTCTCAAAAAAAAAAAAAAACTGAAACACAGGAAAGGCAGTCAGTATAATGTGGAATAGCTGTGTTTTGACTGAATGTAAATAAGCCCATTTTACTAAGCTCCTTGCTTTGTACTTTGTAGTCATGGTCTCACTGTGTTGCGGCCCTCATGCCTCAGCCTCCTGAGTTACTGGGATTCTAAGCACCTGCCGCCATACCTGGCCTTTAAGTTTGACTGGAAATAAAACCTAGGCCTTCCATATGATCCCAGCCCTGTGGAGCAGTGTGGGCCACTGTGGCTGAGCCACAGACAGTAAAATTTTTATTTTTTTAATCATGTTCCTCCTCTTCACTAGTGATTCTTTTTTTTTTCTTTCATTTATTTATTTTTACATTTTTCCACAAACATTTACTTTACATAGCAAAAAATTTTAGCTCGTACTTCATACTAGTGATTCTTTACACTACTCTATGTAATATAATACAGTCACGTCCCTGTTCGGTGATAGACTCCTATTTTTAAACATGAGGATTTTTATTTTTTGAGAGGTTTTTGCTGTAGGGCACGTGCACTCGCCAGAAAGACAGAGAGAGACAGAGAGACAGAAAGCGAGAAATCCCCCAGGGAGGATGGCCATGCCGCAATCCCTTCTCCTCCATTCTCTTCTAGGGATCTTGGGCACGCACACACACGCGCCCAGCGTGAATTTAAGCCACCAGGTCCGGGACTCTAACCATGGTCAACTACATGGGAGTCCAGCAACATAACCATTATGTCAACTGCTGGTCCCGGATTTCTTTTTTTTTTTTAAAGAGAGATTCTTGCTATGAGGGCACATGGACTTGCCAGAGAGACAGAAAGCAAGAAATCACACTGCAATCCCTTCTTCTCCATTCTCCTCTCAGGATCTTGGGCTGCACACACATGCCCAACATGAATTTTGTTATTTCGGTGGGGTTTTTTTGTTTTTTGTTTTTTGTTTTTTTGGAGAGAGATTTTTGCTATAGGGCATGTGCACTCACCAGAGAGAGAGAGAGAGAGAGACAGAAAGTGAGGAATCACCCCCCAGAAAGATGGCCACATTACAATCCCTTCTCCATTCTCCTCTCAGAATTTTGGGCATTTACACACATGCGCCCAACATGAGTTTGAAGCCTCTGGGTCCAAGACTTGAACCACAGTTAATTACATGGGAGTCCAGCGATGTAACCACTGTGCCATCTGCTGGTCCCTGCAGTGTGAATTTTGAGCCGCCTGGGACTCAAACCTCAGTCAACCACGTGGGAGTCCAGCAATGTAACCACTGTGCCATCTGCCGGTACCAAACACAAGAATTTTAAGTACATACTAAATGTATAATGTGCTTAATCAGGGAGTGTTGGACTTAGAAGATACAGGATACACAGAAGTTTGAATTAAATGGACAAAATAGCTGTAGTGTATAAAACAGAGTAAGAGTAGGATGGAAGGAGAGGTGGGTTTAAACTGTCCTCTTTCCAGGCATATTCTCTGCTGCCTGCATTGCAGGTAGACTGCTAGGGAAACCATATCTGGGGGTAGGAGAAGCTGAGTCTTTCAGTTTGTTCAGGATTATTTTAGAAATAGGAATAATAATGAAAGAAAAATCTTATGTTTTAACATGTGTTTTTAGTATAAGAAGGCACCCAAGTAGTAGAGATTTCTAGCATACTTGTGTTGTGAATTCTTATGTCTCAAGAAATGTTCATTTACACCAGAGTAAATATTTGGTAATGTATTTAATAAGGGCACAAACATCATATTAGGATATTATATCCAAATCTCAGCTTATCTTCAAGGTTCAAGGTGATAAAGTCTGCTCTGGAATCTTTATCTCATTTCACAAAGTCCTATTTAGGCTGCCCAAATCTTTGACCAGATATTGATCCGTAGAGGCATCATAATTGATCATTAAGTCTTTGGCAAAGCTTGCAGCGTGGCTCTCCCCCACTGGGGGGTGATTGCTCGCTTTCTGTCTCTGTCTCTCTCTGTCTTTCTGGCGAGCGCATGTGCCCTATAGCAAAAACCTCTCCAAAGGAAAAAAAAAAAAAAAAAAGCCACTTCAGAGAGGGACCAGACAGAGGAGGCGGTGTGTGTTGGGACCCCGTCACATCCTGTGTCTCTTGCACGCCATCCTCTCCCAGCTCCATCTCTGTAAGGAAGTAATTTCTGCTCCTTCCTTCTCCTGGGATCTTGGGTACGTAGGAACATGCCCACTGCCTGATTTTCAAGCCACCCGGTCTGGGACTCAAACTACTGCTGGCCGTGGTAGTCCAGCAACATAACTGCTACGCCACCTGCTGGCTTGGCCCACTGACATTTTAATTTTTATGGAACAGAGAAATTTGTAAAACTGCCAAATTTGAAATGGTATTCCATCTCAGTTTTAACTCTATTAGTGAAGATCAATGTCTTGCATCTATCTTTTTTAATTGCTGGGTAATAAGTTCTATTTTAGTCATAAAACATAAAAGCCTTTTTGGGGGGACCAGCAGGTAGCATGGTGGTTAAGGTGCTGGACACTCTCACGAGTGACCATGGTTCGAGTCCTGGATCTGGTGGCTTGCTCTCTCACTTTCTCTCTCTCACTCTCTGTCTCTCTCTGGTCAAATTAAAATAAATGAATGAATAAATAAAATAAATAGTTCTTTTTTTAAAAAAAAAAAAGCCTTTTTGAAAAAATAGTTATTTTCAATTGTGGTAAAATACACATGACATAAAATTTACCACAGTCACTATTTCTAAGTGTTAAAGCCTTTTGATAACAAGTCAATTTTAAGATTCTGAGATACAGGGATCAGCAGATGGCGTAATGGTTACGTCACTGACTTCCCATGTAGCCGACCGTGGTTTGAGTCCCAGACCTGTTGGCTTAAACTCATGCTGGGTGCATGTGCATGCATTCCCAAAGTCCCAGGAGGAGAATGGAGGAGAAGGGGTTGTGGCATGGCCGTCCCCTCCCGGGGGTAGTGATTTCTCACTTTCTGTCTCTCCCTCTCTGTCTCTCCAGCGAGTGCACACACCCTAGAGCAAAAATCGCTCTCTTAAAAAAAAAAAAATTATGGGATCAGCTGTTAGTGAAATGGTTCTATCACTGGACTCCCATGTAGTCGACCACAGTTTGAGTCCCAGGCCCGGTATTTTAAACTCACGCCAGGCACATGTGCGTGCGTGCCCAAGATCCTGAGAGGAGAAGGGATTGCGGCGTGGCCATGCCCCCGGGGGGTGATTTCTCGCTTTCTGTCTCTGTCTTTCTGGTGAGCACATACACCCTTAGCAAAAAACCTCTCCAGAAAAAGAAAAAAAGATTATGAGATACAATGTAAAAAGAAAACTTTCTATTTTTATATATATATATAAAAGATTAACTTCATATATAAGAAATAAGTTATAAAATACTTTTTAAAGTGTACTAATTTGCATTTCTCAGCCTTGTTTTTTATACTTATGTCCAGTAAATACTCAAATAAATGAAGACATGAGAGAGTATCATTTTTTCTAATGTGTCTTTTAGTAAGTTTGGTCCTTTTATTTCTGTAGGTAGCCGTCAGACCCAAGAGCAAAGAACTCAGAGAAATGTAATAAATGTAGCTGGAGAAAAACGCACTGAAAATGGGGTAAGTAATTGTGAATTAAATGAATTTTTAAATGACTTTTTACATTGACTAATGGGCTTGGATTATAATTTTTATTTTTAAAGAATTCTTTTGGGCCTAGCCATGTAACATAGTCGCATACATTGCTCCACATTGCTGGCAGCCATATGGAAGGATCAGGTTTGGTTCCTGGTTAGCCTGTACAAAGCAGGCATGCACTCACACACCTGTGACCCTGGCTGGGTAGGAAGGCTAGGAGGAGGGTTGTGGTGTAGGATCCTGTTTAGGGTGCTTATATCCCTCTCTCTTGCTTTCATAAAGGAAATAAATAAATAAACTTTAAAGTTTATTTGGGGGACCAGTGGTTGGCGTAATGTAACTGGACTCCCATGTAGTCAACTGCAGTTTATCCCGGACCCAGCAGCTTAAACTCATGCTGGGCTCGTGTGTGTGTGTGCCCAAGATCCCAAGAGGAGAATGGAGGAGAAGGGATTGTGGCATGGCCATCCCTGCTGGGGGTTGATTTCTCACTTCCTGTCTCTCTTTCTGGCGAGTGCATGCACCGTATAGCAAAAACCTCTCCAAATAAATAAATAAGTAAATAAGTTTATTTGGGGGATAGAAAATTTCAAAGTATATGTGTGTTTTTTAGACAGGATCCTACTGTGTCATTATCCTACCACTTCCCGAGTAGCAGGGACCACTGGCACACACCACTATGCCCAGCTTTCTCAAACAGGGTCTTGCCACAGCTTGTGATCCTTTGGCCGTGGCCTCTTGTGTAGCTTGGGCTACAGGCATGTGCCACCATGCCAGTATTTAAGGTGGGGCCTCCGCCACAGGCTCAGCCTCTGTGTGCTACTTTGATTGGATCTAGAAACAGTCATTTTTATTGGCTGTTTCAGGCTTAAAAGAAATATAAACTTCTTTATAACTTCATGCAGGTCATAACTATATGGGTTTTATCAGTGCACCGTGAGGTCCATGAACTATATGGAGTGCCCCCCATTTGCCCTTTCTGTGCTGCTGCCCAGTGCTGTCCTGGTGTCGGGAGTTCTGTGCCTGTGACGATGGCTCATGCCTGTGGAAGTCGGTGGCTTTGGCCTCTAGACTAAGAGCTGAGCAGACTTGCGTTGTACCTTCAGTGTTAATGTCTTCATCTGTCAGATTGTGAAAGACAAAGTGGACGGTGGGTTGACGTCTTTGTAATTTCCTGTATCACTATGGCGTGGAGTTGGTGAACAGGCCAGACATTGATTATAGGTGAGGAAGAATATGGAGGGGCTCTTCTGGGAATGTTAGCACAGGTTGAGCATTTCTTTTTCTTTTTCTTTTTCTTTTCTTTTTTTGGAGAGGTTTTTGCTATAGGGCTCGTGCGCTCACCAGAAAGAGAGAGACAGAGAGACAGAAAGCGAGAAATCACCCCCCAGGGGGAATGGCCACGCCACAATCCCTTCTCCATGCTCCTCTCGGGATCTTGAGCCATGCATGCACATGCACCCGGTGTGAGTTTAAGCCACCGGGTCTGGGACTCGAACTGCGGTCGACTGCAAGGGGGTCCACCAGCATAGCCACTACGCCTCTACTGGTCCCCAAGTTTAACATTGCTAACCTGAGCATCCAAAATCCAAAACTTGCTAAGAGCAGATGTGGTAATACAAGTGGAAAATTACACCCCTGACCTCGTGGTAAATTGCAGTCAGAACACTGCAATATAAAAGTACTGTCTACAGTACTTTTGTGTGCATAGGTGCATAGGTAACAAATGAATTCCATATTTAGGCTAGGTCCTATCCCTAAGACCTCCTTTTTTGTAAAATGAGGATATTAGTCTCCTACATTTTCCTCCGTTTTCCCATCTCTTATTCCAACTCATTCAGCTACATCAGACTTTTAGGGTTGACAGTATTTGTGTACTATTCTCTAGCTATAGTTCAGCCTTTTATGCTTTGTCTATAGGTTGATGATAAAGTTGAAAATTATTTTATAGTTTTATTGTTTTAGATTTTGCAGATACTGTCCACTGCAGAGCCATGTGGTATAGTAGATTATGGTTTCCTTTTTTTTTTTTTTTTTTTTAAGAGGTTTTGTGTGTGTGTGTGTGTGTGTGTGTGTGTTGTTTGTTTGTTTTTAGTTTTTTTGCCTTAGGGTATATGCACTCGCCAGAGAGACAGAGACAGTGAGAAGGAAAGTGAGAAATCACCCTCCCCGGGGGCATGGCCGCACCACAATCCCTTCTCCCCCGTTCTCCTCCTGGGATCTTGGGCATGCACATGTGCCCAGTGTGAATTTCAAGCCACTGGATCTGGGACTCCAACCACAGTCAGCCAGGTGGGAATCCAGCAACATAACCACTACGTCATCTGCTGGCCCCATTTTCTTTGGTTTTCATGTAATCCTTGTACCACTCAGAGAAAAATATTGGGTTGTCAGAAAAGTCATGAGGTGGGGCCAGCAGATGACATAATGGTTACATCATTGGACTCCCATGTGGCTGACTGCAGTTCAAGTTCCGGACCCAGTGACTTGAAACTTAAACCAGGCATGTATGTATGTGTGCCCAAGGTCCCAAGAGGAGAATGGAGAAGGGATTGTGGCATGGCCATCCCCCTGGGAGATGATTTCTCACTTTTCCTCTCACTGACTCTGTCTGTCTCTGGCGAATGCACATGCCCCAGGGCAAAAACCTCTTAAAAATACACACACACACACACACACACATATATAATACACAAACACATATTGTAAAAGTCATTCCCTAGTATACAAGGCACACACTTGCCTGTGGTCCAGAGCTGGCTGAAGGCCGGGGCAGATTGCAGGACCAAGACCCTGTTGGAGTGCTATGGCTCTGTCCCTCTGTTTCTTTCTCTAACTCTATGGAGTAAATAAGTTTTTAAATACTTGTTTTTGTTTTAATTCAAGGGCACATGTACTCACCAGAGAGACAGGTAGAGAAAGTGAGGGAGAGGGAGAGCATACTCTCCAGTGGGTATAATCTTGCCAAGCCTCTTCATCTCTCCATTCCAGCAGAACTTTAGACGTGCATGTATGTGTACCCAGTGTGTTTTTAGGCTGCTAGGGCCAGGATACAAACCACAGTCATCCATGTGGAATCTGACTCCTCTAATCACTAGGCCACATGGTCCCCCACCACTACCACTACTCTTTTTTTTTTTTAAGAATTATTTTATTTAATTTTATTTTTTTACTTTTTTTTTTTGTTTGTTTGTTTTTTAATTTGACCTGAGAGGGACAGAGCAAGTAAGAGAGAGAGAGAGAGAAAGTGAGAAAGCAAGCTGCCAAGGACTCGAACCACGGTCGGCCATGTGGGAGTCCAGCGTCCTTAACCACCACGCCACCTGCTGGCCCCAACACGACTCTTTAAAAAACATTACACTCCATGGAGCCAGCAGATGGCATGGTGACTATGTCATTGGACTGCCACAGGCTGACTGCTGTTCGAGTCCTTGAAACTCAAACCAGTCACATGTGCACGCATGCCCAAGATCCCGGGAGGAAAATGGAGGAGTGTGGTCATCCTCCCTGAGAGATGATTTCTCACTTTCCATCTCACTGTCTCTGTCTCTCTGGTGAGAGCATGCACCCTAAGCAAAAACCTCTTAAAAAAAAAAAAACAAACAAAAAAAAACTTAGACTTCAATTCCAAAGGTCATTATAGAAATCCTCTTCTCCTGCCTTTTAACATAGTTGTTGACTCTAAAGCTAGAGTATCTGTGTAGTTCCTCCCAGTATATCTGCTTTAGGAGGTTTTAAGAAACAGAGGCACAGGAGCCAGCAGGTGGAGTGGTGGTTAAGGCACTGGATTCCTACATGGCCGATTACAGTTTGAGTCTTGGCTCTGGCAGCTTCAAAATCACACTGGGCATGTGTGAGTGCTCAAAATCCCAAGAGGAGAACGGAGAAGGGATTGCAGTGTGGCCATCCCCCGTGGTGATTTCACACTTTACTCCTCTCTGTCTCTTTCTTGCAAGTGTGTGTGCCTTATGTCAGGAAACTTAAAAAGGGGGGGGGGGGGCACAGACCCCATTGGTAGAAATTTTGGTTCATGGGCCAGCCCCATCGCCTAGTGGTTAAGGGAGCTGGAGCCCACGTGACTGACCACAGTTTGAAGCCTGGCCCCACTGGCTTGAAAAACACATCTGGGGGAACCAGCAGTTAGCGTAATGGCTATGTCGCTGGACTCCCACGTAGTCGACCGCGGTTCGCGTCTCGGACCCGGTGGCTTACAACTCACGCCGGGCGCGTGTGCGTGCGTGCCCAAGATCCCGAGAGGAGAATGGAGGAGAAGGGATTGCGGCGTGACCATCCCCCCGGGGGGTGATTTCTCGCTTTCTGTCTCTCTGTCTCTCTCTGTCTGTCTGGCGAGCGCACGCGCCCTATAGCGAAAAACCTCTCCCAAAAAAAAAAAAAAAAAAAAAAAAAAAAAACACATCTGGCACACGTGTGCCACAAATCCTAACAGGACAGGGAGATGGAGTAGAAGAGAGCTCAGTGTGACCATACCCCATTATAACCCCTTTTCACCCAGCGAGGGTACACACCCTCTAGCGATTAAAAAAATTAAAGAAATTTGGGGGCAGTCTACTTAGTGTCATAGTATAGGTGTCATAGTGGACTATGAGCAGGTCTAGAAGGGAACCCCTGAAGCTAAAAAATGTCATTGCAGGGCCAGCAGATGGTATAATGGTTGCATTGCTGGATTCCCATGTAGTCGACTGCAGTTCAAGTCCCAGACCTGGTGGCTTAAAACCCATGCCAGGAGCACATATGTGTGCACACGCCCAAGATCCTGAGAGGAGACTGGAGAAGGGATTGTGGCATGGCCATTCCTCCAGGAGTGATTTGTTGCTTTTTGTCTCTCTGATGAGTGCACATGCCCTATAGCAAAAATCTCTCTTAAAAATAATAATAAGGGGCCAGCAGGTGGCATAGTGGTTGAGGTACTGGACTCCCACATGGTCAACTGCAGTTCGATTCCCGAACCTGGTGGCTTGCTTTCTTTATTGCTTTCTATCTCTCTCTGATGAGTGCATGTGTTCTGCAGCAGATTTGAAAATAATGATAATAAATGAAATTAAATAATTCTTTTTAAAATAATAATGATCATAATAAATAAATAAATAATGTCACAGAGTGGGACCTGCAGATGGTATAGTGGTTATGTCACTGGACTCCCATGTAGTAAACCGCAGTTCGAGTCCCAGGCCTGGCAGCTTAAAACTCATGCCAGGTGCATGTGCATGCGTGTCCAAGATCCTGAGAGGAGAATGGAGGAGAACAGATTGTGGTGTAGCCATCCCCCGGGGGGTGATTTCTTGCTTTCTGTCTCTTTCTCCAGTGAGCTCATGTGCCGTACAGCAAAAATGTCTCTTAAAAATAAAAATAAAGTGTCACAGAGCTTGGTGTGGCCAAGTGGAAGAAGAAAAAGTAGGATAAAGACAAAACGAAACTCTTGGAAGCGATAGGAATGAGCAGAAAGAATGAGAAGCCATGTAGCCTAGACAACTGGACCCCAGCCTAGGGGGCCTTCAAGAAGATGCGAAAGAAGCATCAGATGGAAAGGATCCTGGAAAGACATCCCAGACTCACAAGCTGACAGGGAGCGCTTCAGCAGACACCTGGATAACTGGAGCACTGGCATTCCTAAAGTCAGCTGGAGGAAGCAGCCTGCCAGCCCTGGGCGTGGAGCAGCAGACTTCGAAGCTGGGGTTACATTGGCCCCTTCGGTATTTTCTACAAACATTCTTTTACACACCCTTGCATCTTCTGCTGGGACAGTATTTTTCAAAACTGTGTACCCTCATTCTAGAACACGATTAAAAGCAAGACTGTCCTTTTTTAAAATAGAGGAAGACATTTTGATTCAGTAAATCAGGGGCAGTGCCTAGAACACTCCCCGTGTGGCTGTGTTGTCCTGCCATTTGCGAACCTCCAGATTATAGGCACACAGCATAGTAAGCCCTTAGAACTTACCTGTGCCAAA
Source organism: Tupaia tana (assembly GCA_026018925.1). Classification (NCBI taxonomy): domain Eukaryota; kingdom Metazoa; phylum Chordata; class Mammalia; order Scandentia; family Tupaiidae; genus Tupaia; species Tupaia tana. The sequence continues at coordinate 267,907,520 of JAKSZU010000001.1, read as the reverse complement.
AAGATTTTGGTTCTAAGGTTTACCATGACTTGGCCTTCAGGGAAGATAAAACAACTGTATTGAGCAGGTGGTGTTGAGGTGGGGTGTGTGTGTATGATACATGGAAGGGACACAGGAGGGGAGGATTCTAATGATTTAGTAAAGTGGGTAGGTCAGTTTTGATGTGACAGGTGTGTGATGTTTTGTTCCTTGATGAAGTTGTTTCTGGTTAATGTAGAGATAATGTATACAGTTTAAGATCAGCAAACTGAGGGACCAGCAGTTCACGTAATGGCTATGTTGCTGGACTCCCATGTAGTTGACCGCAGTTCAAGTGCCATACCCGGTGGCTTAAACTCACGCCGGGCGTGTGTGAGTGCGTGCCCAAGATCCCGAGAGGAGAATGGAGGAGAAGGGATTGCGGCGTGGCCATCCCCACGGGGGGTGATGTCTTGCTTTCTGTCTCTCTTTCTGGCGAGCTCATGTGCCCTATAGCGAAAACCTCTCAAAAAAAAAAAGAAAAGAAAAAAAGAAAAAAGATCAGCAAACTGAAACTTAAAGCCAAAATTTAAAATGTGTTTGTAGCCTTCCTGTGAACTTGTAATTAGAGGAAGGTGCGAGACCTAGTCTAGAGGAGTAGCTAGGGCTGACAGCCTTATATCAAAGGTGTCACTGTTCTATGGCATACACACCTGCCTCTCAAGGCTCATACGTTACCTCATAAAGCTCTTAATTGTGTACAAAGCAATTTACATGCATATCTCAGCTAACGAAATGTTAGAAAGCTACCTGTCCAGTGTTTTCATTGTACTAGAATGATGGCTTGCTGCACTCTGCCTTGCTGTGAGATGGCGAAGAGCAGATCGAGCAGCAGCTGGGACAAAGAAGGAGCGTGGGTTGGCAGAGGAGTACGGGGTGCTGAGTCGGGGTGATTCATGCCTATTGGTAGTTTCTAAGGCAAGAGGCCCCAGAAGTTTTGCTCTTTGAAAATTGCAAATCCAAGTCAGGTTAATGTATGTGCTGGTTTGACTGTTTACTGCAAAAGCTAATTGGTTTTCTTCTCGTCGTACATGCTTTTGTTGGGGTTCTGAGACCACCCGCCCCATGACGTGGTAGGCAGACCCATGGGACTCAGCAGATGGTTGCACTTGTGGCTGTGATTCTGTGCAGTGAGAGGACGGGGAGAGACACAGTCTGCCTAGGTGTCCTGGAGGCCCGCTTTCCTATTTTCAGCCAGCTAGGCTTAAAATCAACATCAGTTCCCGCTTTATTCTGCATACCCAGTAAGTTCCCAAGGCCAGTGGTCCAGCTTGCAGTGTTTCCTTCTGTTTTAGTGGCTTATTTTTTTTAGTGGAGTTTGACGGTTCAATGAAAGTTGGATTGAATTATCTTCCATTTTGAACAGAACTAGATGTGGATTTTGATGTCTCTGTTGAGCTTCATTGAATTTACTGATTCTGAAAATTAGCATTTATCAACAAAACTGGAAAAGGCTGTACTATTATCTCTACAGGTATTTCATATTTTGCATTCTTTTTTTTTTTTTTTTTTTTTTGAGCAAGATTTTTGCTATAGGGCATGATGTGTGCTTGTCAGAGAGACAGAGAGAGAGGAAAACAAGAAATTACCTCCCCAGGGTGATGGCCACACTGCAATCCATTCTCCATTCTCCTCTCGGGATTTTGGGCATGCATGCACATGTGCCCGGTGTAAGTTTTAAACCATAGCGGACTATGCAGGGGTCTAGCCACGTAACTATTACGCCATCTACTGGTCCCATCTTTTGCATTCTTTCTGTTTTCTTTCCTGTTTTTTTTTTGTTGTTGTTGGTTTTTCTTTTTTTTTTGGAGAGGCTTTTGCTATAGGGCATGTGCACTCGCCAGAGAGATAGAAAGCAAGAAATCACCCCCCCGGGGGGATGGCCACGCTGCAATCCCTTCTCCTCTATTCTCCTCTCGGGATCTTGGGCATGCACACACACGTGCCTGGCGTGAGTTTAAGCCACTGGGTCCGGGACTCGAACCGCAGTCGACTTCATGAGAGTCCAGCAGCATAGCCATTATGCCAACTGCTGGTCCCGTTTTCTCTTCTTTTCTTTCTTTTTTTTTAAATTGCCAGAGGGCATATGTGCTTACCAGGGAAGCGGAAAGAGGGGGAGGGAGAAAGGACCCCACCCTCCATGGAGCATGGTTATGCAGCAGTCCTTCCTCCATTTCTCTACTCTGTTGGGGTGTGGGCATTCGCATACACATGCCCAGCATGTTTTCCAAGCCACTGGGGCAGGGAATTGAATGGCATGACCAGCCACATAAAATGCTAGGCTATAGTTCTGGCCTTCTGTTTTCTTTTTCCTTTTTTTTTTCCTTTTTTTTTTTTTTTTTTTTTGAAACTGATTAGATACTCATCTTTCATTTTATTCTTTCTGCCTCTTAATGTTTTAAAAGTATTTTCTGTTTCTTTGTCTTTTTGTACTGTGTTCTGGATATTTTCTTAAATCTTTCAGTAAATGAACTCTGTCTTCAGCTCTTTCTGGCTGTTTAGCACATATAGTGTGTTTTTAATATTATTATGAAAAGATAAAACATAGTCTAGTAACGCATACTTAGAAATCATACAACTGATAAAAGACTTGTGTCCAGAATAAAGAACTCTTAAAATCCAACAATAAGAAAACAATACTATTTTGGGGGACCAGCAGTTGGCGTAATGGCTGCGTTGCTGGACTCCCATGTAAGTTGACTGTGGTTCGAGTCCCAGACCTGGTGGCTTAAACTCATGCTGGGTGCGTGTGTGTATGTGTGCATGCCCAAGATCCCAAGAGGAGAATGGAGGAGAAGGGATTGCAGTGTGGCCATCCCCCCTGGGGGGTGATTTCTAGCTTTCTGTCTCTCTGTCTCTCTCTGTCTTTCTGGTGAGTGCATGCACTCTATAGCAAAAAAACCTCTCCAAGAAAAAAGAAAAGAAAACAATGCTTTTTGAAAGAAAAGAACAGGGCCAGCTAGGTGGCATAGTGGTTAAGGCAGCTGGGCCCACATGGCTGAATGCGCAGTTCAAGTCCTGGACCTGTGGCTTGAAAAACACACTGGGCATGTGTGCATGCATGCCCATAATCCCAAGAGGAGGATGGAGGAGAAAGGATTGTGGCATGGCCATCTCCCGGGGTTGATTTCTCACACACTCTCTCTCTCTTTCTCTTTCTTTCTCTCTGGCAAGTGCACATACCCTATTATCAAATTATAAAAAAATCCTAAAAAAAGAGAAAAGGACAAAATACTGAACAGATACTTCACCAAAGAAGATATGTGAAAGTTAAGTAAGTTAATGGAAAGGTACTGAATTTCATTAGTCTTTAGGAAGGTACAAATTAAAACTACAGGGAAGTACTGTAAATCTATTAGAATGTCTAACATGAGCCAGCTGGTGGTATAGTGGTTAGGATGACTGGTTCAAGTCCCAGGCCCGGCAGCCTGAGAAAAATACCAGGCATGTGTTGGGAACTCAGGTTCCTGATGGGAAGGAGATGTGAAGGAGAGGGGATTGGGACATGAGCATCCTCCATAGGGGATGCTTTTTCTCCCTCTTTCTCTTTCTCTCTCTTGGGGCCAACCAGGTGGTGGTTAAGACACTGAATTAACTACCACTTGACTGACTGTGTGGTTCTAATCTTAGACCAGTGGCTTGAAAACATGCCAGGGACCAGCAGTTAGCGTAATGGCTATGTCGCTGGACTCCCACATAGTCGACCACAGTTCGCGTCCCAGACCTGGTGGCTTAAAACTCACGCCGGGCGTGTGTGCATGCGTGCCCAAGATCCCAAGAGGAGAATGGAGGAGAAGGGATTGTGGCATGGTCATCCCCCCCTGGGGGCTGATTTCTTGCTTTTCGGTCTCTCTGTCTCTCTCTGTCTGTCTGGCGAGCGCACGCGCCCTATAGCGAAAACCTCTCAAAAAAAAAAAAAAAAAAAGAAAAGAAAACATGCCAGGTGCTCAAGTGTATGTGTGCCCAGAAAATCCCAAGAGGAGACTGGGTGAGAAAGGATTGTGTGGCTTAGTCATCCCCACCGGGAGGGGCTCCCTCTCTTTTCCTCTCCGGCAACCATTTATGTCCTATAGCAAAAATTTTCAAAAGAAAAATAAACAAGTGGTGATGAAGGGAGAAACTGAAACTCTTAGGCATTGCTAGTGGGAATGTAAAATGGCATATAATCTGGGCAGTTTATTTAAAACTTAAATATACTGGGGGTCAGCAGATGGCATGGTAGTTGGGGCACTGGACTCCTACGTGGCTGACCATCGTTCAAGTCCTGGAAATTCGGGGCTTGAAATTCATGCCAGGCGTATGTGCATGCATGCCCAAAATCCCAGCAGGAGAATGAAGAAGGAGGGATTGGGGAATGGCCATCCCTACTTGGGGTAATTTCTCACTTTTCTTTTCACTGTTTCTCTCTGGTGAGTGCATACTCCCTATGGCAAAAACCTGTAACATTTTTAAAATATAACTTAAACATGTTATGTGACCCATTAATTCTACTCCTGTCTACCCAAGAGAAACAAAAGCACATGTCTGTGTAAACTGATACTTGAAGGTTTATAGCAGCTTGATCTGTTGAAGCGCAGTCTAGAAACACCTCAAATGTACATTAGCAGGGGAATGAGCAGACAGACCATGCTCTGTCCATACCTGGAGTAGTACTGCACAGCACAGAGGAGTGCACTGCAGTGGGGCTGAGCCTGAGTACATTTGCCTGGAGAAAGGAGCTAACAGGGTATGTAACTATATGATTTTTTATGTAAAATTCTAGAAAACACAAGCTAATTTCTAGAATAAAAGATAGTTTAGTGATTGCTTGCAAACTTCAGAGCTGGAAAAGCATGCAAAGAGTTGGAAGGAAAAGGTTACCAAAGGGCATGAGGAAATATTGGGGGTGGTGGTGGATTTTTTGCTTGTAGTGATGGTTTTATGACTTAGTAAGAATGTATCACAGTGTAAGCTCTAGACACCTGCATGCAGTTTATTATGTCAGTCATACCTCAATAAAGTTGTTTCAAAATGAGCTAAAATTTCCGATTTTAAAAATTATAGCTGTTTTTTTCCCAGATTTTCTTGGTAGCTTTATGTTCATAGTTTAAACACACTAAACAGCAATTTTATTTTCTGAACTAATTATTTCTCTTTCTGCATATGTTGCTCTTGCTATCTCCCAAGATAGATTACTGAAAGTTAGGCTTGATTTTTTTTTTTTTCAGAGAGGTTTTTGCTATAGGGCATGTACAATCACTGGAAAGACGGAGAGACAGAAAGCCAGAAATCACCCCCACCCAGGGGGGATGGTCACACTGTAATCTCTTCTCCTCCATTCATCTCTCGGGATCTTGGGCACACATGCACATGCACCCAGTATGAGTTTAAGCCACGGGGTCCGGGACTTGAACTGTTGTCGACTTCACGGGAGTCCAGTTACATAACCATTACGCCATCTGCTGGTCCCAGGTTTGGCTTGATTCTCACTTCTTGCTTTGTAATTATAAAATATATATAGAAGGATGTATAATATGGGTACAGTATAGAGATTTACTAAGGTGACACTCAGCTGACTCCCACCCAGGCTTAGAATTTCTTAATTTTTTTTTAAGAATTAAGCAATTCTATCCGATTTATTTTGATTTTAGAAACACTGAAGATATTATAAAAGTAAGATGTTTGGTGGAGGACCTTTGAAGTCTCCTCTCATAGTCTACAGAAAAGAAAGTGTGTTTTGGTGATAAGTGCATAAACAAATAAGTCACAGCAGTGTGAAAGGTAGGACAAGGCACCAACATAATAAAGTGTGGCTTGATTAACTTTATTGAGGTGGACAGCAGAAAAGGTCTCCCAGAGGAAGGAATCAGAGGCTTCTGCAAAGATACAGAGGAAGAGACATGAAACTCCATAGCAGTAGAGAGTTCTCTTAATAGATGGCTGCCACCCAGAGCAGTGTGGGACAGGAAGGAGGGGTGCTGGGGGGCGAGTCCTAGAGCAACAGCCAGGGAGGGAGGGCCAGCTCCGCTGTGCCAAGAGCTTAGACTTAATCTGGTGGTATTTTAAGCAAGGTGTGTTTTGGAAAGACCCTTCTGGTGCTAGAATTCTGTGTCCAGAGGAGGGGAGACGGTGGGTGATAAGGTGGAGTGGGAATGAGACAAGAGTCAGGATCCTGTTGAGATCGTGGTCACTGTGCTTCGTGTGGAGTCACATCCGTGTGAATCTCAGCAGAGAGGTTTTTGCTATAGGGCGCGTGCGCTTGCCAGACAGAGAGAGACAGAGACAGAAAGCGAGAAATTACCCCCCAGGGGGGATGGTCACGCCGCAACCCCTTCTCCTCCAGTCTCCTCTTGGGATCTTGGGCATGCACGCACACGTGCCCGGCGTGAGTTTTAAGCCACTAGGTCCGGGACGTAAATCGCGGTTGACTACGTGGGAGTCCAGTGACATAGCCATTACACTAACTGCTGGTTCCCCTGGCAAATACATTTTCAAGGCTCCCATGACACAGTCACTAAAGGCATCCAGTTAGCTTCAAAATACAGTGTAGAAGAAATGTTACTTCTTGAGACATAAACAGAATTTATTATCAGCTAACAAAATGATCATTCTTCATAGAAAGCTGAAAAAAAAAAAACAACCTTTAGTTTATATGAGAACATTGTTACTGTCCCAGGAGAGAAATTCCATGAGACCCATCTCTTAAGAAAAATGATTATTCCTATGGTTTTAAATTAGTATTAGTTCGGTCCTCCTTATAGTTCATTTATAGCTGCTTGTATGAAGTTGTTACAAGAAAGCCAAGTATGGAGTTAGGCTTTTGTAGACTTCCTCTGGAATAATACAAGCAACGATGACCCTTCTTCCTTCCAAAGCATTTAAGTGTCACTGAGCAGGTTTTGTCATCTTTCATAATCTTCCAAAAAATAGTTGTCTAGAGTTCTCATTATCCTCTTTATTTCTTTTTAATTCTTGAATCAAGTTACCTTTGGATTTTATATTTTTCAAGGGCCAAGGGAATTGTTTCCTCTTAAGTTGAACCATGTGAAATAATAACATTTGACCATTTTTTGGAATCTTTTTTAACATATAATAGTTGCATATATATTTGTGGGCATACTTGATTTTTCAGTACAAAAATCCAATGTGTGATATTAAATCAGGGTGATTAGTAGAGCGATCATCTCAAGCATTTGTCATTATTTTTTATTGGAAACATCCTAATTCCTCATTTTTCTTTATTTCTTTAAATAAGATTTTAGCTTTCTTTCTTTTTTATTTTGCCAGGGGTTGTGTGTGCTCACCAGAGAGAGATAGCGAGAGCAAGAAGGCACTGGGGATGGTCATGCCACAATCCCTTCTCCTAAATTTCTCCCTTCGGAAAAAATTATTTTTTCTTTTTTCAGGATTTGGGGCATACATGTACATATGCCCTGCATGTTTTTCAAGCTTCTGGGCCTAGGACTTGAACCACATGGCTGGCCATGTGGGACCCAGCCACCTTAACCACTATGCCACAGGCTGACCCCCAAATCCTCTTTTTTAGATACTCCAAGACACACAGGAAGTTGTTAGCTCTATTCAGCCCACTGTATTTTATACCACTCGACTTCGTTCCTCTTAGCTATCCATGATTTTGTTTCCACTAATCAGCATACCTCTATTTTCCACTTTCCTATCTCAATCCTGCCCAGTCTCCAGTGGTCATTCTTCATCGCTCACTTCTGTGAGGCTTTTTGGTTTTTATTTCAGTTTCCATGAGAGAAAACATGGTACTTCTCTTCCTGTGCCTGACTTATTTCACTTAATATAATGTCCTTCAGGCTCACCCATTTACATTCAGATGATAGAAATTTATTTCTTCTAATGGCTATATAATACACATTTGAACACCATTTTTTAAAAATTTGTCAGAGAACACTTGTGCTCAGGGTAGGGAAAGAGAAAGAGAGAACCACTCCCCTCCCCCCCTGAAGCATGGTCACGTCTCGATCCCTTCTCCTCTTTTTCTCCCTCCTCTCAGAATTTTGGACATGCACATACATATGCCCAGCAAATTTTGTAAGCCACCCAGTCTAGGAACCGAAATACATGGTCAGCCATGTGGGATCCAGCCGCCTACGCCTCTAAGCCATGGGCTGGCTCCATGAGCTACAAAATAACAGCACTTCCATAATTCACACTTGAGCCTTCTGTTTCTGCAGAGCTCCCACCCATTGCTCAGGAGACGGCGTGCTGTGCTGCCAGGAGAGAACTGTGGGAGGGGTGCCTGCTGCGTGGCGGGGAGCGTTGCTTGCCCCAGCAGGTCTCAGCCAGGCCCTGCCACACAAGCTTGGGAAAGCGGGTCACCCGGCTTCCCAGAGACCAGGCTCTCTTACCCATAAAATAAACCGGAGCTTTTGTAAGCATCAACTAAGATAGCTGTGAATTCAGGTGTATATAACATGCAGCAGGCCTTCACTACATGTTCATTGTTGACGCTCTAGAATTCAGAAATTAACTGAAAATACTCAGTCCTTCCCATCTCTGAAAGTGAGTAAACATCCTGAAATCCTGAACCATTGTACAAGAGATTCCTTAGAAAACCAGGAAGAAACTTCAGGAAGCAGATAGCATTGCTGCCAATTCTCTAAACATAAATGGAAACCAGGGCTAAGGAAGGGCCTCACAGACAGCAGGAAGAACGTGAGCAAAACACGGATGCAGGGCGGTGTCGCTTCTGGAGTGGAGAGGTGAGTGCAGACGTGAGGGGTCCCATGAAGAGCACTGAGTGACAGCTAGGTTTAGGGCAGAGTAGGCACAAGTCCATGATGCTGCTGAGGTTTCTGGGAAAATGCTAGAGCCACCCATAGTAGTGGGGGATTGAGGAAGGAAGCCAGGCTCCGAAGAAAGAGAGGAGTTTGATTGGAGAGGCCAGCGGTGAGTGACTGGGCTCACTAATGGGCAAGCTGTGTCCCTTATAAAAACAAGAGCAAAAAGGAGCCGGAAAGATCAGCTGTTCACCTATCCCGTGATCCCAATGAGACTTGAGTGCTTAGGAGGTTTTTGTTTTCGGAAACTGCCAAATTTGTAGTGTTTAATAATTAATAGGACAACTGACCAAGACCCAAAATGTGAAGATAACATGTTCAAGACACTGGGGGTAGTCACTCTTGAAACTCACTATATAGTATGTGGTTAAGAACGCACACTTTATAATATACAATCTGTCTACACATAGTGGTTAGCTTAGAAAGCCAGCTGGTCTCCTCGCGGTGTTCCAGAGCTCAGCGCCAATTATTAGCAACCTTCAGCTCTTCAGCCTCCAACTCTGCATGGCAGGTCTCTTGTTTTCACCTTCCGGGGTTCTTCCACCCCAGCCTATGTTACAAGGTTGGTGATGTTTTTCTCCAGATCATCAGTGCGATAACTCACATTAGTTCTTCCACAGATCTGGTCAGACATGGTCTGAAATTCATCTCACATCTGTTGTTAAGAGACCGCGCCACAGAGGTCAGGGTTCGCATGATCTTGGGGTCCATATCAGCCATCTCCCCGGTGGCCGGCTGGGCAGTGGTTTCTCAGACCTTCACCTACACTTCCTTCTGTTCAGTGCAGACACTCCCCAGGAGATTTTTTTATAAATAATATCACAGTGACTTTCTTGCCTATTACAATCAAAGGTAACCTTGTTTGGCTGGCGATTAAAATCAGCATAAGAGAATTAGAGACACAGAAGGTGACCCATTTGCTAATAGGTGTTTAATTGCATGCAAAATCCACTAGCCCTTTCTATTAATTGATTAACAGGAAATATTTTTAGGCATTGAGGGGAAAAGCACCATTTATAGTTAAAGCTTCTATTGGTTGCTTTAAATAGTTCCCTTAAACATATGCATATTCTTTCCTTGGTTTGTCGAAAAAGTCATAATGCATTTTTGCATAGAAAAATGTCATGACTTTTCTGACAACCCAGTAATTCTCCAGTTGTAACAGTTCTGTTGGAAATAGTGACTAAAACCCTGTAAGTGAATAGTAGATGGGTAGACTTGAAGCCCATGTAGTCACAATTAGGTTTTACAGTCAGGGGCCTTGGTGGTGTTGGAAAACATCTGCAGCTTCCTTGACACATCTCTCCTTAGAAGGTGGAGCCCAGTTTCTCTCCCCTTCCAGACCCAGTGACTTGTTTCTAACCAACACAATGTGAAAGAAGATGCTGTGTGATTCCAAGGCTAGTCTATAACAAAGGTAGCGCCCTCTCTGGCACACTGTCTTACGTGGCTCGCTGTGGGGAAGCAGGCCACCTTGGCGTGAGTGCTCTCAGGAGCTCTGTGCAGAGGCTGCCCTGTGGGGAGAACCGAGGCTCCTGCCAGCAGCCATGGCCAGCATCTGACTCTACCTCAGGAGAGTCTTTAGGAGAGAGTCATCCAGCTGAGCCACCCCTATGCCTGTAACCCACCGAAACTGGGGGTGATAATGTTTGTTGATTGTTTTAAGCCACTCTGTTTAGGGGTGACCTGTTGCTTAGCAACAGCTAACTAACAACATAGCCCACAAAAAATTGAAGATGGACTTTTGAGTCCCAAATTGTTTTCGCAAATATAGTAGATGACTGGTGAAGACATGAACGGGCTGTTGACCTGCCAGTCATTTTCACAAATAGGAAATGTATGATGAACGATGAAGACACGTTTATATAAGTAGTAAACAACATGTAAGTAGAGTTGATACATGAGTTTGCTGTACCCCCGAAAGGAGAACAGCAGAGTGTCACAGTAGGAGTGGTTGGTAGAGGCAGATGGGAGGGACTCATCCTTTGGAATACTTTAAAACGTGACTTCCTCCTTTTGCATCGTTTTCTTCAGTGATTTTTCAACTTCCCGGGAGATTGCAATCAGACAAGTTAAAGGATTGGGGAAGGGAACCTCTGTAGGATAACAGTGGCTAAACAAGAGAGTATCCGCGAGCAGGTGGAGGCAGCAGGCAGGCAAACGGGACAGAGGCCCCTGGGGTGCCGATGCCCCTCTCAGGCACCTGCCATGTGCACTCAGAGCAAGCACGCGGTGTGGGGCTCTCCCAAGCAGGCAGCGGTTTCGGACTGGGCCTCTTCTCTAACTAGGAGCGAGTGGGCTTGAGAGGGTTGGCTAGCATAGTTAGTGTGTTTCTGGAACACAAAAGGAGTCATTATCCCAAGGATAAAAAGTTGTCTAAAGGTGGCATGGTTTTCTAAGAACTGCAGTAGTGAACGTAACAGATACTGTGTGGGCTGTCTAACACGGGGTGTCCTGCTGTTCTAGGGTATCCGGGTAGCCGCAGCTGTAGTCCTCGATGGAGTTCTGACTTTGGCACATGTTGTACATTAAGAATGTGAACTGTTGTCTTCTTACTACAATTTAGAAAGACAAAAAATCTGTAAAAACATAATAGTGTTTAGGGTGAAATATTATGTTTATTTCTTAAATGTCTATAATGGTTTCTCTTGAGAACTTCATTTTCTGTCTTTAATACCTGGATTATTGTACCACCAGCTTGAAAATTATATTGAAAATATTGGGACCAGCAGATGGCGGAACGATTACATCACTGGGCTCCCATGTAGTAAACCGTGGTTCAAGTACCAGGCCCAGTGGCTTAAAACTCAACTCTGGGCACATGTGTATGTGTGCCCAAGACCCTGACAGGAGACTGGAGAAGGAATTGCAGTGGGGCCATCCCCCCTGGGGAGTGATTTCTCTCTTTCTATCTCTCTGGCCAGCACACATGCCCTATAGCAAAAATCTCTCTCTACGAAAAAGAAAACTATGTTGAAAATATTACCTGAGGAGACAAAGTGTATTTCATTCAAGTCGTATTACTAAATGACCTGCCTGTGATCAAAAGCTTTTAACTATACTTAACAAGCAAGTTATAGTTTCCTAATAGCCTGAATCCAACTCTGATAGTTTGTTTCTCAAACACACTTCAGTCACTTTCCAAGTCATGACTCATAAGCGCAATTAAATACGAGATGAGAGGTTATCATGAGAAATAAGCCTGTTTTCATACCTAATTTTTGGCAAATTGTGGGTTAGCTTATTTATTGAAAACTGATCACAGTAAGTACATTTGGGATCGATAGTTTAATTATAGACATATCTGTACTTACCTTTTCCCCATTACTTATCAAAATACCATTTATGGGAGCCAACAGGTAGCATAGTGGGTAAGGCGCTGGATTCCACATAATTGGCCGCAGTTTGAGTCCCAGACCCAGTGTCTTGAAACTCACGCCAGGCATGTGTGTATGAATACCAAAAATCCCAAGAGGAGAATGGAGGAGAAGGGATTGGGGTGTGGCCATGCCCCCCTAGGGGGCTGATTTCTTCCTTTCTGTTTCTTTGTCTCTCTCTGTCTCTCTGGCAAGCGCATTCAACCTATAGCAAAATGTCTCTCTCAAAAAAAAAAAAAAAAAAACTGGGAGCCAGCAGATGGCATAATGGTTGTGTCGCTGGACTCCTTAGTAATCAACCACTGTTTGAGTCCTAGACCCAGTGGCTTAAATTCACACCAGGCACATGTGCATGTGTGCCCAAAATCCTGAGAGGAGAGTAGAGGAGAGAAGGGATTGCGTTGTGGCCATTCTCGCTTTCTGTCTCTCTGTCTCTCTGGCAAGCGCAAACACCCTATAGCAAAAATTTCCCAAAAAAAGGGGGGGGGGGGGGGACAAAAAATGCCACTCATGGAAGTTTTTCTTTGCCATGAGACTAACATTTTATTTTAAAAGGGGATAATTAAAATTTTGCTATAGGGTGCGTGTATTCACCAGAGAGACAGAAAGTGAGAAATCACCCCTTGGGGGGGGATGGCCACACTGCAGTCCCTTCTTCTCCATTATTCTCTCGGGATCTTGGGCACACATGCATCAGGCATGAGTTTTAAGCCTCCGGGTCCGGGACTCAAACTGCAGTTGACTACATAGGAGTCTAGTGACATAACCATTACACCACCTGTTGGTCCTAGATAATTGAAATTTAAGTTTTGATGCCATAGATAGCCAGAACTGTGCTCCTGAAGGGGTCAGGGTGGAGGGAGGGATTAGTTAACCTGATACAGGCTGTCCCAAGTTTATCGGGCCAGGGTGTGAAGTCAGAGTTTGGCTGGAGAGTGAACCATGTTGGGAACATTTTGCTTTCCTTGGAATTCAGAGTTCAAGTAGTGACTTTCAGCATTAGGGCAGATCCTAATCCCTAGGGCTGCAGAGAGTGGTCCCTGATAGAAGGCTTAAGGCTGGTGAGTCGTGTTCTTTCTTCTGGGCCCACATTTGTAAGTGGCTGCCTGGCTGTTGCGAAGAACGCTTTCCACTGACCTCACTAAGCTGTGGAAATGGTAATGCTCCATGTGGCCTGGCGTTGAACTCCTCAGATAGCTCTACCATAACTAGGGGCTGTGGAGTGCCCAAGGAACAGGATTTGATTTCTTTTGACCAGATACAATGTGGTGCAGCAGTAGGCCTGATATGAAAAGATTAGTCACGGGGCCACCCAGGGGAAGGCGGCTAGAGCCCATGTGGCAGACTGGGTAGTTCAAGTCCCGTACCCAGTGACTTGTAGAACACACCAGGCACATGTTGTGTGCATGCCCAAAATCCCAGGAGGAGAATGGAGGAGGAGTTGTGTGGCCATCTCCTTGGGGATGGTTTTTAACTTTCTGAAACTCTCTGATAAGCACACATGCCCTATAACAAAAGGTTTTTTTAAAAAGGATCAAACTTGGGGCCACCAGGTGGCATGGTGGTTGGGGCACTGGATTCCCACATGGCCAACCATGGTTCAGGTCCAGGACCTGGCGGCTTGCTTTCTTGCTTTCACAATGTCCCTCTCTGGTCAAATTAAAATAAATAAATAAAGTTAAATAAAATAATTCTTTAAAAAAAGGAAAAAAAAAAAAAGAATCAAACTCAGAGGCTGGCAGGTGGTGTGGTGGTTAAGGGCACTGGACTTCCACATGGCCTACTGAAGTTCAAGTTCCAGACCTGGCTGCTTGCTTTCTAACTTCCTCTCTATGTCTCTGTCTCTATGTCTCTCTTTGGTCAAATTAAAATAAATAAATTAAAAATCTTATTAAAAAAAAGGATCAAACTCATAGGGCCAACAGGTGGTGTGGTGATTAAGGGCACTGGACTCCCATATGGCTGACTGCAGTTTAAGTCCGAGACCTAGCATCTTGCTTTCTCGCTCCCCTGCCCCCCGCCCACTCTGTCCCTCTCTGGTCAAATTAAAAATAAAGTTCAGTAAAATAATTACTTTAAAAAAAAAAGGATCAAACTTGGGACCAGCAGGTGGCATGGTACTTAAGGCGCTGGATACTCCCACATGGCCAACCACAGTTCGAGTCCTGGATGTGGTGGCTTGCTTTCTCACTTTCCCGCTCTCTGGTCAAATTAAAATATGCGGATGAATAAATAGAATTAAATAAATAATTCTTTTTTTTAAAAAAAGGATCAAACTCATATCAAAGGGTTTTTTTTTGTTTGTTTGTTTGTTTGTTTGTTTTGAGAGATTTTTTGCTATAGGGCATGTGTGCTCGCCAGACAGACAGAGAGAGACAGAGACACAGAAAGTGAGAAATCACCCCCCAGAGGGGATGGCCACGCCGCAATCCCTTCTCCTCCATTCTCCTCTCGGGATCTTGGGCACGCATGCACACGTGCCCGGCGTGAGTTTAAACCACCAGGTCTGGGACTTGAACCACGGTCGACTACATGGGAGTCCAGCGACATAGCCATTACACTAACTGCTGGTCCCTCAAAGGGTTTTTTGAATTTTTAAATAAAACAAAAACCCTGGAAAAGTTCTCTTTATTTTGCTAAATGTTCTCATTGTACAATTAAGAAAATATACACAAAAATGTAAGTTGCTACGTGTTTATTGATATATAAGTTTATGGTAGTTTGTGTTTTGTTTTTGTTTTTATTTGTTCCCTCTATGCAAGAAAGAGACAAGGTCTTCAGCAGGGCCTCAGGCCATGGTCCTCCCACAGCCTTCCCAGCTGGCAGGGATCACAGGCACGTGCACACTCATCTGGCAGGTACAGGTGGGCCTAGGGCCTAAGCCCTACTCTTCCACTCGGTTTCAGCATTGAGAGAGGGTCACAACTGCTGCACCATCACCGCTGGCCTGGCTTGCTTGTTTTTGTTTTTGTTTTTTTTGAGAGATTTTTGCTATAGGGTGTGTGCACTCACCAGACAGACAGAAAGAGACAGAGAGACAGAAAGGGAGAAATCACCCCCCAGGGGGAGTGGCCACGCCGCAATCCCTTCTCCTCCATTCTCCTCTCAGGATCTTGGGCACACAAACACACACACCCGGCGTGAGTTTTAAGCCACTGGGTCCAGGACACAAACTGCGGTCGACTACGTGGGAGTCCAGCGACATAGCCATTATTACTAACTGCTGGTCCCTTGTTTTTTTAATACTCTATCTATCCATCTATCTATCTATGTATTTATTTTTAAATAATTGTTTTATTTAACTTTATTTATTTATTTTAATTTGTCCAGAGAGGGACAGAGAAAGAGAGACAGAGAGGGAAAGTGAGAAAACAAGTTGCCAGGTCCGGGACTCAAACTGCGGTCAGCCGTATGAGAGTCGAGCATCCTTAACCACCATGCCACCTGCTGGTCCCTTATAATCTATTTAAAACATAACTGCATTACACAAACACATTCACATTGAAAGGACTCATTGAACTCATCATCCTTTTTGTGTATATGATATTCATGTCAGTAACATTTTGTTGTAATATATATTACTATGTATATGCAAGATGTAATACCTGAGTTACTATGACAGCATAACATATCTTAATTTTGTAGTTAGAAAAACACATGCAACACATACAAAGAGTATAAATGTACATATTGACTAATAAAATACTTTTTTTTTTGGAGAGGTTTTTGCTACAGGGTGCATGTGCTCGCCAGAAAGACAGAGAGAGACAGAGAGACCGAAAGCGAGAAATCACCCCCCCAGGGGGGATGGCCACGCCGCAATCCCTTCTCCTCCATTCTCCTCTCGGGATCTTGGGCACGCACGCGCACGCACACGCACCCGGCGTGAGTTTTAAGCCACCGGGTCCAGGACGCGAACTGCAGTCGGCTACATGGGAATCCAGCGACATAGCCATTATGCTAACTGCTGGTCCCAACACTTTTTACCATTTTACATTGTTTTACCATTTCACATTGTTTCTGATGAGAGGTCCACTGTTAGCCTGATGGGATATCCTTCGTATCCATTTCTCTCTTGCCAATCTTAGTATCTTGTCTTTCTTTGTCTATGGTTTTGGTTAATCTGTCTATGATGTGCCTTGGAGAAGATCTTCTTGGGTTGATTCTATTAGGGGTCCTTTGTATTTCTTGGGTCTGGATCTCTGAGTGCCTCTCTAGGTTTGGAAAGTTTTCTTCCAGAATTTCATGGAATAAATTGGCAATGCACTTATGAGTCTCTTCGCCTTCTAGGATACCAGTTATCTAGATATTTGGATGTTTGGTGGTAGCTAGTATTTCTTGTATATTATTCTCAATTTTTTTTGGACCATTTTCTCAGTCTTCATGGTGGATTTTTCTAGGCCAGTGAATTCTATCTTCTATATTTGAGATCAATTTTCTGTATGATCTAGTCTGCTTTTAATACTTTCAAGGGAGGTTTTGACTTTGTGTATTATAGTCTTCATCTCTAACAGGTCAATTTGATTCTTTTTTAGAGTGCATATTTCCTCTTTTAGATTTTGCAAGAATTTTCTCACCTCCTGTAACTCATCAGCTCCTTTCTCCCACCTCTTCTGCAGTTCATTGTCTTTCTTCTCTTCCATTTCTGTTAGCTTTGTCATTATGAACATTCTAAAGTCCTTATCAGACATTTCCATGAGTTTCGTTGTACTGTCTGAGGATGAAGAAGAGTTATTCTTTTCCTTTAGAGGAGAGCTATTGTCTTGCTTTTCCATATTTCTTGTGATTCTGCGGTGATTTCTAGTCATCTGATGGATGGTGCGTTTCTTCCTAATTCTTGAAGTTTGATCTGAGCATTCAAAAGCGAGCAGAAGGAGGTGATCTGCAATCTTTCTACTGTTCCATTTTCACTCTTTGTGCATCAGATTCAAGGTGAAGAGAGAAATATTCTGACCCTAATCATAGTCAGATGATTGGAAACTGTTGACCTGGACCTGTCTAGACACTTATGTGTAGAATTTGACCAGAAAATGAATAAAGATAAAGAAAAAAGAAAAAGAATTAAGAAGAGGAAAGACGAAGGAAAAAACTGAAAAAGAAGAAGGGGGAAAAAAAGAGGACAAAAACCATAAGATTTATCATTTTAAAAAAGCAAAAATGAAAACCGCACGATGAGTGCGCATGCCGTGCATAACCAGTATTTCACAGCTAAAGTATGGTATCCATCTCAGGATAGGCGTGGCTTGAGTTGTGCCTTTCCTAAATAAAGCGAGGGAAGGCACCAATAACACAATAAAGGAGAGGCTAGAGAGTCCAGAGAATACTGTACCTTATAAAAAAAATTGTTTTAATTAAAAAAAATTAAGTCACAGAGAGACACAGTGAGACAGAGGGAGAGACAGACAGACAGAAATGGAGAGAAAGAGACCCAGAGCTATCCCTACCCACTAGAAATGAGTCTGGAGGGGGAAATCTCAGCAGAAAAATCTGCATTTTTGGTCAAGGAAACCAGTATTTCACAGCTGAAGTATGGTATCCATCTCAGGATCTGTTTTTCCCTTTAAGAGAAACAGATTAAAGTAATGTGAAAGATTCATCGAATAGATATAGTTATCCTCTAGTCAAAAAAAAGTGTTTAGTAAGTAAAAATTGGACATTTCAAGAAAAACCTTTGGATGTGGTGATTGGAAAATCCCGGTAGGTGGAATCACTAATCCTTTATTTATATATCAATGTATATATGAGATATATATATATATACACACACACAAAATATACATATAAGTAAGTAAAGAATGTATGTTTTTATGTATAATATACTTACTTTTTTTTAGATTTGCTATATGACCCATGAGCCTGTGGGAGAGTAACAGAACAAGGGAGGGAAAGTGAGAAAGCATCCCGCTAGGGAGGATGGCCATGCTGCAATCTTTCTCATCCATTCTCTCAGTATTTTGGGCATGCATGCACACACACCAGCATGTTTTATAAGCTGCTGGGTCTAGGACTTGAACTGCCCAGTTGGCCACGTGCGATCTAGCACCTTAACCACCACATCACCAGCTGACCCACTAATCTTTTATTAGTGGTCAAGTTAGGAAAAGTTCTTAGGAAATAAACTAATTTGTGTTCTCTTAACTTAAGGGAGACCAACCTAAAATCCTGACTTGTGTGAGTTCTGACTTTTGTGAAAGATGATCAAGCAGATGGATAAACATAGGTTCCAGGGATTAGCAGGTGGCGAAATGGCTACAACAGTGGATTCCCATTAGTCGATGAGTCCCAGACCCGGTGGCTTAAACTCACCCCGGGCATGTGTGTGTGCATGCCCAAGATCCCAAGAGGAGAATGGAGGTGAAGGGATTGCGGCGTGGCCATACCCCTGGGGAGTGATTTCTTGCTTTCTGTCTCTCTGTCTCTCTCTCTCTCTCTCTGGAGAGCACACACACCCTATAGCAAAAACCTCTCAAAACAAAAAAACAAACAAAAAAAACACAATAAACATAGGTTCCAATACAAGTGTTTTCTGTTCTTGGTAGGTTGGGAATCAACGTGTCGAACTTACTCTCACAGAGCTCCAAGATATGGCAGCTAGGCAACAACAGCAAATTGAAAATCAGCAGCAAATGTTGGTTGCCAAGGTAAGTTGTAAAAACAGAGGCAGGAGATTTCGTTCAGAAGGTTCTGTGCTTCAGCCATCATTTTTGATTGGGCTGTCATGGTCATGGGTAGCACTCATAGAGCTACAATGTCTTTCTCTCTTGATTATCACCTATCTTGAAGTTGGAAGGTATCAGAGCAAGAGTCTGACTCATGGCACGTTCCATGGGCACCCAGAACAGGAAATGGCCAGCCTTATCCAAATTGTAGATAAAATATGGGAAGAAAGGATACTTTCTGTTGTCATCTCCTCTTCCCATTGGGTGTGTTCTCAGCTGTGTAGTTAGTATCTATGTTTTAGGAGAAACCAGCCATCCGTGATGAAACTGCTGGTTTCAAGCCCCAAAGCCAATGACAGCTGGTTAATGGGGCTTCCTGGTATACACTCACTCAAAGCGGAACTTGTTTGGTTTATTACAGTGCGGGGCCTAGTTAATGCTCGCGTATGCCAAGGTCCCCATTTGCTGTTGGAACTCTGTTGAGTAGGATATGGAATTTTTCTAAATAATGGTTTAGTTATACTTAATAGACTTTAAAAAAAAATCAGATTTATCCCTTTGCCTACTGGAAATGATTCATGTTTAAATGGTCTTTAAAATGTTCTGAAACTGCTTTAAAGAGAACTTTTAAATATTACCAACTAGGTTCATATTGCTTTCTTCTGTAGATTTTCTTGATAACCAAATGTCTAATCCAACTGTTTTTTTTTTATTGAAAAATTATGTGGTTTACTGTACTACCCATTTTTAATGTAACTAATCATTTAAATTGGACTTTTTTTTTTTTTTTTGAGGTTTTTGCTATAGGGCGCGTGCGCTCGCCAGACAGACAGAGAGAGACAGAGAGACAGAAAGCGAGAAATCACCCCCCAGGGGGGATGGCCATGCCGCAATCCCTTCTCCTCCATTCTCCTCTCGGGATCTTGGGCACGCACGCACACACGCCCGGCGTGAGTTTTAAGCCACCAGGTCCGGGACACGAACCGCGGTTGACTACGTGGGAGTCCAGCGACATAGCCATTATGCTAACTGCTAGTTCCCAAAATTGGACTTGTTTTAAAAAGCTGTCCTAGGACCAATAGATGGTGTAATGGTTACATTGCTGGACTCCCACGTAGTCAGTGGACCATAGTTTGAGTCCCAGACCCGCTGGCTTAAAACTCACGCTGTGTGTGTGTGTGTGTGTGTATGTGCGTGTTCCAAATTCCAAGAAGTGAATAGAGGAGAAGGGATTGTGGCATGGCCATCCTCCCTGGGGGGTGATTTCTCACTTTCTGGCTCTCTCTCTGGTGAGCACACGCATCCTATAGCAAAAATCTCTTAAAAAAGAAAGGAAGGAAGGAAGGAAGGAAGGAAGGAAGGAAGGAAGGAAGGAAGGAAGGAAGGAAGGAACTGTCCCAGGGTCAGCAGATAGCATGCTGGTTAAGGCACTGGATTCCATATGGCCAACTACTCAGCTCAAGCCCTGGATTCTGGCTTGAAAATCATGCCATGTGCATGTGCATGCCAAAAATCCCAAGAGGAAAATGGAGGAGAAGGGACTGTGGCATGGCTATTTCCACTGGTGTGTCAGGGGAGTGATTTCTCACTTTCCATCTCCCTGTGTCTCTGTCTGTCAGGGTAACGCACACACCCTATGGCAAATATCTTTAAAAAGTTGTCTCATGTGGTCAGCACGTGGTGTGGTGGTTAAGGGTGCTCACTGGACTCCCAGATGGCTGTCCACGGTTCAAGTCCCAGACTTGGTGGCTTGCTTTCTCACTTCCCGTCTGTCTCTCTCTGTCACTCTCACTCTATCCCTCTCTGGTGAAATTAAAAAGCAAATAAATAAATAAAAGTTAAATAAAGTAATTATTTTTTTAAAAGTCTCATAAGAGTTATTGGATTTACAAGAATAAAAAAACAGTTAAGTAAATTGGGAAGTATGTCTTCACATTATTATTTATTTATTTATTTATTTATTTATTTATTTTTTTGCTAGAGAATGTGTACTCTCCCCAGAGAGACAGAGAGAGACAGAAAGCAAGAAATCACCCCCCATAGGGATGGCTATGCCACAATCCCTTCTCCATTCTCCTCCCAGGATTTTGGGCACACATGTGCCCAACATGAGTTTTAATCTGCCATGTCTGGGATTTGAATAGTGATTGACTGTGTTGAAGTCCAGAGATGTAATCATTACGCCATCTGCTGGGCCCGACTCCCCATTAATTTTAAGATGAACTATACACAGTGTTACGTAATTAAAACATTTTCTTTCTTTCTTTCTGGTTTTTTTTTTTTTTTTTTTTTTTTTTTTTGGCTATAGAGCACACATGTCACTGGAGAGACAGAGAAAGACAGACAAATTGAGAAATCACCCCAGAGGGACTGTGGCCACACACAGTCCCTTCTCTTCCATTCTCCTCTTGGGACTTTGGGCACACATACACACATCTGGCGTTAGTTTCAGGCCACCAGGTCTGGGACTCAAACCACAGTCAACTACTTGGGAGTCCAGTGATGTAACCATTACACCATCTGTTGGTCCCAATTAAAACATTTTCTAATTTTGTATTTTTCAAATAATAATTTATTTAATTTTATTTATCATTATTTTAAAAATTTGCTATAGGGCATGTGCACTCAGCAGAGAGAGAGAGTGAGAAAGCAAGCCGCCAGGTCCTGGACTTGAATCACAGTTAGCCATGTGGTAGTCCAGTCCCTTAGCCACCACACCACCTGCTGGTCCTAATTCTGCATTTTTGTGTATTTTCTTTCCAAATATTGATACAAGAGTATTGCTATTAAAAAACAAAACAAAAAAACTTAGGAGACATTTTCAGCAGTGTAAATCCCTAGCTAAATTCAGTTTTAAATACATAAGCGTTTCCTTACCGCAGAGTGTAGTGTGTAATGCATGCATAAGCAGACCCTATCTCCCTTATGTAAGTACATTCTGTGCACACAGGGGACTGAGAGCATTTCATGTTGACTGTGAGGCTTTAGGTATGTTTTCACATAAATAGGGAAGAGGACTGTTGAGGGGTATTGTATATGTATTTTTATTTTAAGAATTTTTCATTATTGTTTAATTATAAAACATTTCATTATTTTTGAATAATGAAATGAATGTTGAAGAAAGCAGGTATTTGATTGTTCAGTGTCACTTAACAAATATGCTTATCTCTCTACTGATCACCTTACCGCTTTCAGCGTAAAATTCTCTGCTGATCAGGGCTCATTTCCTTCAGGAAGTTTAATAAAAGATTCTTGGAAGCTGCCTTGTAGCAGCAGGAAACCTGTTACTGACAGCCGGAAGTCATGGTTGGCTGGGACTTCACAGATGTGATAGAGTGAGATAAGATGATGTCCCTGCTATTCCCCTGCTGAAAGCTTTTCTGCAGAAGCACTTTCATCAACCAAATGGTGCACATCAGTGCACACAATAAAATCCTCTCTTGAAAATCCCTAAACTCTTACCCTTTCGTTCTTACATATGCCCAGTGATTTCAGTTTTGTGTGGTTTGATGTGTGCAAAAGTTCTCCAGTGTCTCTTTGATATTCATTAAGATAAATGATATTGTGGAATACATTCCGTTGTTTTTATTTTTGTAACAACTCACTTCCCAGAGTTAGATTTTTCCTTCTTTTGTCAGGAACAGCGTTTACATTTTCTAAAGCAACAGGAGCGTCGTCAGCAGCAGTCTCTTTCTGAAAATGAAAAGCTTCAGAAATTGAAAGAACGAGTTGAAGCCCAGGAAAACAAGCTGAAGAAAATTCGTGCCATGAGAGGACAAGTCGACTACAGCAAAATTATGAACGGCAATCTATGTATGTGCCCACATCCCAGCTCAGCACCCACACTGACCAGGCTTGGGTCAAGCAAAACAGTTCCGTTGCCTGACAGTTTCAGTCACAAGTTCGATTGACAAGTGTGCTAAAGCTTTGTACCTGGAAGGAAGGGCTTGGTTAGGTTAGGTGATCTTAAAAACCTCTTCTCGAAGTGTAGTAGAAAGATCCTCCTGGTACACTGGTAACAGCAGCCCTCTGGATTGGGGTGGGATGCTCCAAGACTCACTCAGTGCAACAGTCTGTTTTCATCAGACAATTAAATGATATCCATATGTTAAGAAAAAAACCATACAGATACTGACCTTTTTTCCTGGTCAGCCCTGATTTTATTCATCAGCTCCATTAAATGCCTACTTTGTGTTGCAGTGAGAAGGACAGACATACACAGTTCTGCCTTCACAAAGTCTGTTGGTGCCCTGAGGTTTCTGGGGGGCTTCACCAAGCCAGCTCTTAGACTGATTGCCCTAAAGAATATTCAGTAATTGACACAAACATAGCTGCTTGCTCTGTGAGCAGTCACACCATGTGTGTGACTCCAAAGACTTGTTGAATGTGTTCTGGATTATGCATGTAGCTGGTTTTGACAAGGTCTGACACTAGACGATACTGGCATTGAGTTCCGTGTATAGAGATGAAGAAACTAGAATATCGACTAAATGATGATTTTTTTCTCTTTTTTGGCAATTATAGCTGCTGAAATAGAAAGGTTCAGTGCCATGTTCCAGGAAAAAAAGCAGGAGGTACAGACTGCAATTCTAAGAGTTGATCAGCTTAGCCAGCAACTGGAAGACTTAAAGAAGGGAAAACTGAATGGGTTCCAGGGTTATAATGGCAAGTTAACGGGACCAGCAGCGTTGGAGCTGAAAAGACTGTACCAGGAGCTACAGGTAACGCGTGAGGCTGAGGAATAGTCTTAAAACATCCGAATCTTTTTGTCTTTTTCCTAATACAGGCTGGAAATTCAGATACTGGAGACAAATTAACGGATTCTGATTCAATAGCAGGCACAAAATATACTCCATACAAAAAACTGTTAATGACTTCCTAAGATTTAATTCACATAGCATACAGCTCACCCATTTAAAGTATTCGTGGCTCTTAGTATTGTCACAGAGTCATGCATGCACCTCCACAGTCAATTTTAGAACATCTTCTTCGCCTCCATAATAATTCCCACACCTCTTAGCCAACACCCCACAACACCCTAGCCCTCTCAGAGTCTGACGACCACATATCTACTTTTTGTCTCTGTGAATGTCCTGTTCTGGACTTCGATGATTTTGTATTAATCGAAACGTACACTGTGTGGTCCTTTATGAGTGGCTTCTTCATTAACATGTTTTCAGAACAAAAGAATTTAATTGGCAAAATAATAAACCAGTAAAGAAGTACATTTTAGATGATATTTAAGGCTTCCGTGTAAGCTGTTTTGATGGCTAGATGCCTATTGTTAAATCCTGTCTTAGCACAGGCTGCTATAATAAAATTCTGTAGTTAGAGGCGGCCGCAACAATTAATTTCTCACAGTTCTGGAGGCTGGACATCTATGGTCAAGTTACTGGCAGAGTCGGTTCCAACCCTGGGCCTCCTTCTTGGCTTGCAGATGGCCCTCTTGCTGTGGCCTCAGATCATGGAGAGAGAACTCTCTTCTGACACGGATACTAGCCCATCGTGGGGCCCTCCCCACCTGACCTCTAACCCTGATCCCTTCTGCAGGCCCTGCCTCCAGGCTGCACCTTCCTGGGTTTGAGCTTCTACATAGGCATGGGGATGCAAGGGTCCACATAACAGCCCTAAGGAATCTGTTTCTCAGGTCACCACTCAGTATGCAATTTTTCAAGCTAGAAATGAGTTTTGCAGTTTTATTAGCACTTGCTAGAAAAAGTATTTCATCATTTTATGACGTGATGATATGTAACCATAGAGAGTAAAGTCACTGTGGTTGTTGTTAAGTTCTTTAACTTAAATGCTTAGAAATCATAAGATACTATAAAAATGTATGACTCACATTTTAAGGACTTGTTAAAAGTTCAAGAGTTTTTGGTGAGGTGTGATGAATGTAATATAAGGGTGTCATTTATGTCTATCTTGTTTGCAGTGTACTTTGTAAGTATCTCTTAAAAGCTGCAGCCCAGGGGCCAGCAGGTACTGTGGAGGTTGATGCACTGTGTCCCATATGGCTGACTAAGCAGTTTGAGTCCTAGACCTGGCAGCTTAAAAACATACCAGATATGTGTGCGTGTGTGCCCAAAATCCTGAGAGGAGAATGGTGGAGAAGGGATTGTGGTGTGGTCATCCCCCCAAGGGATGATTTCTTACTTTATGTCTCTTTCTAATACTCTGGCAAGGGTTCATGCCCTATAACAACAACAACAAAAAAAACCAATAATCCTGTTCTGGGAAGTACATTTACCTCTGGTATACACATGCAAGTATGTATGTGCTAGTACTGGGGGCATCTGAAAGAATTTCTTAAGACAATGCTTGCTTTTCCATGTAAAGTGCACTTCAATATTTCTCTTCTTTTTGGAGAGGTTTTTGCTATAGGGCGCGTGCGCTCACCAGACAGAGAAAGACAGAGAGACAAAAAGGGAGAAATCACCCCCCAGGGGGGATGGTCATGCCACAATCCCTTCTCCTCCATTCTCCTCTTGGGATCTTGGGCACGCACACACACACGCCCGGCGTGAGTTTTAAGCCACCGGGTCCGGGACGTGAACCGCGGTCGACTACGTGGGAGTCCAGCGACATAGCCACTACGCTAACTGCTGGTTCCCAAAGTTTATTTATTTATTTTTTTTTTCTATGAAGAGAGAGAGAAATAGAGAGACTCATTCAACAAGGGCTTCACCCCAGCCTCAGCCAGCCAGGGTCATGGGCCCATGTGCACCCAGCATGTACAGGGAGGACTCAGGACCCAAACTTGGGACCTTCCCGTGTGCATGCAGTGGTGTGACCACTGGGCCAACATCTGGCCCGTTTTAATTTCTTAGAGAGTTTATGCACTTCCTAGAAACAGAAACAGAGAGTGAGGATGCACCCTCCAGGTGGATGGCCACGCTACCCATTCTTCTCTGTTATCCTCCTTTCTCCTTTATATTCCTCTTGAACTTTCTGAGCACAGGCACATACACACACCTGGTGTGTTTATCAAAGCGCTGAGTCCAAGACTCCAACCACACAGTTGACTCGAGGGGTTCAGCCGCCTCAACCCTACACCAGAGGCTGTCTGCTGCTTTGTTCTTTCTCCATTCTGTGAGGGCTGTGTTCTGGCTTCATCTGTGTTATACCTATAAATGGCAGTGTGTGTATGTAAATACACATCAGAACTTAACGCTACTTTTTTTTTCCTTAATCTCCTGGGTAATGGGAATTTGACTTTTTAATTAATGCAAATCATGCAAGTTGTATTGTCTGTGCCACAGATTCGTAACCAGCTGAACCAGGAACAAAATTCAAAACTTCAGCAGCAGAAAGAACTCTTAAATAAGCGCAATATGGAGGTGGCCATGATGGACAAGCGGATCAGTGAGCTGCGTGAACGTCTTTATGGAAAAAAAATTCAGGCATGTGAAAATAAAATTTCTTGATAAACTACTAAAAGTGATTCATCCAGAAATGCCCACCTCCCTTCATTCTCCACAACTGATAAAACAGAAATTGGTTATAGACCATCAAAGTGACAGTGGAAGAGAGTTCATTTTCACAAAAACTCACGTGTTTCTTCACGTATAGAGTTGAAACCATCCCAGCCTACAGCCTTGGGCTCAGGATCCTCACTCTGCCTCGGCCACCCCTGTCCTCTCTGTCTCTTCCCCACGGGGGGCGTCATTGTTTCTGAGACCACAGTACCCAGCAATGCCCTCCATCCTACGCTGTGCCATCTGGGGCAGATTCCATTTCCTATGTAGTCCTGTGGCCTTGCCCTAAGCTGATTGGTCTTACTTGTCCCAGGAGCATGAGAGTCTTAGAGGTGGCCCATGTGGAAGGGCTCTGGAAACCTTTGAGCAAAATACTGCAGGAAGAGTTGCACTTTTGAAAAATTTTTGTTATTTTTAATTTCAAAAGCAATAGTTGCTGAAAAAAATTAAAACAGTATAGAGCTATTTAAAGGGAAATATGGGAGTCCTTCCTCCCTGCTGTCCAGAGGCTGCAGTTCTGGCCTGTTGCTTTATACAGACTCAGAGGCATAGAGTTTTCTTCCATTGCACACCAGCACCTCATTTTTGTGGCTCGCAGATGGGTGGGTGTTGCCAGAGAACCTTGCTCAGGTGGGCCATGGATGAGTCTCTCCCGGAAACCCCCCGTCCAGATGCTGATCTGTCACATCTGTCAGGGTAACAGGCTTCCTAGATACAAGGGACTTAGTGGCAGCCACTCACCCAGGCTTGGGCTTTCTCGACTCTGGTTTCTCCCCATCTCACAGCTGAACCGTGTGAATGGCGCGTCATCACCGCAGTCCCCCCTGAGCACGTCCGGCAGGGTCGCCGCGGTGGGACCTTACATCCAAGTTCCCAGCACTGGAAGTTATCCTGTCCCAGGGGACCCCATAAAGCCCCAGTCTCTCACGATTGCCTCAAATGCTGCCCATGGAAGATCTAAATCAGGTGAGTCGC
This sequence comes from Tupaia tana, assembly GCA_026018925.1. NCBI lineage: Eukaryota > Metazoa > Chordata > Mammalia > Scandentia > Tupaiidae > Tupaia > Tupaia tana. The sequence continues at coordinate 267,880,227 of JAKSZU010000001.1, read as the reverse complement.
CTTGGCCCACTTTCTCGGGGAGATCTGCGAACAGAGAAGGGACCCGTGCTGCCAAGTCTCTGCTCCTCATCAGGCCCCGGGCTCAGTCTCCCTCAACTCACTTTGTCTTCCTGGGTGGTGTTTGGGAAGTAGTGTACTGCCAAAGTGACAGTGACCCTAAAACAACAAGTTTCTTACTGAACTAAGGCTCCCCTCTGTGTGTGTGTGTTTGTTGTTTTATGGGTTTTGTTTTGTTTTATTTTATGCCATAGGGTGCTTGCACTCACCAGAGAGAGACAGAGAAAGGAAAAATGAGGAATCTCCCCCCCAGGAGGGATGGCCACACTGCAGTCCTTCCTCCTCCATTCTGCTCCTGGGATCTGGGGCACACATGCACATGTGCATCCTTGTGGGAGCCCAGCACCTTAGCCACCACACCACCTCCTGGCCCCCTCTATGTGCTGTTTAAAGCACAGGTGATGAGTTGGCTCTGAGCTCCAGGTGTCCTCTCACACACAGGTCTCCTCTGTCAGTGCGGCCGGCACAGCTACGGCCTGGGCAGAGGGGCTGCTCCCCAAACCCAGGGTACAGTGGCTGGTCCTCACTGCTCAGGTCCAGAGACCATTACTCTGGTCCTGGCATCGCCTGCTGTCATGGTCCGTGCCCATGCATAGTGCATTGTGCGGCGACCGGACAAGCACAGGGCAGGCTTTCTGTGAATTACTGTGTAAACTTGGGCTGGAAAGCCAGGGCTCCTTTGCAGTAAGACTGTCTATGGTGGGAGCTGCCACATTCCCCAGAGCACACAGCCGCAGGAACCTATCCTGACGTCGGGGCCCTCCTTTAGCTCTGGAGGCAGTGGTATCACTCCGGCCAGGAGGCCTGTGTTTTGAGACCTGTGTTCTGGATTATGATCACTGCACGCTGGTCTTCTGCTTGCCTGGCACCTGGGGTGAATGGCTGCATGTCTCCTACCCTTACCGGGAGCTCCCGGCACAGAGCAAGAGGAAGGCATCTGTGGCTCTTGCAGGCACAGAGTGCACACTCCAGCCTCCTCATGCTCAGTCCCAGCAGCCACGTGGGCCTGTGGCCTGTGTGAGCCCCTCACTACAGCTTCCTTTGACAAGCGATTGTTTGCAGTTTGACACTCCCTACGGCAGAGCAGGTACCCTTCTGTTTCCAGGGGCAGGTCCTTAGCACAGCCAGCTGCTGCTCCGCTGACTGCGTTGAAGCCTCTGCAAGCCAAGACGGTCCGTATCTGCCCATCTCTGTGGGTATGCCGTGCTGCCCCATAGGGTTCTGCAGCCATCACCCTGGTCTTCCCACTGCAGTTTAAAGTGACTGGATGCAGAGAGCCTGTTAACTCCCCGCTGGGGGCAGCAGCTCAGCCCAGATGTAGAACTAGGTCTGAGACCTTCCTGGTGGTGCCTCTAGCCCTCTCTGTCGGCTGTCCTGTTCTGTGTCACACAGATGGCCGCAGTAAACCCAGAGCAACCAGCTCGTGGACAGTGTCAGACCTCGACGTCGGGCCTGACTGCGGCTCCTCACGGCACTCTGCGAGCCCGATTGTAAAGCGTATGTCACCGATAGGCCTCATGGGAAGCTCGTGATCCTCTAATGAGCACTGAATCCGTGGTGATTGGTTTTCCAAACTGACAAAGGTCTGCTCGCCACACCTAGACCTGTGCCATATGGACATGACATGTTTCTTCCTTCGAGAAAGGCGTGCAGTAGTGCTGGGCCACGCACATCGATCGGGTCCATCTCAGAAAGGGCTTGACACTGAGTGACAGGCTGGCACAGCAAGGGTTTTGTTTGGAGGATTTTCTTGTTTGCTTTTCAAAATTAAGGTGATTTTCTGAGTTCATTATAAAGCTTTTAGTTTTATCTTCAGTGCAAGAATCCTCTATCATACTCAAAGATAACTGTCCATTTATAATAAAAATAAGTTATCTTCCCTCTGTCTCTTGCCACATCCTAAAAAAAGGAGAAAACTGCTTCTTAGTCCTGCTGTGTCTATTTCTGTAAAACCTCTTGGGGCTGGGGTTGGGTCTTCAGGAGCAGCTGCACCCCTGTACTCCCTGTGACCCCCAGGGAGGTCATGACAACTCCTTGGGCATTGCCCCCCTCCTGGGTCTCGGGCTCTGCTTCTCCCATCAGCCCAAAGTTTTCATCTCAGTGCACCCTCAGTGAACCTGATGGTTTCTGGCCCACATAGCCTCCAAATCCAAGATAAAACCAAGACGAGATGAAAGCACACGCATTCTGGCGTGGAGGGGTCGCCCACACCAGAATCCTGAATCTCGGAATGCCTGCCAGGGCCTGCGTGGCCTGGTTAGAACAACTGTCTTGGAGCCCTGCTTCCTGGGGCCTGGAGTGAGGTACAGCGGTTCTGTAGTGCAGCAGTGGAGCCAACCAGGGTCATCTGGGCTCAGGAGCAGGCCATGTGTAGCTCTGCCAGGGCCCAGCCAACACTCCAGGTGCCATGCAGCCTCCCTGCACATGTCTCCTCAGGCATCGAGTACAGAGTGTATTCGAGAAGCATACCCTTCCCCTTTTAGGAGTCGGAGGTCCTGGCCCATACGCTGTTGTCATGAGGACTTCTTAGTTACCCCGCACTTCTGCCGTGACTGTGAGAGTAGGACTTGTGCTGTTCTTGTCAGGAGGACCCACACAATACCCTCTGCTTTCTGCCTGTCTCACATGGCTGATGGGCTGGGAGCCCCTCTGTCAGCCCATTCACCTGTGCCCATTAGAGAGGAGAGCGGAGCCTGAGCCCTCAGCTGTACACCTGACCAGACTTACATCACTGTGAATGGCCCCGTGTTACCAGGGACACTTCTGCACCCTTTTGCAGTTTGGAAAATGCTTTGTTAAAACATTTTTTCAGTGGCTTTCCTGAATCCTTGGGATTGATGACTGGCTTTCTAATCACTGCAACAGAATGGTAGCCTGCTCATTCTGCTACACAAATCAGTGGGGACTTTTACTGCTTTCTCTGTCATCGATTGTCTTAGCAGATAGAAATTCATAACTGATTTTTCCCCCAGATTTTTGCCATAGGGCATGTGCACTCGCCAGAGAGAGACAGAGAGGGAAAGTGAGAAGTCACCCCCTGTGGGGGATGGTCACACCACCGTTCCTTCTCCATTCTCCTCTCAGGATTCTGGGAACACACGCACATGTGCCTGGTGTGTTTTTCTAGCAGTGGAGTTGGCCACATGGGATCCGGTACCTTAACTAACACGCCACCTGCTGGTCCTGAATTCTAACTGAAAAAGTAAAATGTAATGAAAGTATAGGCCAAATTGGAAGTCAAAATGTCTGTATGTAATTACATTTATAATTAGCATTTAAAAAGTAAGTGCCAGTGCTTATTGTATTTAGTGGTGTTGGTGAAGTAGATCTGACAAGTATTTAAATGAGACACAGCCCTGGGCCTGCATCAGCTGAGGCAGGGTTGGCTGTTGAGAGTTTAGTAAGCCCTGAAAGCAGCTAGGCCTCCGTGCTGAGTTGCCAGCAGGGGCCAACCCTGGATCCGTGCACAAGGCTGTGGACATTTTCGGATTTCTCACTGGCGTGTGGGCAATAGCCAACTGCTTAGTTAGTGGGGTGCCATCAAAATGGGGTATCGGGACCAGCAGTTAGCGTAATGGCTATGTTGCTGGACTCCCACGTAGTCGACCGCGGTTCGAGTCCCGGACCCGGTGGCTTAAACTCACGCCGGGCGCGTGTGCGTGCGTGCCCAAGATCCCGAGAGGAGAATGGAGGAGAAGGGATTGCGGCATGGCCATCCCCTCTGGGGGGTGATTTCTCGCTTTCTATCTCTCTGTCTCTCTCTGTCTGTCTGGCGAGCGCACGCACCCTATAGCAAAAACCTCTCAAAAAAAAAAAAAGGGGGTATCCCAGTGCTATTTTTGTTTCTGGCAGGGTGTAATTAGATTAGTTAAATCATTTTCAAGACGGTTTTTACTTGAATTCTATGTTCTCTTCAAGCCGCTGATGGGAACTGGCCAGCATTAAAACAGAATTCTAGTTCTTCAGTGAAACCAGTGCCACTGTCCAGCACGGATTGGAAAGAGCCCGGCATGGAGGGGGCTCCGAAGCAGGGCACCATCTCCAGCCAGCCTCTGCCCTTGTCAGCACTAGGAACCTCAGAGAAGCTGGTAGGCCATTTGTGTCACTAAACACAGTCGAGTTTGTAATGCGATGCTGTCTCTTTCCTGCGTTGGTCTTTTTTTTTTTTTTTTTTTTTTTTAGGTTGTTATAGGGCATGTGCACTCACTGTAGAGAGACAGAGAGACAGTGAGAAGGAATGTGAGAAATCAGCTCCCACTGGAGATGGCCACACCACTACCCCTTTTCCTCCTGGGATTTTGGACACACACACACACACACACACACACACACGCCCAGCATGATTTTTCAAGTCACCAGGTTCAGGACTTAAACCATGTTTGGCTATCTGGGAGTCCAATGCCTTCACCACCACGCCACCTTGTGGCCCCTCCTGCCTTAGTCTTAAGCTAAAGGATATGAGGTAGCTTGAGACAAATTCACCCCATTAGTATCCAGACTACACCCAAAGTCCTGAACTACTTACTGGCCATAAGAGCTGAATAGCGCCCGCGTGCATGTGCACCTGTCAGCCCCCTTGCAGACAAGCGAGAGCCCAGCAGTGTGCTCCACGTGGTCTGCTCACAAGCCGATTGGAAGGGTTTTAGATGCCACTGTGCCCTCTCTAGTGGATGTGACTGGAAATATGCTTAACTCCTCAAGAGTAACTTTGTTTTTCTTCTTAATACCTCAATTTAGGGCATTGAGATTGGTCAGGTGCCACCTCCAGTTCCTGGTGCAGGCAAGCCATTGCCTCCAAGCTACGGGACATACCCCAGTCCTGCGCCTCTGGGTCCAGGGTCAACAAGCTCCCTGGAGAGGAGGAAGGAGAGCAGCTTGCCCAGACCCAGTGCAGTCCTGCCAAGCCGGCAGAAGCCTGCCTCACTTCCCCCAGTGGGCAGCACCCCGCAGCCGGGCTCCTCGCAACAGATTCAGCAGAGGATTTCTGTGCCGCCAAGTCCCACATACCCACCCACAGGGCCCCCTGCATTTCCAGCTGGAGACAGCAAGCCTGAACTTCCACTGACAGTGGCCATTAGGCCCTTTCTGGCTGACAAAGGGTCAAGGCCACAGTCTCCAAGGAAAGGACCCCAGACAGTGAATTCAAGTTCCATATATTCCATGTACCTCCAGCAAGCCACGCCACCTAAGAATTACCAGCCAGCAGTGCACAGCACCTTAAATAAGTCAGTTAAAGCAGGTACGTATGGTGGCTTTACACTCGTCTTCCCTTGGGGCTAGGAAGTTTTATTTTTAATTAAGAAAGTGCTGATCCATATCTGTGCCTCTGGGCCACATGCTATTTAGCATTAAACTAAATTCATACATAAAGTTTAGCCTCTGGGTGTCCATATGAGACACAAATCAAAGGTGAAATGTTTGGAGCAGTTTTGCAGATGGATCACAGCTCTCTGCCTTCCTGTTTGGGCATCTGCCTCCCTGCACTGCTTAGGAAATCTAGCTCCTGGATGGGTGAGATTTCAGGAACTTACTTGTTTTGAGCTCTCTCGTGGGTTGGGGATGGGCCTTGACCACTGTTCTTCCCACCGCCTGGCAGTGGCTGAGCCAGACCCTGGGAGCAAGTGATTCTAGGATGGTACCTGCTGCTTAGGAGCTCCCCAAGGCCTTTGGAGAAAGGCCAGGTTCGGATCTCAGAGCAGAGGCGCTCTTGGCAGGCAGCAGGTGGCTGCAGGATGCTGCTGAATTCCATGCATACTGCAGAGGCTGACGGAGCTCTGACCCTGCAGGAGCATCTGGGAGTCAGGTCTTGGCTGGGGCCTCTTCAGATACTTCTGGGCATTGGCTGCACCTTTAGACGTCTAGTTTAAGGGTGGCTATGTGGGCCTGGGCACCCCTGCTGGGGCACTCCCAAGTGGTGGTGCCAGTGCAGGATTCTGGCTATGGAAAAAGGCCTGGGCTTCTCTTGAGCTCCTGGCACCAGGTAGAGCCATCCCACTATAAGGAGGTATGTGTGTTAGGTCATTCAGGTGGGTCCAAGGGTTGGATGCATGTTAATAGCTTTATCTTTATGCTTTGGCCAGAAATAAAGGAAAACCTGTTTGGGGCAGAGTAAGTCAGGTCAGCAACCTTCTACTTTTGGACAAGCCCCAGTTCTGGAAACTGATACATTAGAGAGAGACCACGTTACCTTTCTAAAAGAGTCAGTGGAGGTTCTGAAGCAGAAATCCTCAGAGATTTAAAATGAGAGTTTTGCAGCATCCACAGACCTGCGTGTCTCTGGAAGGGCCCATCCCCATGGCGAGCCCCCAGATCTGCAGCTGTGTTGAGATGCCCTGTCCTTTGTGTCTCCTCCAGTGTATGGTAAGCCTGTGTTACCGTCGGGCTCGACTTCTCCCTCACCGTTACCGTTTCTTCACGGCTCTCTGTCCACAAGCGCACCACAGGCTCAGCCATCGTCAGAATGTGCTGAGAAAGAGCCAGAGCAGGAGGGCCCGGCCCCGCCTGGAGACGGCAGCACCGTGGAGAGCCTGCCACGACCACTGAGCCCCACTAAGCTCACGCCCATTGTGCACTCGCCGCTGCGCTACCAGAGTGACGCGGACCTGGAGGCCCTCCGCAGGAAGCTGGCCAACGCACCCCGGCCCCTGAAGAAGCGCAGCTCCATCACAGAGCCCGAGGGCCCCGGTGGGCCCAACATCCAAAAGCTGCTGTACCAGCGTTTCAACACCCTGGCCGGCGGCATGGACGGCACCCCCTTCTACCAGCCTAGCCCCTCCCAGGACTTCATGGGCACCTTGGCTGATGTGGACAATGGAAACACCAACACCAACGGAAACCTGGAAGAGTCTGCCCCTGCCCAGCCCACGGTCCCACTCCCTGATGAGCCTGCCCCCGTGTCAGATGCCAATGACAATGAGCTACCGTCCCCTGAGCCAGAGGAGCTCATCTGTCCCCAGACCACCCAGCAGACTGCTGAGCCTGCAGAGGACAATAACAACAACGTGGCTGCGGTCCCCCCCACAGAGCAGACCCCAAGCCCGGTGGCCGAGGCCCCCTCTCCAGCAGAAGAACACATTCCTCCACCAGCTCTGCCCCCTGCCTCCCGGCCACCTGCAGCCTCCACGGTGGGTGCCCTTGTCAGGTCAGCCTCGGGCACTCCCCCAGAGGGGGCTGTGCTGAGAGTGAAGGCAGCCACCTGTGTCCCTGCAGCCCAAGGGAGGCCTGGTCGGGGCAGCCAGCCGCACACCACACGAGTGGGGCACGGAGGAGGGGTGCTGATCTGCAGAGCCCTCCCAGGAAGCCAGTCAGGAGACTCTGGAAAGCCTTTTTTCCCTTGTTTTTAGGTTCTTGCCATAGGGTGTGTGTACTCACCCAAGAGAAGCAAAGTGAGAATTCATTCCCCAGAAGGGGATGGCCATGCCACAGTTCCTTTTCTTCTATTCCCCTCTTAGGATTTGGGTCATACATGCACATGCACCCAGTGTCATTTTCAAGCTGCTGGGTCCATGACTCAAGCCATGAACGACTGTGTTGGAGTCTACCACTCTAACCACCATGCCACCTACTGGCCCCCTAGAAGGCCTTCTTAAGGAAAGGGAGCTGCCACTGAAACCTGACAGGCAGGAAAGGGAGGGAAGAACCTAGGTAAACACCCTGGTGAGAGAGACTGTCTGGTCTGTCTCAGCCAGGATCTCTGCACGCAACAGGGTCGGAGCTGGCTTCCATGGGGCTGGCACCCGGTGCCGCACAGGGCTAAGGACCACACTCTTCCCACAGGGCCTTCCCATAACCTGGCTGTTCCTCTCTTATTGTGAGCCAGGAGTGCGGGCATGTTCCTCAGAAGGGCTGGTCCAGGGCAGCAGGCAGCCTGGCTCCCTGGAACTGTTCTTAGAGCCACTGCCTGGGGGCTTTAGCTCCTCCCACTCTTGCTACCTGGTTTTGCTCTTGGACTGGCCCTCACTCTGGTCAGTGACCTTTAGGTTGAAAGCATGTTTCATCCCAATAGAGCAAACGGACGAACCTGAAGAAACCCAACTCGGATCGGACAGGGCATGGTCTGAGAGTCCGGTTTAACCCCCTGGCGCTGCTCCTGGACGCTTCTCTGGAAGGAGAGTTTGATCTGGTGCAAAGGATCATCTATGAGGTGAGCTGCAGCCCTCCGGCACCCGCATGCTGCTGGTGCAGGCTGGGCTCTCACATGCCGCGTGTCCTAGGTGGAGGACCCCAGCAAGCCCAACGACGAGGGCATCACCCCGCTGCACAATGCAGTCTGTGCCGGCCACCACCACATCGTCAAGTTCCTGCTGGACTTCGGGGTCAATGTGAACGCTGCTGACAGTGACGGATGGTGAGGGCCTCCCAGGGGCATGGGGCTGAGAGAGTCACTTTTCTCTACCTCACAAAAGGGAAATTGGGAAGTGTAGAAGAGAAAACTAACAAATACCTACCATCTCATCCCTGAATGACAGCTGTTGTCAGTATTAAGTACCTATTTTCCCAGCCTTTTCTCCCAATTATTTTGGTCGCAGTCTCAGCCATGGTCACGTTCCTTGTAGGCCGGTCAGTCTCATAATCCGAGCATTCTAATTATTCACTGTGCCTTTTCATCTGCTGTATGTGAGTGCAGTCCGTGAATTCTGTATTCTCTCTGAGCAGGAACTTCAGCCATTGCCCCACTGGACATGGCAGTCACGTGTACCTCCGTTTCTCTCTGCTTCAGGAGGAGGGCTCTGCTGTGCAGGACCTGCTGGGCACTGCAGGGTTATTTTGAACTTCCAAACAGCTGTCCTGCTGCTACTTTTGGACACTGGACTTTTTAACGTTTATTTCTGTATTTCTTTTCTTTTCTTTTTTTTTTTTTTTTGAGAGATTTTCGCTATAGGGCGCGTGCGCTCGCCAGACAGACAGAGAGAGACACAGAGACAGAAAGCGAGAAATCACCCCCCAGGGGGGATGGTCACGCTGCAATCCCTTCTCCTCCATTCCCCTCTCGGGATCTTGGGCACGCACGCACACACGCCCGGCGTGAGTTTTAAGCCACCGGGTCTGGGACGCGAACTGCAGTCGACTACGTGGGAGTCCAACGACATAGCCATTATGCTAACTGCTGGTTCCCTTCTTTTCTTTTTTTTAAGGGAGATTTTTGGCTATGGGATTCGTGCACTCACCAGAGATTCAGAAAGCAAGAAATCACCCCTCAGGGGGATGGCCATATTACAATCCCGTTTCCTCCATTCTCCTCTTGGGATTTTTGGCACGTACACACGCATGCATGCACATGCATCCCACGTGAGTTTCAAGCCTCTGTGTCTGAGACTCAAACTGCAGTTGACCAGTGGGAGTCCAGTGATGTAACCATTACACCATCTGCTGGTCCCTGTATTTAATTTTACAAGAGAAAAAGAGATAGGTCTTGTCATGCTACAGTCCTCCCCCAGACAGCCAGGATCTGAGCACACCCAGCATATGCAGGTGGACCCAGGATCTAGACCTGGGCCTCCCACGTGGCTCCAGTAGCATGCAGTAGCTTGCAGCACTGCAGCCAGGCCTGTTTCTTTATAACTGTGCTAAAATACACACCTGAGCCCGTTTTAGATGTATATTTAGAACATGTTACATACAATCACAGTGCTATGAAACGAACATCTATTTATTACCATTCTGTTTCCTTTTTCTTGTTATAGAGCATGTGCACTTGCAGAGTGAGTTAGAGGGAACACGAGAACGCACCCTGTGTGTGGGATGGCCTCACCACAGCCTTTTCTCCATTCTCCTCCCAGGACGTTGGGCATGCACACACATGCACCCAGTGTGTTTTTCAAGCTGCCAGGTCTGTGACTTGAACTGTGTCATCAGCCACGTGGGATCCAGCCACCTTAACCACATGTCACCTGCTGGAGCCCCTTTCATTGGCCATTTTGTAATCCACTTCCTGGCCTCCATTTCAAACATTCATATTTGGACAAGAACGATCTGTTAGTAGGTATCATGCCATTTGAAAAAACAACATAGAGCTGGGTCTGTGGCCTGGCGCTAAGGGAGTAGAACACAGCATGGCCAACTGCATGACTTGAGTCCTCACCCTGATGGCTTAAGGAGCACACTGGGTGGGGCCAGCAGGTGGCGAGGTGGTTAAGGGCGCTGGACTCCCACGTGGCTGACTGCTGTTCAAGTCCCAGACCTGGTGGCTTGCTGTCTCACTTTCTCTGTCTCTGTCTCTATCTGGTCAAATTAAAAATAAATAAATAAAGTTAAATAAAATAATTCCTTAAGAAAGAAAGACAGACAGACAGGCACTGGGTGCCCATGTGTGTTTGCTGAAAACCCTGACAGGATGGAGAAGTGGAGAAGGGATTGTGACGTGACCCCATCCCATTGAGGGTGCTTTCTCCCTCTCCTACTCTCTGTTTTTCTCTGGTGAGTACAAGTGCCCTCTGGAAAATTTTTGCTTTTAATCTCAAAAACCAGCACAGGCCCAGTCTCTTTGGCACGGTCAGTAGTAGACTGGCCTGACTATGGAGCTGGAAGCCACGTGGCAACCGTGGTTCAAGTCCCTGGCCTGGTCAGCCTGAAAACACAGCAAACATGTACATGCACGTCCAGAACCTCGGCCGACTAGAGGGTGAGGATGACTGGCGTGACGGAACCCTGTGGAGGGCTTCTCTTGGGCACGCGTGTACTCTGCAGTGGAGCACACCGCCTCCACAGGAACGTGCTTAGTGGGGAGGTGCCTTTTGTGAGAATTCCTTAGGGAACCAAGTCCCACAGGAACCGGGCAGCCCATGGACAGTGCCAGACCTGCAGCCCCACCCTACTCTGATTCCAGGACACCACTGCACTGTGCTGCTTCTTGCAACAGTGTTCACCTCTGCAAACAGCTGGTAGAGAGCGGTGCTGCCATTTTCGCCTCGACCATCAGCGACATCGAGACCGCAGCAGACAAGTGTGAAGAGATGGAAGAAGGCTACATTCAGTGCTCCCAGTTTTTATACGGTACAAAGGGAGGCCAGATGCCATAGTGCGCCATAGCAGTGTGATATTTTTGAGGGGCACCTATCTTCCTCGGGCAGCCAGACATCTCATTCCAGTGAAGATCACAATGCTCTTTACTCTGACCCCTGAGAGCATGTTTGAAACCCTTGTTGTTAGGACTCTGTACCAGATTGCTAAAAACAAAAATGACTTCCCTCCACACCACAAATTCCCACTTCAGAGACAGGCAGCAAGCTCTCGGGACTATGTGGTGGGCTAGGGGTACGGGGCACAAGAACCCCCAAGCCAGTGCAGCCAGGCAGGGCAGGGGCTGCGGTCCCAGTGGCACCTGGTGGGAGGGCGGTCCTTAGGCAGTTCCACACTGGCCCCAGAGGCAGTCCTACAGCAGGGCCTTCTTCAGGGTGCCACAGAAGGGTGGTACCCCAGGGCAGTGGCTGGACTCACGAGTGCCGGGTTGCGGGTCTGATCTCTGGCCTCAGCTATCGGCCTCTGTTGGCCAGCTGGGAGCAACTGGGCAGTAGCACGTGCGCCCTGGGGCAGGTCTCCCCTCTGCCCTGTGCCAAGGCCTGACCATTGCTCTCTGGCCTCAGGGGTGCAGGAGAAGCTGGGTGTGATGAACAAAGGTGCGGTGTACGCTCTGTGGGACTACGAGGCCCAGAACAGTGACGAGCTGTCCTTCCACGAAGGGGATGCCATCACCATCCTGAGGCGCAAGGACGGGAGCGAGACCGAGTGGTGGTGGGCTCGCCTTGGGGACCGGGAGGGCTACGTGCCCAAGAATCTTCTGGGGGTAAGCACTCTGAGCACACTCAGCCTCCTTACCTGACAGTGTGGGGACAGTCATGCTGGAAACTAGGGTAGGAGGCTGCCGTCCGCCACGCCTACGCAGACCTCTGTGCACAGGCAAGGGCCTCCTCGGCAGAGCTGACATGGGCTCAGACAGACCCTGCGGTTCCTGGACCCTTGCTCACACTGCAGGAACAGCAGGGTGTTGGTGCTCCTGGAGGCCCACGTGGAGGCCGAGAGCATCCTGTGCCCCTTTCATGACAAATTTCAATAAGGAACTCACCTCAAGCCTCCCCAGATGCTCCCCAATCTAGAATCTTCTGCGGCTGGAGATGTCTTTAATGGGGCTGGGGCAGGTGGGAGGCGTTTGCAGGTTGCTTGCTATGCTGTTTATAAATGGCAGAGGGGGTCACCTCCTCCCTCTTGTCCCACGTGCCTCAGGGGTGGCATGTGCTCCTGTTCATTCAGCAGACTTGCCCTGGACACCAAGTAGGCGCTCCCCTGCACCAGCAGGGGTACTTGCCCTCAGCCTGGCACAGATTCAGGTGGTGTAGGTGCTGTGAGCAAAGTGGAGAGGGCGAGGGTCCTCTGGGGCGGGGGCGGGGGCGGGGAGGGCCTCGGAGTACAGGGAAGCTGCTGTGGCCTGGGAGCCGGGCGTGCTGAGGTGTGGTGAGCAGTGGCGTGGGGCCTGGTACTGGAGGCTGACTGCTGCCGTGTCATCTCATCCTAACTTGTCTCTGTCACCTCCCAGTTGTACCCACGGATCAAACCCCGACAGCGGACACTCGCCTGAACTTCCTTTGGAGCACCACGTGGTCTTGCCATCTACCAGGAGCCACCGAAGAGATTATTCTACTGTTTCCTCGGGAAAGCTAAAGCTAGAAATGGTTTTGTTGGTGCTCACTTCAACAGACCGTATCCACAATGTGAATTCCTGCAGTTTCTAGGTGAGGCCCTTTCTCCAGTTTGCCCATAACTGGGAGAGGTACTTTTGCCTCCCAGAGGACTGAGTTTTGCCAATTACTGTCAATCCAAGTAAATGCCCAGCTCTCAACACCCGCCCCTGTTGCCAATAAGAAGTCCTTGAACCCTGGTTGGTTTCCAATGGAGAACAATGCTCTTACTGATTTGGCCCTGAGGCTGTCATTCCTTATAGTGCCCCCAACCCCCAGTGAACGCTCACAGCTGCTGTAAGGTGCCCCGCTAGAGCCCTGCCTTCCTGCTACTGAGAAGCAAAGAAGCCCCGGCCTTTCTCACCCTCCCACACATGATTCTTCCTTTCGTTACCAAAGGAGCCCCTGTGTGGAGACTTCTGTCCAGTGTATGTCCCCAGAGACCGCCCTGTGTGACCCGATTCGGATGTTCTGCTTCCTGCTTTGGCCGTTGGTCTAGTTCCCTTGGAAGCTGGCTGTGCTGGCCTCGCACCGCACTAGGCCACAGGCACACAGGCCCTAAGACCAAGGGGCACGCGGTCAGGAGGGTGTCGAGACGTGCCTCCCCTCTCTGCGCCCACAGTTGCTGCTGCCCCGCGAGGTTCCCAACCCTCACAGCTTGAAATGACTCCTGCTCTGAACGCGCTCAGATGCAGAGTCCACGCTTGAGCCAGTGTGAGGCAGAGCAGGGCCCAGTGCACACAGGGCTGCTACATGCCTGAGGACAGCAGGCGCCTGCGTGGGGAGCAGGGAGTCAGAAGAGGCAGCGGCAGGAGGGCGGCCACCCTCTGCAGGCCCCCTGCCCATGCTGCCTGGGACGCAGTAGCCTTCGCCCCAACCCAGACTCGGAGCAAGGGAGACACTTCACTGCCGTCCGGACTGTACCTGCAGGGTTTATGATCCAAAGTATTTTCCACTAGACCGTTCAGAACTCCCAGAGGTGTGCTGGAAATGTTTCTCCTCATTAAAGCACCGGCCCTTAGGCGTTTTCCTGTGCGCGTCCCGTGGATAATTTATGTATGAGTCTGTGTAGTCACTGGTGCAGTGCTGTAGTCGGTCCCCCGTGAGCACCCATTGTACATAGCGCGGCGGCGAGAAGGGGATACCGTCATGGAGCAGCCTCTGCCATGGGCACGTGCCCCTGGCCGACGCCGCGAGGCCGTGTACACGTGCACAATAAACTGCTGTCTCACTGCGGCTGCGAGTCTTCTGTCCTCAAACCAGGACTGGGCTGTGGCCCGAAAGCTGGGTTATCTGTGCACAGAAAGGCGAGGGCCTGATTTGTATTTTCAAAATAGTTTTAATCAAGCTTTATGTACAAATCACTGTACAGTCATCTTAATAAAGTGAAGTAGTAAGTGAGAAGTACAAAACATCAAGCCGCACCTCCCCTTAGTGAAGTGTCAAAGGCTGATTTGCAGCCCAGGGTTAGCAAGAGTCGACCAGTCTACGGAACAGGGTAAGGCAGATGCCGGCTGTTAGAGCAGGCCCAGCACAGATTGGAGCCTGAGTTGCCAGATTCTGTGGAAAAGTGAATGAAATGAACACTGATGAGCCAGAACCTTCTAGTAACTGTGGGAACTCAGAAAACCCTGATGGAGATAATGCTGGCGTAGGTTAGCAGCAGCGAGCTTGGTCTCTCCCGTGAAGTGTCAGCGGGGCCGTCACGGACGCCAGCACGAGAGCTGTGGGAAGCATTGCTGCGCTGCACACACAGCACTGGGAAGGCCAGCGCCGCCCCCAGACACCGGCCGGTCAGTCGGTCCCGCAGCGCACGTGAGAGCAGGCCCGCCGTCCCAAGACCGGAGGCGTGCCAGGACAGCTCGGCCATTACTGGTCCCGGGATTCATAGAGGAGCTTGGCAGCCTGCAGGGTGACCAGAGGTAGACACGGCAAGGCGTGACTGTCCTGTTGTGGGAGTGCTGAGCCTGCGTGCACTTCAGGCACCCAGTGTGAGCACCCCAGCTGGTGAGGCAGGGCTTAGGGGTAGGAGGCAGCGCTTCCTCTGGGCCCACCTGTGTACCAACCTTGTGCATGGCTGCCAACCACGCAGCTGCTGGCCGCCTGCTGGCACTGGCATCCTCCCCGGCCGTCAGCTTCAGCTGGGTCACACCCTCCACCCCTGGCACCGTGTACTGCAGGAACATGCCTGTGGCCCGTGCATTGCCTCCTGTCAGGGTGAGGAGGCCCGAAGGGGATGTGAGTGCCCAGGGTGCTGCCAGTCCCAGGGCACCTTCCTAACCTGCTGCGATAGAAGGCTGGGGGACAGGTCAGTGCTTGGAGCCACCCAGTGAGCACGAGGGCCTCCCTGCAGAAGACCCCAAGTCCACCTGTCCTCTAGGGCCAGACAAGCAGATGGAGCCACATCGCTGAGAGCCTCGTCCCAGGCCGCGTTCTCAGCCTGCCCAGAAATTGCCTCCTGGCCCCATGGGGGTGGGGTGTGTCTGCCTTTGAAGAACCCCAACAAGACTGGCTCCCGCTTAGCACCAAACACTCCCATTCACAGCCAGGGTTGGCAGGAGAGCAGAGCCCACTTGAGAGCACCCTGGCTGTCCATGTGTCGGGCAGAGGTCCACCTCACAGCTGGCCTCACACCATGCAGTCAGAGGTCACAGCCGTCCAGCTGTTGAGAACCAGGGCTAGAGTCAGGGAGACCGCCGGCAAGGGCCTGGCACCAGAGAGAAGCCACTCCGCCCCCAGGCCTGTGCCTGTTCCCCGACACCTGGCATGGGGTTCCATAAACTCGTGGGGGTCAACCTCCAGGACACAGCCCTCTCTCTGGGCTGTCACCAACTGCCCCAGGGACAGCTGGCTTTTTGCAGGGCTACCGTGGGCCACATGGCACTGAGCCTTGCGGGGAGCTTCACCCACAGCTCTGAATCTGCCACTGTGGGAGGACGGGGCCGTTTTGAGCAGCAACCTTCCTTGAAGATGTAATCAGACTCTGAGAGGAACCCGGGCCTGCCCGTCAGCAGTGCGCCAGCGCTGCGGGTCTTGGCTGTAAAGTGCTGTACTGGGGAGGCCCCTGGACTGGACTTTCGCCAGCCCTGTCCTGCTGTCACAGCACAGGGACCTCCTAGAGACCTGTCTGACCTACGCACCAGACCAAGCAGGCCCCGCTCTGCCCACCACCTGTTTCCGTAGGTGAAATTTGACTGTGAAACAGCCACGGCCATCTGCTGTCCTGCTGTCGAAAGTGCTCGGGCTTTGCGACAGCGTGTGTGGCCCTGCTCACACTGTCCCATACCCGCCCCACAGGAAGACAAGGTTCTGGGGTTTTCAGGGGTCTAGGAGACGCTGGGCAGGGTGGAGTGCCCACCCCCCACAGCCCCCCACAGGACAAAAGCCCAGGCCCACGTGACCAGAGGTCATCACTGCACCCGTCCGATGCTGGGTCCTCCTGCCCACTGCCATTCATGAGCCTCAGGGTCCCTGGGCACAGGCAGCAGCAGGGGTACCCAGTGACCCTCCACCCCCACCATTTCTCCAGACCCTGCCTTTGCACCAGGGAGCCTTCGACTCGCAGCCTGCCAAGGGCAGCCAGCTGCTGTCCCCCACACCATCCCTGCTCACGACAGAGTGAAGCAGTGGCCTGGTCCGCTCACCTCACCATGCAGGAAACACAGCCAGAAGTGCCAAGTCCGAGAGCCAGAGGCCGCAGGCCACAGTGCTCATAGTGTCGGACAAAGCTGCCGCCCGCCCCGCTCCCAGTGCCACCCAGGGACCTCCCACAGATGCTCCCGTGGCTCCCACAGGCCCCCATGCTCAGGCCCCGGCCCTGAGTAGGCCAGACACCGACAGAGAGCCATCAGATTCTGGTACACTTCCCCGGGTGGGAGAAACAGGCAGATACATCCTTCTGCTGGGATGGCTTCATTCATGCTCAGAGAACCCAAGGCCTCTCTTAACCAAAGGCGGGAGTGTTTCGTAGAGAACAGCGCGGACAGGAGCAGAGTGGGGGACAGGGAGCAGGGCCGCGGCATGCGGGAGGCGGGGGCTGACCTTCGCAGGCAGGCTGGCTCCCCAGCAGGCTGGTGTAAGTGGGAGTGTCTTTTTCTACACCGAGGTAGGCGGGCAGAGGAGAGAGAAGAATCGAGAGCCAGTCAGGAGATGGAAAGCAAGAAGGGTGACGTCAGGTGGGCTCCTCAGCAAACACAGAGGCAAGGTCCCCTCCACCAGGAGAGAAGCTGCCGAGCTTGCAAGCCCCGGGGGGGAGGACATCCAAGCTCACCATGGTGTGCGGCGCCTCTGCAGCCCTCCCCGAGGCGTGGCCTGCACTTGGAGCCTCAGCCTTATCTGAGCCAGCGGTAAACGACACAGCGTTCTCTAAGGGGAGCCACCGCGACAGTCTCAGGCAGCTCCTCCTCCACTGCCTTACACTGTGAGGCCCCGTTCACCTGGAAGGTTCTGGAACCACTGACCGAACCCCAGGAAGGGAAAGGTGGGTCGTCTCGGAGAACGGACAGGCTGCTCCCCAGGTAGCTGTGTCTCCCAGCCGCACATGCCCCTGTCACCCACCTGTGGCAGCAAACCCTCCTGCCTAGGAAAGGACAGGCCGGCCTTTACCTCCAGGAGGGAAGCCTTCCGTGAGGACCTGCACGGTGGAGACGTGCGCAATCTCGATTTCGTGGTGGCTGTCTCCATCCAGAATCAAGTACCTGCGTAACAAGGGGTCCGGGAGGGTTACTCTGGGGCCTGGGTGCCTGATCCGCAGCCTAGACGCCGCAGCGAGGACGCTGGTTCTCACCTCTGGTTGCTGGAAAGGCGGCAAAGCATCATTTCAGAGCTCTCTGAGTTTCCGAAGGTTACCAGGAAAGTGGCTCCTTGGGAGACAGAAAGCAACGTGGGAACGTGCTGCTGCTTCACACTTCCCTGGGCCTCCGACACAGAAGAGCCCTGTCTTCTGGTTCCCGGTCGAAATGTGCATGCGGAGGGCAGAGTAGAAACACGCAGGAAACAGACACCATGTTTCCGGGATCCCCTTGCACCCAGCTAAAGGTAGGGGCACATTAAGGGTCGAAGAAGTAAACGGAGGGCCGGGCTTCACACGCTCACAAAGCGCCCAGAATTGCTCACGTTCTCCAAGGCAGGCCTGGGAGGCTTCGTCACCAAGGCCCAGACCAAAGAACACCAACCCTACACCCACATATTCTAAGGGCCCACCAGGACAGCACCCAGGTCCTACACGAGGGCCCAGGGCCCAGTAAAGCCCAGCAAGGCCACCATCCCTGGGAAGCGAGGCCCTGTTCCACAGAGGAGGGCACTGGGAGCAGCGAGGCAGGTTCCCCGGGCCCACGTAGCCCAGGCAGGCCTGCGGAGAGCGGGCAGGAGTGCTGGGAGCAGCTGAGGCTAGGAGGGGCCGCCAGGCCCATGGCGGCCGGGGAGCACCGCCCCCCAGCACGGTAGAGGAGACGGCAGGCCCGAGGCCTGCGCTGTGCTGCCTGGCCAGGGCCTCCTTCCCACCTCGTGGACGTGCCCACGGAGCCCGAGCCAACATTTGAGAGGAACTTCCCATCTCCAGAGGAAGAACAGACCCGACCCACCCGCTTCTAAGGGGCTCAGAAGAAGGTGGGGAGGGAGGTGGTCGAAGGCTGACGAGAGCTGGGAGGCCTCGCGTGGGTGAGGAGGCGCTGGGACACCGCTCAGTGGAGGCCACATACCGCCCAGGAGCACTTTGAGCTGCTTGTCGTAGAACTCGGCCTCCTTGTGGGACACCAGGGCGCACTCTGCGCACTGCCGCACCGGGTCCACGAAGCACATGCGCCGCAGCGGCACTTTCTGACTGCAGCATCTGTCACAGAAGCACTTCCCGCAGCGGCGACAGTGGTGCTGGGGCGTGGCAGGAGGGCAGGCAGTGAGCGCCCCGCCCGGCCTGCACCTGCACCTGCACCTGCACCTGCACCGCAGGCTCTGCCTCACTAGGGAAGCGAGGCCTTTTCATGGTCAGGAACCCACTTGGTCTTCCCAGTGTTCCTCGCCTCCCCAGGCCCGGCCGCCCACACCTCCTGGGCCGCCCACACCTCCTGGGCGCCGCTCTGAGCTGAGCACGTTCAGGAGGAGCCGCTGCCTCAGGGCAGCAGCCGACGCTCCTCGCCGGAGCCAGGGCACGACCGGCCTCGCCAGCAGCCCCACACCCCGGCTGCTCAGGTCCGCCCAGTGGCTCCCGGGGCTCCCCTGCCCCGAACAGCACCACCCAGCCACCCACTCGGCCGCGGCTCACCTTTCTGGTGATAAAGTCAAACTTGGCATCGCACTGCATGCACCTCGGACACTAGGAGAGGAGACGAGACAGTGTTACCTCCCGGCTGGCACTCGGCCGGGCGGCTGGCAAGAGGGCCACTGAGAAAGCCAGCGCCACGTGCGGGCTGAGGTAGCTGGACAGGTGGGTCTCTGAGGCAGTGGGGGAATGGCAGCGGCAGCTCTGCACCTGCTCAGAAGCCCATCAGGCCGGTGGGCCCCCAACCCGATGCCTCAGGCCGATGCTGCAGGCCGAGGTGGGATCACCCCGGGGCCTGGGGAGACACACCCACTGCACAGACGCCAGCTGGAGTGCTTGGTGGCCAAGATCCCAAGGGACAGAGCCGGGAGGTCCGGAGAGTGCACGGCCTAGCCTTCCTGCAGCTGAGCCCACGTCCCTGTGGGGCAGGCATCCTGACGCGGGGTAACAGCAATGCTTGGAGCTGCTACCTCCTGGCCCTGCTCCTGTCACTGGGACCAGACCTGTGCGTGAAGTGACATGGCCTTCCAGAGCAGGAGTGAGCTTGATCAGGGGCCTCACTGCCCTGCTTCACACAGGAAGGACATGCGGGGCTCTGTGAGGAAAGGGCCACAGCCGATCAGCGCCAGTCCACCTGAGGCAGAGTGTCCTCTGCATGTGTCCTTAGGTCTCAGTGCTCATCGGGGCCCAGGAAGGGCACTCGGAAGACACAGGAGCAGAACACCCAGGAGGCAGATGCCAGGCCTGCAATGCCTTGACCAGGACCCGGGAGGAGAGGCCCACACCCAGGGCTCCCAAGGCTAGGGTCCCTGTGCCTGGACTCAGTGCAGAGGCGGTGGCTGGCCTGGGCGGGCCTGGGCAGACCTGGGCCTCTGGCTCCCACGAAACCTGGCGGGGACGGCAGCCACAGGGGCTCACCTGGCCAAGTGGGCAGGCTGTAGCCCGGGGGTGGGGGGGGCATACTGTGAACAAAAGGGCTACCTTGGGGCTGACTGGCTGCACAGTGGTTAAGGCACTGGGTCTCACATGGCCAACCAAGGTTCGAGTCCCAGACCCACTGGCCTGAAAATCATGCCAGGCACTTGTGCACATGTGCCCAAGATCCTGAGAGGAGAATGGAGAAGGGACTGTGGCGTGGCCATCCCCCAGGGTTGATTTCTCACTCTCCTGCGTTCTCTCTCCCTGCAAGGTGAGCACACACGCCTATGGCAAAGACGCGCCAGCCTCCTGCCATGCACAGTTCCCGCGTGGCACCAGTGCGGGGCGCTCCGAGGACGGGCTGCGCAGTTTGAGTCCCACCTGAAGTTTCTCTAGCTGCTGCAGGTGGACCCTCAGAGTCACCTGCAGAGTCGCCTCAGGGCTGATGAGAGGGCATCAGGTCACAGCAAGGCCTAGGGTGCAAACAAACCCCACCGTCCAGCATGCTGGGACCACCTGCTGGGCACCGTTAGGGCGGCTGTGAGCTCAGGGGCGTCCATCCTCTTCACCAAGCTGCCCCTGGACAGAGCCCGTGAGGCCAGCGCCTGCTTCCGAACAGCTTCAAATAAGCTTGGGCTCCCAGGACACCAGGAGCATGAGGACCTGGCTGGGGCAGAGAACAGAGACGGCAGGACCCCAGACTTACATGAGTGGAGGCGAAGAAGCCACCAAGGAAGGAGAGCCTCAGAGTTCCCCGCGCCAGAGGAGGGCCCCCAGGAGGGGACTCACCAGCTCAGGCAGAAAGCGGCCGAGTGCGGGCTGTCAACCCTGGGTGCAGCAGCTGTCAGCTGTCTGAGCAGCCCCGGCCCTGGGCCCTCAGCCCTCTCTAAGAGGCCCTCACTGTGAGTTCCTGGGTGCGCTGTGAGCACTGCGGAGCCACTGGGCCAGTCCTCGGAAGGCCCAGCCTGTGGGTGCCCTAGGACACAGCAGAGGCCTTGGCACTGGCCGCCACCCCGCTTCTCAAACCACCAAGCTTGTCCAGTGCAGGGCCTGCCTTCGGGGCCGACCCCGCCCACCCAACCCTGCGCTGGGTGCCTCTGCACTAGCAGGTAGGCTCCCCGGCTCGGAGCCCCCTGGATCTCGAGGCTGCTCAGCCCGGGCTCCGCAGGCACAGAGCAGAGCACCCATGCCAGATACGGAAGATCCGGCCTGGACTGGCTGCCTCCTGCCCACCCTGGCAAAAGGACGGCGCCGGAGGCCGAGGCTGGGAAACCACTGGGTGCCCACGTGCCGCCACCTCTCTGCATGCTCACAGCCACGGCCCCGAGAGCGGCTCTCGCTGTGGTCCAAGCTGAGGCAGCCAGAGCTGCCCTGAAGGGGCTCCGTGTGGCTGGACATGCCCTTCCGCCACGCGATGGGCAAGCCCCTCCCGGCCTGCCTCCCCGCGCTCCCGGGCCTGCACCGTGCTGCTGACCGTCTCGCCCGGGCTCCTTCCAGTGCCTTGATGGGTGGGCGCAGCAGGCTAGAGGTGGCAGATCCACGTGACGGGCATGGCCACTGCAGCCAGGGCAGGCAGACTCCGTGGGGCACCGCGCAGAGCAGGCCCCGAGAGCTGCCCGCCTCACTAGGCACCGGAGCGTGGCTGGCAGTGAGGTGCAGAGGGTCTTCTCGGGGAGGAGGACCCAGCTGAGCAGCCATTGAGATCCACCCTCGGTGCTGGGCCGAGAACCGCAAGGAGATAAAAAGGGCCTTTTCCCTCCACTGAGCGCCCTTTCCCTTCCAGCCGGAGGGAAGGAAAACCAGGGAAGGTCAGAGCACACTGCAGGGGTGCAGGCTGAGGGGCCACCACCTCACCAAGGAGATGGGAGTGGGGACCGCCACGTCACTCCACACCAAACGGAACCGCTCTCACCGGGATCCCAGTGCCGTCCCTCCAGATCTTGCCACCAAGGACTCGGCGCCCCTGGTGGGCACAAGTGTAACAGTCCAGTCGCCGACAGCCGGCCCAGCCCCCAGGGAATGCAGCCCTGGCCGCCTTCACTGTGGCCACCAGAACCATCTGGCCAGGGCCCCACAGGTCCTGCCCCAGCCTCCCCGTGGCACCGGCTCTGGCCGCCCCCGCAGCAAACCCAAGGCCTCTGAGCCTCAGAGCGCAGTGGTGCAGTGTGGAGCCCCACAGCCTTGAGCCCTGCGCTGCTAGACACGTGACCAGGCTGCGGGCCACACAGGGCCATGAGGGTGGCACATCGCGCCCAGACCAGGGCAGCCTGGCCTGCAGTGCCCGTCAGCCGCGGCCCTGCATGGGGCACAGTTCCCAGGCTTTCTGAGATCCCATGACTAACGTCTTCCTGTTCTTTCTTTGCTCTTAAGCTGTTTTCTGTGCTTGGAAACCAGGTTTGTCTGCTCAGTCTTTTGGAATGGTCTAGAAGCCTCTCAGCAGCTTTTTATAAAGAGAGATTTTTGCAATAGGGTGTGTATGCTTGTCAGAGAGACAGAGACAGAAAGTGAGAGATCACCCCCCCCGGGGGGGGGGGGGGGTGGCCACACTACAGTCCCTTTTTCATTCTCCTCTCAGGATTTGGGGCACGCATGTACACGCACCCGGCGTGAGGTTTAAGCCACCAGATCCGGGACTCGAACCACAGCTGACTATGTGGGAATCCAGCGATATAACCATTATGCCATCTGCTGGTGCCTGCAGCTCTGACTGGGCTTGCCTGCACCTCGGCTTGGCTGGTGGCTGGTGGGCTGCCTCTAGCCTGCCCCCAGAGCTGTCGGCCCAGACCACTTCCACGACCCGACCTCTGTGTGGGCCGCTTCGACCCCAGGCACCTGCCAGCCCCAGAGCCCACCAGGGCCCGCTGGACAACGCTCAGGAGGTCCTGGCTGGTGCGGCAGGGCTGGCCCAGCTCGCAGGCCACGCGTGGGCAGCTAAGGGAATGCTCTCCACGCTTCATGCGGCCGGGGCTGGAGCGAGGCGGAAGCCCAATTTCTAAACACATCTAGGACTTACATGTTCTGCCTGAAGAATGAGAGCGGTGGGGGTGGACCGCGGTGCAGCAGCGAGACGGACCCCGCGGGGCGGGCCCAGGTTCGTGTCCAGAGGCCTCCCTGAGCACGTGGCTGCTGCGGCCGGGGGTGGACCGCGGCACCAGACCTCACCGGGGCACTCTGTCTCATCTGTCCCCTCCTCACAGAAAAAATAAACTAAGATGTGTGTGCGAGACAAGTTTTAACTTACTCTGAATAACCAAGCATATTTAGAAAACGGGCAGATTTTTTTTTAAAATTCTTTTCAAGTTTATTTCTTTCCTTCGTGAGAGTAGGGGGTGCCCTCCTCAGGGTCTTGCCACGCTGCAATCCTCCCCAGCCCCCCAGACTGCCAGGATCATCAGGGCGCAGCGGACCTGTGTCGAGACAACGTGGGATCTGAACCTGGGCCCTGTGTGACTCCAGACTCATGCAGTGGCACCCTAACCCTGCACCAAGACCGGACCTCGACAGAGCATGGAACACGGTCCCTTCCTGTTGGTTACATTCATGAAAAGAAAGTTTGTCATAGTCAACAGAACAATTTTATATGGAAGGGGCTAAGGAAATAAAGCTGGTGACGGGGGGGCGGGGTGGGGGTAAGAACACGTGGGGTGACGGGGGGCGGGGTGGGGGTAAGAACACGTGGTCAGTAAGCGGGCCTCCTGGGAGCGCTGCCCGGGCAGGCCAGCGGGGCGGGCAGGCACGGCACCTCTGATACTCAGAGCGAGGCAGGAGCTGAGGGGACACGCCAGGGCCCAGAGTGATCCCCCAAGTGTGATCCGCCACTTCCCCCACGGGTAGCACAGCTCCTGGGTCAGCTCCAACCCAGTCACGCCAGACCCACACGTGTGCCCGCATTGCGGGGTGAGGCGTGACTACACCCCAGAAACTCAGGCGCGGGGAGGCTGCTGGCCCGGGGCGGCACCTAGAGGCAGGCCTCCTGAGCGGCTGACCAGCCCCGACAGCGCCGGGGTCTGGCTCTGCCAGGGCGGGAGAGCAGCCGCAGTGGAGAGGGAAGAAGTGGGGCTTGGATATAACCCACCGCTTCTTTCTAAGGCACAACACGACGCCAGGCAGTGCCAAACCCTGCAGGCAGAGCCACCACAACCCACCGCGGGGCTCGGGTGACAACACCGACACAGCAGCCCTCGTGAGCCCACCTGCTGCCTGACCCTGGGGCCGGGCACCAAGACACATGACCGAGGACAGGGCTGCCCACTGGGTGGGCACAGGGCCAGCAGCGCGGTGCTCTTGCAGTGCATGAAGCTGCATAGGTAAGCAGAGCCTCGACCAGGCCTCTCTGTCCCTGTGCTCTGTCCACAGGGTCCTCGCTGGTCACCTTCAGGACCCACGGAGCCTGGAGAGAGGGAGCCAAACGAGAGCAAGGAGTGCCAGGCATCTCCACCTTGGGACGCTCCCCTGGCTGCCAGGACCGGAGGCCAGAGTTCTTGCTGATTGGCTCGTAGCCTCCTGCTGACAGGGACGGTCCAGGCAGGTGTTAGAAACTAAGCCTTGGGGCCAGCAGATGGAGTAATGGCTACATCACTGGACTCCTACATAGTCGACCGTGGTTTGAGTCCCAAACCTGGCCACTTAAAACTCACAGGGTGCGCATGTGCATGTGTGCCCAAAATCCCGAGAGGAGGATGGAGGACAAGGGATTGCAGTGTGGCCATCCCCCTGGGGGATGATTTCTCCCTTTCTATCTCTCTGGCAAATGCACACGCCCTATAGCAAAAACTCTTAGGAAAAAAGAAAAAAAAAACAAAAACAAAAAAGCTAAGCCTCCTGGTGCGTGGGTGTCATGGCTACGAGCAACAAGAGAAGCAGGGTCAGCCCAGCAGCGCAGCAGCAACGCGCCACTCAGGCCACACCAGGGCCATGTGGAGGACCGCCGTGGGTCTCTGTGCTAACCTGCACAGGTGTGGACGCACACAGCCCTGGCTGAGCAGGACAGCTGTGGGGTGGACTGTGGCTAGAGGCCCAGTGGGGGGTCCTTGGTTTCCCTGCCCCTCACTGTCATAGAAGAAATACATTTTTTAAAACTAGGCCAGGGCCAGCAGGTGGTATGGTGGTTGGGCACTGGATCCCATGTGGCTGACTGCGTGGTTCAAGTCTCGAACCTAGCAGCTTGAGGAAACATGCCAGACACATATGCACGCATGCATGCCCAAATCCTGAGAGAGAATGGAGAAGGGATTGCAGCATGGACATCCCCCCTGGCGGGTGATTTCTCACTTCCCCTCTCCCTGTCTCTCTAGCAAGTGCAACACCCTACAGCAAAAAAGAAAGGAAGGAAGGAAGGAAGGAAGGACGGACGGGCGGATGAGTCAGTGGCGTGGTGGTGGGAGTGGCTAGATCTCCCATGGCTGCCTGTGCAGTTCAGTCCTGGACCTAGCTTGAAAAAGACACCAGGTAAAAGTGCTCAAAATTCTGAAAGGGAGGAATGGAGAAGGGCTTGCGGTCCAGCCCTCTCCCACGGAGGCACTTTCTCACTGCCCCTCCCTCCCTGCCTCTACCCAGCGAGTGCACATTCCCTCTGGCAATATTTTTTTTAATTAAAAAAAAAAAAAAAAAAAAACCAGAAAGAGCACAGGTAAGGCCTAGATCGAGGCACCCAGACGCAGAGGCTCCTCCGGGCAGGCGCAGACACCCAAGCACAGAGCTCTGGGGACCTGCGATGTCTGCGCACACACAGGCTCTGAGGGAACAGATGGAAAACTGGCTTCTTTCATGGCAGAACCAGGCAGGAGGGGAGACCAACTGCCCTTCCAAAGTGCTGCGGGCATTTGAGCTGTCCCCCGAAGGGGCCGCAGTCACCGGGAATCCTCTTTTGCTTGTTCCAAAGTTACACTTCCCCTTAACCAGAAAAGGCTCTTAGCCACCACAGGGCCCTGGGGAAGCGCTGTGCACCCGCCAGGTCGCTGCTCCCACAGCACTGGCGGCTCTGGCAGCCTGGGCGCCGCAGGGGCAAACTAGCCAGCCCTGTGGTCCCGGAAACCACGAAGCTCCTGCCTCCCGTAAGACCCAGGAAAGGTCAGAGACTGCCCCTCGTCTACCCGGACGGCCAGGCTCACCGGCCCTCCGAGCTCCCAAGTTTGGCCTGCAGCGCGCGAGCTGGGGGAAGAACGGCCTCACCAAGCAGCTCCGTCAGCCGAGGCCCCACCCCCGCGCCCCGCCCCCCCCCGCCCCGGGCCCCGCCCCGGGCCCGGCCCCGAGCCCCGCCCCCCGCCCGGCAACGAGCCCCGCCCGCCGCCTCAGTCTCCACTGCCCTCACGCTGTCAGCCCCTGCACCTCCCACACCCCCACACCGGCTGTCCTCTAGCCAGGATCATTTGTCCTGGTGCTCTGGCCTGCAGGACACCTGCAGAAGCCACAGCCCACGCCTTCTCCCGGCTGCAACAGTCCTTCAAGTGAAGTCCCACCGGAGTCCAGCTTTGCTGTTCCTGCCTGCTCATGCCGCCCTCCCCGGGCCTGCGTCTGCAGAGTGGCTGGGCACGGAGACGACCGTGCAGCGCTCCCAGCCACTGCCACACCCCGTGCGCTGGCAAGGGGCACCCTGCATGCTGCTACGAACACAGCTCAAGATTTCGGGCTGCTGGTGACCAGCCCTTAGGGCCGCATGCCCCAGAACCACTCCTCCTCACTGCCTGGACTCCAGTCAGACCCCAGAGACCACTCCCAGAGGCCACGCCCACGCCGGCATGGCGCGAGGCTCACACGCCCACCTCTGCCTCCTCTGCCTCCCCTGCCCGGAGAGCGCATGGCGAGCAGACTGCATCCACTCTGCTTTCTGCCAGAGAAACGGTTCCCTCTGGAGCTGGCTCACAAACCCTCTGAGGAGCTGAGGGCTACAGGTCACCTCTCAGGGAAGCCGTGTGTGTGTACAAAGTTCGTGCATTTTTTAAATCAATTTTTCAATTAACTAATTAACTTATTTATTTATTTTTTTGAAGAGGTTTTTGCTATAGGGCGTGTGTGCTCGCCACACAGAGACAGACAGACAGAAAGCGAGAAATCACCCCCCAGGGGGGATGGTCACGCTTCAATCCCTTCTCCTCCGTTCTCCTCTCGGGATCTTGGGCACGCACGCACATGCTCCCGGCGTGAGTCTTAAGCCACTGGGTCCAGGACGCGAACTGCGGTCGACTACGTGGGAGTCCAGCGACAGCCATTATGCTAACTGCTGGTCCCACTAATTAACTTATTTTAATTTGCTATAGGGTACGTGTGCTCAACAGAGGGAACGCAAGAGAGAGGAGAAAGTGAGAAAGCAAGCTACCAGGTCTGGGACTTGGAGAGCAGTCAGCCATGTGGGAGACTAGAGCCTTCACCACCATGGCACCTGCTGGCCCTGTGTGATACCTTCATGGGAGCCTCTGTGGCCTAGCCTGAAAGCCGGCCCGGCTCGGAGCACCTCGGACACTCTCAGCAGGCATGGGGCACTGCACTCAGCTGACCCGGACCCAGACAACCAGAACAGAAAGGGAGGAACGTGTGTGTGGGTGTAATGGGCACACCACCGGGGGCATGACGGGAGCAAGCTGGGACATCGTGCCAGCCCCCTCACCCACCCTAAACCAGCACAAACAGCTGCTTTTCCAACACAGTCACTAGCAGACTCAGAACACCCGCTGTACACCCTTGCACAAGGTTGGCCTAGACAGCCCAGCCCAGCATGTCTGCACTCCAAAGGACCATGTCCCAAACCCTGGGCATGCTTACTAAACTCTGCAGAGAAGAGTCCATCTTCACGGGGATGCCCCCTCCTGCAAGCTCATCCAATGCCAATGTGGTCCAAGTCTGTCACACAAGGGGCTCCGCCCCGACTCCAGCAGCTCCAGGCCCACCTCACCCCAAGCACAGCCCCAGGAGGCCCAAAGAAAAGCCTCCTCAGGGGACCAGCAGTTGGCGTAATGGCTATGTCGCTGGACTCCCACGTGGTCGACCGCGGTTCACGTCCCAGACCCGGTGGCTTAAACTCACGCCGGGCGCGTGTGCGTGCGTGCCCAAGATCCCAAGAGGAGAATGGAGAAGAAGGGATGGCAGCGTGGCCATCCCCCCTGGGGGGTGATTTCTCACTTTCTGTCTCTATGTCTCTCTCTGTCTGTCTGGTGAGCGCACGCGCCCTATAGCAAAAAACCTCTACAAGAAAAAAAAAAAAAAGAAAGAAAAGCCTCCTCAGCGGGAGAAATGCAAAGCAGTGATTTCAGCTGCTACCACAGGCTGAGGGAGAGGGCCAAGGGGGCAGAGCAGCTGAGGGCAGGAGGCGTCCCTGAGGACAGTGCTCGTGCACGAGGACCACTGGCTTCAGTGGGCACCTGCGCAGCCAGACCACCTTCCCTCACACTCCTTGCAGCCTACATAGAAATGGGGTATTCTGTGCTATTTTCATCCTGTGCTAATGGTTAAGGAACCAGATCCCATGTGGCCGATTGCACGGTTCGAATCCCAGCTCCCACAGCTAGAAAAACACTCCAAGCACATGTGCGTGCATGTCCCAAATCCTGAAAGGACGGAGAAATGGAGGAGAAGGGTTTGTGACATGGCCATGCCCTGCTGGGGGGGGTCCTTTCTTCCAGTCCCTCTCTCTGGGGGGTTGGGGTTTCATGGTGCAGCTATGGTGCTGCTCCACGGTACTGCGTGGCAGAGGCCGGATCGCACATGGTGACCACAGATTTCATGTGGGAGATGGACAATTAGGAAAAACCTGTGGAGGCTCCTTGGGGGCGAACACAGAGAAGGTGGGACGCACTGGCTGGACCCTGGAGGAGCCCTCCGGGTGGCAGCTTCACGAACTGTGGGTGCTGCAGGAGCCCCGCCCCACCCTCCCCCTGCCGCCTCCTTTACCCTCTGTCAGGGTGGGACCTGGACTTTGCCTTGAACCCTGGGTGAGGCCACCTGCCTGGTTCCCTGGCTGAGAGCTAGTGAATCTGCTAACACGTGTCTGTTCACATCCACAGGCGGGTCATCATGTGACCTCGATCATTTTTACTTTATATATTTCTGTTTCATCTTGTTTTGTGTGTGTGTTTTTAAGGTTTTTGCCATTGAGAGAGACATAGGAAGACAGTAAGAGGGAGAAGCACCCCCGAGGGATGGCCATGCTGCAATCCCTTCTCTCCCATTCTCCTGCTGGGATTTTGGGCATGCACACACGTGTGTCAAATGTGAGTTTCAAGCCTCCAAGTCCAGGACTCAAACCACAATCAGCCATATGGGAGTCTAATGCCTTAACCACTATACCACCTGCTGCTCCCAGCAGGATTTTCAAGCCACCATGTCTGGGACTCAAACCATGGCTGGCCATGTGGGAGCAAAGTGCATTAACCACTTTGCCACCTGTTGGCCCCTTTATTTTTTTAGAGACCAGGTCTCCTTATGTTGCTGGCCTCGAACTCAGCCTGCCTCAGCCTTCTGAGTAGCTGAAATTACAGGTGTGCGCTCACCTGTATTATCTTTTTTATTATTTTTTTGAAAGGTTTTTGCTATAGGGTGCGTGCATTCGCCAAACAGACAGAGAGAGACAGAGAGACAGAAAGCGAGAAATCACCCCCCAGGGGGGATGGCCACGCCACAATCCCTTCTCCTCCATTCTCCTCTCGGGATCTTGGGCACGCACGCACACGCGCCCGGTGTGAGTTTTAAGCCACTGGGTCCAGGATGCGAACCGCGGTCGACCACATGGGAGTCCAGCGACATAGCCATTACACTAACTGCTGGTCCCATGTATTATCTTTTTTAAAAGTATTTGTTACCAGTTGTTTTATTGTGGTGAAATACACACGACATAAAGTTTACCACCTAACCAGTTTTACAATGGGGAGCTCAGTGCGCAGACACTGGTAAGATGCTGCACTTTACCGCCTCTCAGGGCACTGCCAAGCAGGTGACCCCGAGGAGCGGTCTGACCCGTAGGTTCTAGCAGAACACGTGCCAGGAACGAGAACGCCCTGAGGAAAGAGCGGCTGCTGAGCCTGACCTGGGGGGCGGGGTGAGAGGGCAGGGAGGGCGGTGGCCCCACTCGGCAACCTGGTGGCCCAGTCCCCAGAGTCTCCAAGAGTGGCCTGGGGAGCTCGTGCCCCTCTGGGTCTCTGGAAGATGAGAGCTGACCCACACCACTTCGGGTCAGTGACTTTGATCTGACCTCAAGGCCGGAGGGTGCTGCGGACCTGGGGAAGGGCTGGCCCCGGCCCCAGCCCCAGCCATCCCCAACTTCTAAGCACAGAGGTGGCTGCATTAGCAACAGCTGGCATCATTGCTTTGCTGGAACCTGCAGGGACACACCTGCCCAGGACAGGGATCTCAAAGGGAGGGAGAAAGCAATCATCAGGATGGGGGGGGGTTGCTGTACCATAAAGCTGTTCCCCAAGTCACCAGTACTTTGGTGTCTTTTAGACAGAATGCTGGTTTAGTCCAGAATAAGATTACAGGCAATGTGTACAGTGCTTCCACTTCCCGAGAGCTGGCCTGGCTCGACAGAGTCTGGGATGGAGCCAGAACTCCCTGGCACAGCACAACAGGGTCCCCTAGAAGGCCCTACCCTCCCCAACAGGACAGCGCATCACCTCCACTGCACCCCACCGCTAGCAGGTGCAGGACACCCCCAACTCCCATCTGGAAGTCCTACACCCACGCCCCTTTCCCTCCCCCAGTGCCTGGCTGAGGCCGACAGATACAAACAGGCGTCTCCTGGCTCCCGGGGACCCAGGGTTGCAACCCCAGCTGTGCCCTGCCCTCTACTTCCCCAGCTCAGGCAATGAATGTTGTGAACAGAATTCATGGCCCCAACACGTCAAAAGGGACATCGTGACACGGTGACAGAGTTTGGGGGGCTGTTTCTGAAGAGCGAATGAGATGGGGGAGGTAAGGGGGAGACCTGGCAAGGGAACCCACAGACAGAAGACAAGATCCAGAAGAGGCAGGGAACAGCGGGAAGCCCCCAGGGACCATGGTGGGGGGGGGGGGCGCCTCCTGGAGGTGCCTGTGGCACGGAGGCGACCGAGAGCTGGGGTGCGGAGGAGCCCCCCAAGATGGCAGAGGGGACACAGGGGGCGATTTCGGGGATCACAGGGCCAGACTGGGGGTGTGCGGGGAGCGATGGACGAGGTCTGACTGACAGCGGGAGACCCGGGGAGCAAAGGGGACGGGGGACTCGAGGCGCCTCCCCCGAAAGGGACCGGCCCAGGGAGGGGTGGTCCAAGGCGCGGGGCTGGCGGGCAGCGGCGACTTACCTCCTTGTCCGGGACCCACTGCGGCTCCTCCAGGCCGAAGGGGCTTCCGAAGGCGCGGTGCTCGGGCACCATGCGCAGGCCGCTGGGGGAGCGCACCAGCTTCTTGGCGTCGCGGCGCGCGGCCACCTCCGAGGACATGACGCCGCCTCAGCTGCCCGCCCAGCTGCCCCGCACCCGGGCCCCTAGCGGGGCTGGGTGGCACCGCCCGCCCCGCCCTGCGCGCAGCTGACAGCGCCAGCGCCCAATTGCCAAGCCCGACCCAGAGCTAGAGCCAATCGGAGTCCGGGAACCGCCCCATCACCGCCCTCTCCAATCCGCACAGGGAACCTCCCCTGCCACCCTGCGGCCAACCGCCAATCGGCGTTGAGGGCCCACCCGGGAAAGCTCCGCCCTTCTCAGAGCGATTGAGACTTTGGATTGGTAATTTTGTCAGTGACGCAGATGCCTCTAATTGGCGCAGCCGGCGCAGGGCGCTCGTCGCTGATTGGAAAAAGAGCCTGGAAGGGTGGACGGCGCGGAGTGGTGAGTGGGGCGCGCGGTGGATGGGAGCGCGGGTGCGGGCGGGCGGCCGGGGAGGCTGCGGGGCCGGTCCGGGCGGCCAGGGTCGGTTCGATCTGGGTGGAAGGGCGGGGGTCGGCCAAGGAAAGGGGAGGTCTCAGTCTCGGACCGGGGAGCAAGTGGCGGCAGCAAAAGGCGGTTGGGGGAAGCCTCCCGGCCAGGAGGTGGAGCCTGGGTACGCATGGGTCGGGGTCAGGGGCGGCCCAGGGGGCGGGCCCAGCTGGCCCGGGGACGTGCGTTTTTAGTGCGCCGCTCTCCTGGCCCCAAGCTCCGGCTGGCGGGAAGGACAGCGGGGCCCTGGTCCTGACGGGGAAGGAGCTGGGAAAGGACCCTTTGGGAGGCCGGTGCGGGTTCTCAGGTCCGAGTGAGCCCGGCTGGGAGGAGGCCGAGCCTTTGGGCCGGCACCGACAGGGTTAGAAGCCCACGCGCGCTCGGGCCGGCTTGGGTGATGGTAACAGCCCGGGCTCCGTGGGGCCAGAGCTCAACCTGGACGACGAAGGAGGGGCTGAGAGCGGGCCGGGGTGTCAGGACCCTGGTGTCCTGGCTTGGAGGTGGGTGGACAGCCAGAGGGCACCAGTGACGAGCCCTTGTGTTGGCCCACACCCTGGCGGGTCTGCAGGGCACCTGTGTCTGCTGGAATGGGGAGGGGGGCTCGAATTGAGTGAGATCACATAGTCGGGGAGAAAGCAGAAGGCCGTTCATCCCTGGCAGTCCAGGCTGGTCACCATAGTGCCCCAGCGTGGAGGGACCCGTATAGCCGTCTGATGTCACTAGTAGTAAAAATTCTTTCCAGGAGCCGTCAGGGGAATTAGATGGTTGGGATCTCGGGAGTCCACTGTCTTCTGAAGGAGTGAGCAGGAGGAGGAGCTGGGCTGCTCCCCAGGGACTGGACTCTGGCAGGAGCTCTGTAGTGGGGAGGAGGGGCCTGGCAGCAGGTGGTGGTCAGTCCGGCCACACAGCCACGCTCAGAGCTGGGTTCCTACAGGACAGCGCTGGCACTGCCCCGGTCTGTGCTATGTGACCTCAACTGGCCTTCGCCACTCGGGAGACTAATCCTGTTACCAGGTATGAGTGAGTTAATATGTGCCAGCCCCGTGCTGGACTTAATATGGCTGACAAATGCTAGAGCTCACCACGTTAGTGCTGCTGGGGACTTCGAGGTCATTTCAGTGGACCTGCGCCCACCCAAATTTAGCTCAGAACTGGCCAGATAGGACAGTCACAGTTCTGGCTGGGGGTGACCTGGCCAGCCGACTCCGGTAGCCAGGTAGCTGGCGGGGGAGCGCGTTCTACTCACGATGCTGTGGGTGGAGCAGCCGGCTCCCGTGAGTGGCATGAACAGGTGCCCCGACCGACCAGTGCTCAGCTGTGGGAGCGGTCACAATCAGTATGTCAGGTTTTCGAGAAGGTCCTTGCGCATCCTAACTTTGATCCGTTCCTGAGTAGATCGCAGCTGCCTTTGTGCCTGAGACACTGGGTCTCGGCATCCCAGGGCACAGGGCCTGGCCCAAGCCCCACAGGCCAGAGCACTGCACTGCGGCGTGCCTGCCAGGGTCTCACGCCTGGGCCTCCCGCCCCACGGCTCTGCCCACGGCGTGTTCGCTCGCGTGGCGCGCCCACCTCCTGCAGCGGGTGAAGTGGGTGCAGCTGGGGTGCTCCAGGGAGGAGGTCTGGCCAGTCCCTCGCTGCTGCTGCTTGTTCCCTGTGCATGGAGGGACAGATGGGTCGCACCCTTCCCCTCACGGAGGCCAGATGGGGCTACCATGTAGAGCCATCCGTCGAATTCCGAGATGGGGCAGGTGCTCCGTGTTGATGGGGAAATTATCCAATGACTGTTAAAGTGCGCTGAGGGGACTTTATTCAGGGCCCTCGGGCAGGTACAAGGGTGGGTAATGGCCGCAGGCCGGGAGGACATGGGGCCCCACTCGGACCAGTGTGGCCAGCAGGTCTGCGGCCCAGGAGCAGGTGGGCGTGTGTGGAAGGTCGCCAGGGCCAGGGGTTCTGCCTGCGCTGACCTGACAGGGTCCCCCTACAGACGGCCGGTGTCAGACTCCCCCTGGGGGTGCAGGCTGAGGGACCCCGGATATGGGGGTGGCTGGGGGGTGGGGTTCCAGCTAAGCCGGCAGCAGGCTCCTCCTGAAACAGGGAAATGCCTGACTTAGGTCAGCCGTGCAGGGGTCTCGGTCCCTGGCCAGCAGTCACTCTGCCCCCAGCAAGCTTGGGGTGCCATCACCCACTGGCCTCCCTGGGCCCCCTGCCTGGTGTCCAGTCCGCCTGGTCCTGAGGCCCAGCCTGTCTGCCTGCAGCAGTCGAAGCCCGGGGGGTGGGGGAGCGCACTTGTTCAAAAACCAGACTTGTCCCCAGTGGCCCTGGGGACTGAGGGGTGGTACCCAGAGCATGCCTAGGTGTCCCCAGCCCTGGGCTCACTGTGGCCCGTGTTCTGAAAACGCTGCTGCTGCCCACCCAGCAGGGCCTTCCCAGGTGGTGCCGCTCCATGTGTGTCCTGCCGGTGGGGTCAGACTCGGGCCACGGCCCGCCCCAGCCTGGTCCTGCTCACTGCTGCCAGGCCAGCCTTCACAGGGCAGCTCCCCCGCCTGGGCTCCCCGTCCCCTGGTGCAGGCCAGAGCGGATGAGCAGCTGCTGGCTCTGCTGCAGAAGCCAGGGTGGGGCCCCCAGAGCCTTGTGACCAGGGCAGGGCAGAAAGCGTGTCCGCGCACGAGCAGCTGCCTTGCAGGGTGGGCGTGGGGTCACCACAGCCCTGGGGCTCAGCCGTCTGTCCTCGGCCTTGCCTGCGCCAGCCTGTGTCCTGGCTGTGGGCACGCGGGGTGCAGGCCCCAAAGCCAGGCGTCCCACGGCCCTACGTGCCACAGGGGAGAGCCCCAACGCCAGGTCGCCTGACCTTCCCCGCAGCCCAGCGCCAAGTCCCAGGCTTGGCGAGGACGCGACACTGCAGTCAGTGCTAGGGCTGCCGTGGCCTTCCTCACGCCCTGTCCAGGCTTGGCCCTGCTCTCTGGAAGGCTGGGACACGGCCGGTGTGGTGGGAGCAGAGGCCAAGGCAGCCCTGCCCTGGGCCCACCCACTTTCTCCAGCCCCACAGGACAGGCTCCCCAAGCAGCCTGCAGAGGCCCACACGCCTGCCCAGAATCCCCGTGGTGACACGGTTCAGGGACAGAAAACTGGAGAAGGCAGAAGACGCGCTGCGGTGGTGAGCGCCCCGGCGTGGATCAGGGCTATCCCGCCGTCCTGAGAGTTGAGGTGGCCAGGCACGCGCCTGGACTGGGGGGCCCAGTGTGTGCTTTGTGGACATTCGGAGTCTGGGGTTCTCAGATGCAGCCAGGTCACAGTGAATCGAGAATTCCTTGTTACCATGTGGCTCCTAGAGTCCAGATGGAACTCCTGGCACACCACAGTCTTCCACTCCCTCAGTGACAGCTCCCAGCCAGGCCCACGGCAAGCGCAGCCACACACAGGACGCACGGCACTGGCCAGGGTGCTCCCCTGAGGCCGCCTCCCCCAGCAGTCGGCGCTGACGCGGGAATTTGCACCTGCTGCTTCATCTGGTCCTGGGAAGCCCCGCCCGCGGTCAGCCCGGTGAAGAAATGGATCTGGGTCAGTTGGACCTGAACCCCAGAATCCTCGCTGCTGTTCAGAAAGGTGCGTTGGTGTCCCTGCAGGACACGTGTACAGGCCGCTGGCCGGGCCAAGGCTTCTCCTGGCACCTGCTGCTCCCTCGACCTCAGTCCCACCTGTCACACCCACCCTGGGACGCACTGGGGTTTTCCAAGTGTGTGTGCCTGAGTGTGCATGTTCGGAAACTGGACTTTCTAAAGTTTATTTTTTTTTTAAAGTTTATTTCTTCCATGAGAGAGGGAAAGAGACAACATCCCTGATGGGGTGACAGGGTCACCCCAGCTTAGCCAGCCTGGATCATGGGCGTGCACGTGTCTGCAGGGCTCGGGGAGGTCCTGAGACTACGAGGACCTTTTTCCTGTGGGTGGGTTATGTTTCCATCAGGCCACTTCCTGGCCCCGGAGTTTGTTTAGTTTTTGTTATAGACAGGGTGCACTCACCAGAGAGAAACGCGGGGAGTGAGAAAGCACCCAGCGGGGACGGCCACGCCAGTCTCTTCTCCACCCTGCTCTTGGACCATGCAGCCAGCCACGTGGGGTCCCCACCCTGACCACCCTGCTGGCCGCACGGCTCCGTTTTTGTCAGAGGTGCACGTGTGCTGTAGGAAGGCAGCCTGCACCCACTCGCCGCTGAGAGACTTCTCGGCTTTTCTGTTTTCACGTTTGGGTTCCCAAGGAATGTGCTTGATTTGTTGTTGTTGATTACCCACGGACCTCTTTTTTTCGGAGAGATTTTTGCTGTAGGGTGTGAGCGCTCACTGAGGAGACAGAGAGAGACAGAAAGCGAGATATCGCCCCCAGGGGAGTTGGCCACGCTGCAATCCCTTTGCCTCCAGTTTCTTCTCGGGATTTTGGGCACGCACACACGCGCCTAGCGCCTGGGTCCTGGACTCGAACCGCGGTTGACGGTGTGGGAGTCCAGCAACATAACTATTATGCTATCTGCTGGTCCCACCCATAGACTCCTTATCAGGAGAGGTGAGAGCTGAGCCTGCCCGCACCCAGCACCTCTGCTTCAGAGTTACAGTGCCATCTGGGCTGGCCCCAGCACGGAGGATCAGGGTGCAGGGAAGGCCGATCCCGCACAGTTCAGCCAGGCCCCAGCTGACAGCACGCCAGGTGTGTGTGTGCATGTGCGTGTGCACGCGTGCTCAGCCGACGGGACGGACAGGTGGAGGAGCTGCGGCACGGCCACTTCCCAGTGGGAGTGCACCCTCTCCTGTCCTGTCTGGTGGCCTACGAGCCCCTGACAGTAGAGACAAGTGGCAGCCAGTCTGCGTCACGTCAGGCTTCGGGAGTGACAGGCCTGTGCCGGCCACCGCTGAGCCCGGTGTGGTGGGGACAGCTGTGAGCCTCTGTCCTTGCAGCGCCTGTGATGCTTTGCTCCGAGAGTGCCTGGCTGCCTCCTTTTCCACGGGCCAGACTCCTGCGCTCTCCCTGCCGACTCTCCCGGGGTCTGCAAGGCACCGCTGGCTCTCCTGCTGCCTGGTACACCTGGCACCTCCATCCCAGGTGCTCCCCTGCACGGCTGTCATTCAGGACACCCCAGGATCTGTTAGGGGTGCTTGAGCATGGGGCACATGCAGCTGCCCCGTGGGGGCCTTTGGACCAGCTGGCGTGGCCTCCTGTGACAGACGGGCCCTGGCAGGGGGTGTGGCATCGCTGTCAGGCTCCCATGTTCATGACTGTCGCTTTTTTGTCCTGTTTGGCCTCGTGATCACAGAACGGCTGCCACAGCCGCAGGTGCCAGGCCGAGGGGAAGGGAACAGGTTCTGCCCGGAGCTCTTCCCACCTGTCTCTGAGAAAAGGAGTCTTCCCGGAAGCCTGGCAGGCCTCTGAGGCTGCGGCCTGGGGGCTGGACTCCCGGGGCACTTCATGGAGCCGGCCCTCGCTGCCCCTGCAGGCCCTCCACTCAGGCAGTGCTTTCTCTGAAGGCCCTGCATGGGCTTCCGTTCACCTCTGACCTCACTGCTTTCAGTGCGTCTTTGGCCTGGGGGAGGCAGGTCTCAGCATGGCAGCGACACTCCCGCCCCAGCTCCCGGTTAGGCAGGCCCACGGGGCGGCCGTCCACAGGTGTGCAGCCTTTGCGGGGCAGCGGGAGCCGAAGCCGGGCCTCCCAGCCGGCCCAGCCCTCCGGCTCGGCCCGCACGGCTGGGCCTCTGTGTTCGGAGACCGTGGGAAGTGCTTCACCTCACGCTGGCCCAGTCTGGCGGTCGCAGCTCTCCCCAGGTGTCGGGTGCATTTGTACCGACCTTCCAGGCCTCGGGGTTGGCCTCTGTCCCTCATTTTGCTTCTCTCAGGATGTGTGCGCTTGCCAGAGAGGAGAAAGCACCCTGCAGGGCGAGCACGCGTGCGCCACTGGGTCCAGGACTCGAGCCTCACAGTCCGCTGTGTGGGGTCCGGTTTCCTTAGCCCCAGGCCACGGAGCCCTTTCAGGGGCTGTCCCCAGCGGCACGGAGCTGGGTAGTGTCGTTCCCTCTGAGCGCCTGGGACGCCCTTCCCGCCTGCCCCACTCGCCGCCCAGAGCCCGGGCCGCTCGCCAGCGTCCGTCCTGCCTTGCCAGCCACGCTCTGCCCGGCAGTGGGCGGCGGCTGCGCTCGGGGCACAGGGCCGTCTTGCTGCGGGCTGACTGTTGCCTGGACTTCGTCTGTTGCAGCCAAACTGAAATCGGTGAGGGAGATTTTGCACTTTTCTGGACCAGACTTGCAGAGACTGACCGGCCTGTCCAGCCCCGATGTCCAGCGGCTGCTGAGGGCAGGCTCTGCACAGCTGCGGGGCCACAGCGGCGCTGTCACAGGTGGGCTGGCAGCCGGGCAGCACGGCCTCCGCCGACGCCTGGCTTCCCCTCGCGGCCGTTGAGCCAGGGAAGCCCAGTGGAGCTGGTAGCAGCCCTTCTCATTCCTCTGCTGAGACGCCCGGGGCCCTCGGTCGGGTCCGGCTGCCTCAGCCGTGGGCTCGGGGCCCCTTCAGGGCTCAAGCCGCATGGGCGGGGTGTGAGGGAGGGCTGTGCTTTCTTGGGAGAGCGGCCTGCGGGGTCACTTGTGCAGGATCCTGGGAGGTCCGGTGAGGGCGGCTCTCACTGGTGCTGGTCTCCGGCCCCTTGGCTTGGCCGGCCACGCCATGCTCCCGGGGCGGGCCTCGGGGCCTCTGCCGGAGTCTCACAGCCCCTGCCCCCACAGCACTGCACCTGCTCCAGCAGAAGGGGAGGTTCCCTGCGCAGCACCAGCGCCTCAGCCTGGGCTGCCCGGTGCTGGACAGGCTGCTCCGCGGCGGCCTGCCCCTGGAGGGCATCACCGAGCTGGCCGGCCGCAGCTCAGCGGGCAAGACCCAGCTGGCGCTGCAGCTGTGCCTGGCCGTGCAGTTCCCTCGGCAGCACGGAGGCCTGGAAGCCGGTGAGTGGCCACAGCTCCCCTCCTGTGGAGGGGCGTCGCCCCTCGGGTGGGCCCAAGGTGCT
This sequence comes from Tupaia tana, assembly GCA_026018925.1. Taxonomy (NCBI): domain Eukaryota; kingdom Metazoa; phylum Chordata; class Mammalia; order Scandentia; family Tupaiidae; genus Tupaia; species Tupaia tana. The sequence continues at coordinate 267,841,417 of JAKSZU010000001.1, read as the reverse complement.
GCTCGCCTCCGTGGCTGCTTGGCCACCCTCCTTCCAGAGTGATGGCACGTGAGGCCGGGGTGGGGCCCCATGCCTTTGGTGGGGTGGGGGTGGGGCCCCATGCCTTTGGTGGGGTGGGGGTGGGGCCCATGCCTTTGGGGTGGGGTGGGGCTGGGTGAGCTCAGAGATGCTCCCTGGATTCCTGCACAGCCCAGCCCAGACCCACGTGCCGCGAGGGGTCCACGGGGCAGGAGCCAGGGCAGAGGCCCGTCACCCCACCCCTCTGGCAAGGCCAAGGTCGCGGACCGCAGGGCAGGTTCTGGCCCAGCGCCTGCGCACTGCAGGCCCACAGAGAGTCCTGCGCTCTGGCGCCCTTGGAAGCAGCACAGCGCCTTTTCTCGGCCGCGCTCCTCCGAGCTCACCTGCCCACCTGTCCCTTCCCGAAGGGGAAACCAGAGCCAGGGCGAGCAGGCACCAGCCCCACCCCCGTTCCCGTGGCGTGTTCTGAGCCCTCAGTCAGTGGGGCTGCCGGGCCGGCCCGCTGTGCTCCCCGAGCCCCGGTGCCCAGCACACCCACCACACGGGTGCAGGATCAGCATGGGCATCTGGCCACGTGTGGGCCCAGCGGGATCAGCACACCCAGAGCAGGCTCTCCCGGCCTGCAGAGCCGTCCTGGCCAGCCCACATCTGGGCGGACGGTGCCTTAGCCCTACAGTGGCAGCCGTCGGGCACCACGTGACGCGTGGGAATGGCAGGCGCCATCTCAGGCCTGAGCTTCACTGTCTTGCAGGGCTGCCCTGAGGTGGGGCCAGTGGGCAGAGCTGCCTCCTGTCCACGCCGAGCCTGAACCAAGTCTGACAGGCAGCCCCATGCACTTTGGCACACCGTGTGCGGCTCCGTTTTGGAGCCCGTGCTCCCCCAGCCCAGGGATGTGGAGGCCCCAGGATCCTGGGACCTCTAGGCGGTCCCAGCCCAGCACCCTCTGGGGTCCCTGTTTCCTGCCCGGGGCCGCCTGACACCAGTGAGCAGTGGGAATCCCGCACGGCACGGGCAGGGCCTCAGCCAGGGCCACGCGGCTGCGCCGAGCTGGCCGCACTCCTGCCCTGATGTGCCTGGTCTGCACAGCGAGTGTGGCTCGCTTCCCCAGGGCCGGCTGCAGGTGCTGGGGCCCACCCTTCGGCCGTGCGCAGTACCGGAGCGGGGCCAGGCCGGGCAGTAGTTCTGCCAGCGGCCAGCCGTGAACCCCTGCTGCTCAGTGGGACAGGTTGGTCACGGGGCTTTGAGTGCGTCTCCCTAGCCGGCACAGCGTCGCGTCCTCACTGGAGAACATCTACTGGGTTGAGTGCCTGTTTTGTTTTGGGTTTTTTTTTTTTTTTTTTTTTTTTTTTGAGATTTTTGCTATAGAGTGTGTGTGCTTACCAGAGAGACAGAGACAGAAAGCAAGAAATCACCCCCCAAGGAGGACGGCCACACCACAGTGCCTTGTCCTCCATTCTCCCGGGTTCTTGGGCATGCACACTTGTCCAGCACGAGTTTTAAGTCTCTGGGTCCGGGACTCAAACTGCAGTTGGCCATGTGGGAGTCCAGTGCCTTAACCACTATGCCCCCTGCCGGCCCTTGTTAAGAACTCCACGCATTCTGGACACAGCTCTTGCCAGCCTAGGGGTGAGCAGGCCTCTGGCCCCCCGTGACTTGGCTCCGTTTCACGTAAAAGCCGGCGTCTGGGTCTCCGGCCACTGTGCTCGGTGCTGTGTTGGGGCTGAGGCCGCAGAGCCCCGCCTTGTCCTGTCGCACGTTCGCTCGCACCCCTGGCCATCCTGACCGAGGTGGGCATCTCTGCCTGGCCTGGGCCAGTGTGCAACGCGGCCTCAGGCTCCTCTCTGGCCCTCGGCCCCCAGGGGCCGTCTACATCTGCACGGAGGACGCCTTCCCCGACAGGCGCCTGCAGCAGCTGGTGGCCCAGCAGTCGCGTCTGCGCACGGACGTCCCAGAGACGGTGGTCTCGAGGATCCGGTTCAGCAGCCAGATCTTCGTGGAGCATGCCGCGGACGTGGTGAGTCCCGCCAGCTGCAGGCCCGGCGACACAGTTGAAGCATGCTGAGGGGACTTTATTCAGGGCCCTCGGGCAGGTACAGGGGCGGGCAATGGCCGCGGGCCCGGAGGACGTGGGGCCCCACTCGGACCAGTGTGGCCAGCAGGTCTGCAGCCCAGGAGCAGGTGGGCGTGTGTGGAAGGTCTCCAGGGCCAGGGGTTCTGGCTGCGCTGACCTGACAGGGTCCCCCTGCAGACGGCCGGTGTCAGACTCCCCCTGGGGGGGCAGGCTGAGGGGCCCCGGATATGGGGGTGGCTGGGGGGTGGGTCCCAGCTAAGCCGGCAGCAGGTTCCTCCTGAAACGATGCGTAGAAAAGCACAGAAGGGCTGGAAGGCTCAGCCCCTGACCGAGGTGGGCCATGCGGGTTGTAGGACTGAGCATGAATGTGGGTCCCAAGTGTCCCCCGTCACATCTGAACTTCAGTCCACAGCGAGGCAGGCCCCTCGGTTCCCTCCCAGGAAAGGGGCTCCTCTGGAAGCTCCTGGCCACGGCAGGCCCTCTGGGCTGGGGCCTCCCCCGGGTCCCCTCCGCTCAGGGCTGCCCCGTGAAAGGGGCACCGCTGGACAAGCTGCTTTCTGGTCCTGGCTGGGAGGAGGGGACCCAGGCAGGGCCTATAGGGCCACCTGGACCCAAGTGTCGTGCTGCCCAGGAGGGGACAGCAGAGCCACCAGGCCAGAAGCCTTCCCTAGCAGCTGGAAAGGAGTGACTCCATTTAGTGAGGTCGAGTCCTTGGAGGGCGGCTGCAGAGTGGGAGGACTCAGACTCGGAGGTGGGGACGAGCCAGCACTACCAGAGAGTAGGGGAAGGCCCGGTGCCCGGGCTGCCCGCCCAGCTCCGGGTGGGCCTCCCGCTGACAGGAGCTAGTACAAGGAGGCGGACAAGTGAAGGGTAAGGCGTATAAACTTTTAATCTTAAAGAAATTTACAATAAAACACATCACCACACAGTGCGGGGACGCCGTGCGAGAAGCCAGGCCAGGCCACCCCGCCTGCGGACCTTCCAGAACGGCCCAGGCACCAGGTTACCCGCCCGGCCAGCGCAGGGCCAGCCTTAGTGTCCCGCAGCATGTGGACAGGACGGGACGGCCGGCACCACGGCTCCCAGTCCCAGGGCCCTCCAGCCCGCGGCTGTCACGGGGCCGGTCCCAGGGTCCCCACGGCAGCGGTGCCCAGCAGGCCAGGGTCACTGCAAGAGAAGCCCGAGGTCAGACCAGATTGCCCAGACCTGGCTGTGGGTGGTTTCATTTGCTCGGGGGAGGCCCCCTCGTGCCAGCAGTCTACCTGGTGGGTGAGGGGCTGTGGGGCTAGCCTCCCTGGGGTGAGGGCCAGGGCCTGTGCACACTCACGTTAGCGGTGGCGTCTTCCAGGCCGCTGCTGCCGCTGTCGTTCTCCACAGAGAGTGTCTCTGCCGGGGCCACCCTGGAGATGAAGCAGAGACAGTCTCACCCCGGGCGGCCCCACGGCAGGGCCCAGCTTCTGCCATGTCTGCAGCCTCGCCTTGTTTGCAGCCCTGGACTGGGCAAGTGGGCCCGGTGTGTCCAGGCCTACGCAAGCCTGCTCGGCCTGGCCCTGGCCACGGAGCCACTGGCATGGCCACCCGGACTGTGGGGCCTAAAGCCTGCGCCCCTCCCCAGGGCTGGGCCGCACCAGCCCACCAGGCCCAGAGGAGACTGAGGGTGAGGGAGCAGCGAGGGGCCAGGCTGCTCAGCATGGTGGGTGCCTGGGGTCTTCCCGGGGCCGATGTGCAGGGTTGTCAGGGTCCGCCTGGTGACAGGAGCCTGTGGTCGGGCCACTGCCTCACCCAGACCTGCCCGCGAGGGCACCAGCGGTCCTGTCTGTCGTGGGGCCTGAGAGGGCTGGGGGGACAGGCTGCAGGGCCCCATGGGCGGGGGGGATGTGGCCTGAGACCTCTGAGGAGGGGCCTGGCGGCAAGCTGGGGGCTACAGAGCAGCCACGGCCCGCTGTGCCCACTCCCCAGGACACCCTGCTGGAGTGTGTGAGCAGCAAGGTCCCCATCCTGCTGGCTCGGGGCATGGCCCGCCTGCTGGTCATCGACTCGGTGGCAGCGCCATTCCGCTGCGAATTTGACAGCCAGGCCGCACCCGCCAGGGCCAGGCGTCTGCAGTCACTGGGGGCCGCGCTGCGCAGGCTGAGCGGCACCTTCCGCAGCCCCGTGCTGTGCACCAACCAGGTGGGCGAGAGGCGCGGCCCGGGTGGCGGCAGGCCCCTACCCTCGCCCCTCCGCCCACAGTTGACTAGCTCTGGATTGACAGGTGACGGAGGCCGTCGAGGAGCAGGGCACGGCCGGGCCGCAGGGGTGAGTGTGGGCGCCTACGGGCACGGGCCCTGGGAGGTGGGGCTCCCAGAAGCAGCACGGCCATGCTTGCTCCCCAGCGCCTGGGCTGAGCGCGCGTCGCCCGCCCTGGGCATGACCTGGGCTGACCAGCTCCTCGTGAGGCTGATGGTGGACCGGCGCCGCGAGGATGAGGCCACTCCGGACCCAGCCAGGACTCTGCGGGTGGTGTTCGCACCCCACCTGCCCCCCTCCTCCTGCTCCTACACCGTCAACGCGGAAGGGGTGCGAGGGACACCTGGGACCGAGTCCTGCTGACACGGTGGCGGCTGCAGTGAGGCCCAGGTCCCAGAAAGCCTTTGGGCCCCCGTGATGCGACAGGCCTCTGCACGGCTTGCAGCAGGGCTGGGGCTCGGGGTGCGGCGTTCCTCCCCAGCCTGAGCTAGAGGGTGGCCACAGGCCCCACCCCTCCCGAGCCAGGCCACCCCGTGAGCTGGCCCCTGGGACACGGTGACCTTGGGGCTGGCAGCCTCTGGGGTGGCCACCCCCCGACTTCCCAGAAGCCCCGCCTGCCCCTCCTCCACCTTCCACAACTGCTGCAGCCAGAGGGCCCTTGCTGGTCAGGGCGGGCGCCCCCACACACACCCGGCCCCAGAGGCTTCCACTTGGAGCAGGAGGGGAGACTGCTCCCAGCAGACCCCAAGCTACAGGGTCCAGGTGGGGGACTGGCAGAGAGGCCGGGCAGCCTGCTGGGAACCCCCAGGGCCCAGAGGCAGTGCACTGGCCCAGACCCTGCCAGCCCTGCCTGTGTGGACGCGGGGTCTGCCCCGAGGGCCTTGCTCTGCTGTGCTCTCTGCAGCCGTGGGGACGGGACTGCCAGTTTCCACTTCAGACAGGGAGACAGGCACTGAGGGCCTCAGCTAGGGTCAGCCTGTGGGGGGGCGGGGGTGGGCGTAGGAAGCCTGGACCCATGCTGGTGTCCTGCATGCCGCCTTCCTCGGCAGGATGGTCACGTGTGGCCCAAGGGTAGCGGTCGCCGGTGTAGATGGGAGTTACTTTGGAGTTGGGCCACCCTGCAGAAGTACAGGGACGTCACAGCAGGAAATAAAACATTTCATTTTTGTCGCTTAAAACAGCCCGACCGTACAATAATGGGACCAGGAAGCGCCGCGAGGCCCCACCTGCCCTGGGCAAACGCTGCCCCCCAGTGGGTGTCTGCAGGAGGGCTGATCTGGGCCTTCCCTGGGTACCAGGGCTCCCTCCCTCGCGAAAACCCTCCCGGATGCTGGACAAGGCCCAGGGCCCGAGGGCTGCTTCGTGGCCATGTTAAAAAATGCTTCACGCGTGGAGTTCTTGGCCGCAGTGCCGGGAACTCGCCAGAGCCAGTCCAGCCCTGCAGCCGCCCGCCGCCAGCCCGGCATGTCACGCTCAGCTGTCTCCCGAGCCCCACCCGGGTGGTGTGAACCCAGACCCCACAGACACCATTCCCCGCCCTCCACTCACCTTCCCGGCGAGGACATGGGGAGCCCCGTGAACTGCGACAACCTCAGCCCCACCCCACCGCTACTGCGAGCCCGAGGGTGGCGGCAGCTCTCACCAAGCCTCGGCAGTCCCTGCTGAGGGTGAGGATGCTCGCCCGTGGCCAGAGGGCGCAGCGCCCCTTCTGCCGTGTGCCCTCCAGCTGGGGGCCCAGCCCGGCTGCTTCCCCCAGAGCTGTCTATCTCTGGTGAGAGCCGTCAGCATGGCGTGGAGGGGGGTGCCCAGGGCAGCTCTGGGGCTCCTGCCTGGGTGTGCCCGGCAGCAGCGCCCGGGGCCCTCGTGCGCCCCACAGTGCCTGCACCGGCTCTCGAGAGGGCCTCACGGAGAGCCACGGAGCCTGTGCACACCTCTGGGTTCCCACCCATCGGGTCAGGAGCCGCAGGGGAGTGGCCACAGGAGCAGCCCCCAGGGAGACAGCGAGCTGTGGTGCGAGGCCACACGGGAGGCTACAAGGGACAGAAAGCCTGGTCGTGCTGGCTGCAGCCCCAGGACACCGCCACCAGCCGTCAGCCCCTCGTCCATGCTGGGCCCTGGTGGCTGCCCCGGGCCACGGCATCCCACCAGCCCAGTGTGACCACAGGGGCGTGTCAGGGTGGCCAGAAGCACACAGAAAAAGTACCTTTGCTGTGACACTGCCCATGCTGGTAAATTACAACCTAAGCCTGACACTGCTTAGGTTGGCCAGCTTCTCGGCTTCCACTCACTGCGCGGACAGGCCTCTGAGGGGGTGGCAAGGTGGAATCCCCGTGACCTGTCACCTGCTCTGTATTCTGCTAACCTATGGGACAGTCTTATGGGCTACCCTAAGAAACAAGGCCGTCATCTCTACTGGGACATGTCCCCATCAAAATCTGTCCCACATGGGGCCAGAGGTCCTACAGTTAAGGCGCCGTACTCCCACGTGGCTGTCCAGTCTGAGTCCCAGACCCAGTGGTCAGAACACCAGGCGTGTGTGCACGCGTGTCCCAAATCCCGAGAGTAAAGGAGGAATTGCGGTGTGGCTATCCCCCCGGGGGGGGGGGGGGGGGGGGGGGGCTTGCTCTGTCTGGTGAGCGTGTGCCCTTTAGCAAAAATCTGCAAGAAGCCCCACCCTTACTTCACTGTAAAACAAAAGGTTTTAGACACAAGACGCCTGTCTGTGTGCCCGCTGTGTGGGGGCCACCAGGTTGGCAGTTCACTCCAAGGGCTGGGCATGGGCCTGGGAGTGCCCTGGGCCTAGAGCGAGGTGGAGACCCTGGGGGCGAAGTACCTGGGGGTGTCCCCCCATCTTTGAGCCTCAGGCCTAGCGGCCACAGCGCTCACCACTCCCAACAGCGGAGTTTCGGTTTCCAGGTCCTGCATTCACAGCCGTACCCTAAGACGGGAACTGGGGAGAGATCTTGGTGTCATGGCAGAAAGGCAGTGGGCTCTCGGGGGCAATGCCAGTCCCCAGCACGCTAAGGCCACTAGGTCCGCGCTCCCACCCGCCAACCCCAGTTCCTAGCCTGAGACCAGTGAGGCTCGGGGCCCAGGCCACTTCAAAGGCCCCAGCGGAGGCCAACAGCCATCACGACCAGGGAGAGCGGGCCCAGGCCTGCCCAGGGCCACCTGCTGCCTCCTGGGTAGGTCAGTGCCACATCGGTCTTGAGAACTTTAGCTCTGCGGTCAGGGGCCAGGTCAGGGGTGGCACTCAGGGCGCTGGAGCCCGCTAGGCCGGGACACCTGGTCTCTGCCCAGTGAGCTCACGCTGCTGGGGCCGCTCAGAGCCCGAGACGCAGCCTGGTTCTGGGACAGTTTTAAACGTGAAGGTGAGAGAACAGGACGCGTCTGTGGGGACGTGGCCGGTCTGACCAAGCGCCAAAGACCTCAGCATCCAAGCTGCCACTGGTCGGCAGGTCGGGGAGCCCGGATGCTGGGCGACGCCGAGTCAGCTGTGACTCAGGAAGGCGGGACCTGGCACAGCGACACGAGGCCCAGCTCCGCTATTCCCGGCTCGCAGCAACCACGATGCTCGGGCAGTCGGGCCTAACGTGTGTCAAAGGTCACCCACCCGTCACGTGTCAAAGGCCCACCCCACGGTGGCCTGTTAACTGCACGTTCCCAGCCAGAAGGCTCCATGACCGCGGCCAGTCACACGGCATCGGCCTGCAGTCGGAGACGCAGCGCTCGGCCGGCCGGCCCTGGAGCCAGGCAGTCAGGGCGGGGCAGAGGCTCCCACTCGGAACGAGTCTCCTGGCCCCCACGTTGGACAGTCCCGGAGCCAAGCAGGCGACGTGATGGTTACGGTGGCTGGACGCTGCACGGCCGACTGCACGGCCGAGGCCCAGGCCCGGTGTGTCCTGGGCTTCCCCCAGGGGGGTGCTTTCTCACAGTCTCCCCGATCCCGCGAGCGCACGCACCTACAGCAAATTAGAAAACAAAAGCGGGCCAGCAGGTGGCGTGTTGGTAAAGGGCGCTGGGCTCCCACATGGCCCTCTGTGGTTCGAGTCCTGGACCTGGCGGCTTGCTTTCTCACTTTCCCGCCCTCTCTCTGTCTCTCTGATCAAACTGGAAAATAATAATAATAATAAAGTTAAAGAAAATAATAATTAAAAAAAAGAGAGAGCCAGAAATGAACTTCAGTCTCCCATCTGGTAGCTCTGAAACATGCTGAGGCCGGGTGGCCATGTGGTGGCAACGCACGTGGACCACAGGGGAGGGAAGGCCTGGCTGTGTCCAGACCTCCCCAGCACGCGGAGCACACGTGTACATGCCTGTGACCAGCCCTGAGACCAGGGGTGGGCCATGCCGTGACGACCTGCTGGGGGCGTGGGCTCCTACGTGTCTCAATGAATGAGCGTGTAAACAGACGTTAGAGATGAGTCACCTGATGCAGTGACCTGCCAGTGTCCCCAGCCCAACTCCAGGCTGGAGCTGGGAAAAGCTGTAACATTACTGGTTGGGACCCCGTGCCAAGGGTGGACTGGGGAGGCCGGAGGGGGCAGAACCACCGGGGCACCCTGGGAGGAGCTGAGGGCATGGGGCACACCCCGATCACCAGCCCTGACGACGGCACTGGGCCACTTGAATCAGCCGGCAAACCCTGGACGTGTGGGTGCCCCGGCAGAACTCCCCCAAAGGTCCCGCCAAGACCAGACAACTGTCGCAGTGAGGCCACAGGACCTCTGGTGCCCTAGAGGAGCGCTGCTCTACCTAGAACGCCACGCCTCGAGAACAGAGTACCAAACCGAGCCACAACTCAGCCCCGCAGGGCGGCCCTCCGCAGGGTCCCCACCCGTCAGGACGGACATGCACGCGCACAGCATTTTCCTGTTTTTCTGAGAGGCTTTTGCCACAGGGCACGTGTGCTTGCCGAAGAGACAGACAGCACGAGAGCACTCCCTAGGCAGTTAGCCACGCCACAATCCCGTCTCCCCGTTTCCCTCTGAGGATTTTGGACAAGCACATGCACGTGCCTGGCATGACTGTGAAGCCGCTGGGCCCAGGACTTGAACTGTGGTCAACTACACAGGAGTCGGCGGTGTGACCATTACGCCATCTGCTGGTTCCGCCCAGCGTCTTTTCAAACTGCTGGGGCTGGGGTGCACACCATGGTCAGCCATCTAAGACCTGGCTCCCCTCAACACTAGGCTAGGGGCCGGTCACCAATGAACCCTTCCTATCCTGACAAGATGCCGAGAGGGCCGCGCTCTGCAGGCAGGTCTCCCTCCGAACTGCGCCACGGGGGCACGCGGCATTCAGACGTGCAGGGCGGCCATGAGCCGGGCTGAGGACGCCTGCTCCTCGTCCGGGCAGGTAGGCACGGACCTCCCGGGCCCACGGGCGGCCGCTCACGGCAGGTGGTGTGTCAACACACCCTCCAGGAGGAGGCCGAGCAGCCCAGTCCAGGTACAGGCACACCTAGACTTAGGCTGAGACCACCCGGTCCACACCCAGCCCGAGCCGTCGGGAAAGCGTCCGTCCATGCGGCACAGTGACCATGGCCGGGGCCAGGTGGCCAGGTGCCAGGCGGCGGGGCAGCACACTGCACTGCTGTCTCTGTCACGGTCACAGTGGAGAGGACCGCTGGTGCTCTCGGGGAGCGGTGGCCCCTCAACGGCCTTGGTGCCAGAGCTGGACTTGGCACTTCGAAGGACCTAGAACACCCGGAACCTCCAGTGCCAGCCAGCGTGCCCCCGTGCAGGGCCCAGCAGTGCCCGCACAGACCTCGGCGGCCCGACGGAGGGGTGACCGGGCCACCAGCACTGGACCCGTCAGGCCGAAGGGAAAGTGCCGACCGAGACAGTACGAACTAAAAGCACGTTGTCCCAGGAGTGTAGAACCTCCTCGGCCAGGGGCATCTGTCATCCCGGGCTCACAGCAAAGCCCTCCAACTCTGTCGCCCAGCCGGTCTCCAGACACCGGGCCCCGGTGACCCCCACGGTGAACGCGTGTGCAGCCCCCACGTCTCTCAGGGCCATTAGAAGAGGTTCCCCTAGAAGCAGAGATCCCTGGAGGGGCCCGGAGCTGACCAGAATGCAGGCCCACCCAGAGCACAAGCGGCTCTCCCCACCGGGGGCAGGAGCAACGGTGCAGGGGCTCGGGGCTCAGGTCCCACGTGACACTGCGTGGGCTGAGGGTACACAAACGGACTTTTAATGAAATTGTTTTTAAAAGGCTTAAAAATAAACAAAACAATTAAAGAGGCACGTAACTAATATTTCCAGTATGTTCCCCAGAGGAACTGGGTTTCGCATCCTGAGGCGTCTGAGTTCTCCCCACAGATACAGTGGGGTCACTTTACAATCAGAACTTTACCAGGAATGATCTTTAAAGAGAAGGTGGAGGGGACCGGTGGGCGGCATAATGCTTACATCACTGGACTCCCACGTAGGTGACCATGGCTTGAGTCCCAGTCCTGGTGACTTAAAATTCACAATGCGTACCTGTGCGTGCGTGCCCAAAATCCCAAGAGGAGAATGGAGGAGAAGGGACTGTGGTGTGATGGCCCACCCCGGGGGCGATTTCTCACTTCCTGCCTCTCTGTCCTCACCGGCACACCCTATAGCGAAATCTCTCCAGAAAAGGAGGTGGAGCTCTCTAGCGGGCAAGGTGCTGCACACGGCCCGGCCCAGCCCCTCTGACTCGCTGCCTGCAGGGGCCTGAACAGAGTCCTCTGATGGCTTACAGGGCAGTGTAAAAAGGCGCTAAGCCCTGGAGTCGGCAGGGGCGTGGTGGTGCAGGCGCTGGGCCCCACATGGCTGGCTGCAGTTTAAGGCCCAGACCTGGCGGCTTGCTGTCTCACTTTCCATCTCTCAGCCTCTCTCTCTCTGGTGAGCACATGTGCCCTGTAGCAAATTGTAAAAATAATAGTAAAAATAATAAATAAAACTAAATAATTTCTTTTTTAAAAATATGAAAAACCTAAGGATTTGAAAGCCTCTGAAACTCCTTATAATAGAGAGCGAATTTGTGACCTTTCTGTTGATATTTAGAACCATTTTTCTCCCCATGGTAGTAACTGTATGAGATTTAACACTTGTAACTAACATCTGATTTTAAAATAATACACTTGTAAAGAATTTAAGCTAACACTGGAAGCCTATCGCATAACAGTTACATCACTGGACTCACACAGCTGACCGTGGTTCGAGTCCCAGAGCCGAAGGCTTGAAGCTCACACCAGGCACATGTGTGTGCATGCCCAAAATCCTGAGAGGAGAATGGAGGAGAAGGGACTGTGGTGTGGCCATCCCCCAGAGAGGCTGATTTCTCACTTTCTATCTTTCTGTCTCTCTGGCAAGCGCACGAGTCCTACGGGGGGAAAAAAAAAGCTCTCCCCAAAAACGTTTAAACTAATTTTAAAAATAAACAATGGCATGGAGGGACCAACAGGTGGTATGGTGGCTAATGGTGCTGGATTCTCACATGGCCATTCGTGGTTCAAGTCCCGGACCTGGTGGCTGGCTTTCTCACTTTCCCTTTCTCTTTCTCTCTCTGTCTCTCTCTGCTCAAATTAAAATAATAATACAAATTATAGTAACAAATGGAATTAAATACATAATTACTTTAATAAATAGACAATAGAGGGCCATTTGGAGGCATGGCGGTTAAGGTGCTGGATTCACATGAGTGACTGTGGTTTCAGACCCGATCCGCAGGCTTGGAAAACACGCCGAGTGTATACGCGTGCATACCCACACCCGGAGCGGACGACGGAGGAAAGGGACCGTGTACGGCCATGGCCATCTCCCCAAGGGGAGACTTCTCACTCCCTCCCCAGCCCCACCCGCCGCCTCTCTGGAGCACACGCGCCCTACAGCAAACTGAAAAGAAAACCCGACGGTGGCTACCCAGACTGCACAAACGACAAACATCACTCACCCCTCAGCTCACTAAGGCCTTCTCTGAACTGAAACAAAATTCAAGAATTCCATCCGTTTTAAGTCATTGACAGGAAGCCGTTATTTCTCACCTATGCTGGGATGGGACCATCGCCATGGGGGGCCACCTGCCCTGGCTGCCCAGGGCTGTGGGGAGGGCGAGACGGGCCGGGGCGCGGGGGGATAGTTACCCGGGGTTCCTGGGGTCACTCTCTCGAGAACTTCCTCCCTTCAGCTTCCTAACCAGCTTCTCACTGCTGCGTCTAATGGAAGCCCGGAGTTTGCTAAAGGAACCACTGCGCTTTAAAGATCCAGTGCCGTCCTGAAAGAGACGTGAACAAAGGTGAAGCTGCAGGAGCCCCGCCACCCGCGAGGACGCTGAACGCAGAGAACCCACACCGCCAAGCAGCGGCTCGCGGTCCACGCGTCCGAACCGCCCCTGCCGTGTGCGTGACAAACAACGCTGACGGCGACAGCCACCTGCAGCTCTGCTAAAGATAACCCAGACCATGAAGACTGTGAGCCCGAGGGAGTTCGCTCCGACAGCAGTAACCCTATCTCCAAAGGGGAACTAGGGACAGGTGGTTAGGGACAGGCGACAGCGCGCAAAGTCTCAATGAAGGCCACCTCCAGGGGCATCGCCGAGTCGAACTCTGCGGTAAGAACTGAGTGAGCACCTGGTCCGGTAACAACGCAGGCCCTGGCCGCCCAGAGCCCACGGAGCCAACTTCTCTCAACGGCCCGGTGGGAATGCGGTGCGCTCAGACCCTGAGCACACGGCGGCCCGAGGACCGTCACACCGCGCCGCACCACCCAGGCGTGCGGAGGGTACCCGGCGAGGTACGGTGCGCTAACCGCACCCTGGGACGTCCGCACAGCCACGAGCCCACCCAGAGCCACAGTGCTCTGGTGGCCCCTTCATCACAGGGTGCCTGAGCATGCAGGGACACCACTTCCCCGGGGCGCTCCACAGAGAGGTCCGTTAGACGCCCATTACAGGTGTGCTCAGGCGTCTGGGCGAGGCGCACGTGAGCAGCCCTCGGCACAGCCCACCCCGACCCCAACGACAGGGACAGCCGGGCACCCGGACACGAGGGCGAAGAGAGCAGAGGCTGTCTACGCGGCGACTGTATTCTCGCAGCGATCGCTTAGTAGGATTACAGGGAGTCTGGTTACTTCTAGAAGCGGCGTACGAGGCATTCCAGGACGAGAGAGAGCTCTATTAAGCAGACAGACACCAGGACACAGGTCAGTCGGAGTGAGTTTATTAGAAGTTAGAAAGACACAGACACAGTCACCGCGCACTGGCAGAGGAGAGGAGGCGGGCCGACACGTCACACACAGACTACGCGGCAGGTGCCACTCGGCCCGCGAGCCGTCCTCGGCGCTACCGCCGCTCGCGTCCGACGGGGCGGGGCAGCACATGCCTTACTGGTACAGCTGAGTTACTGTCAACAGGTCACCGTCATGCCATTGTCACCTGTGTGACACGCCTAACTACCGTCAGCAGGGTGGGCAGCGACTCGCGCTTGGACACATGTATACACAGCGGGTGGGGCTACGATGCAGTGCTAGGAAGCACGGAACTGGCAGAGCCACATGTGCACGGACACCAGAGCCCCGGACGCAGCACCGAAAGGAAGGGCCGTCAGAGGCGCGCGGACAGATCCTTAGGTGGCTAGACACAGCGGGACTGCAGGGAGGGGCCAGGGCTCCGCCCGGCATGCAGGAGGCGGAGAGTCGGGCGGCTAGGCCTGTCGGACAGAAAGGAGAGAGACCCAGATGAGACCGCGGCGCAGGGCAGGCCGCCCAGCGGGCTTGCTCTACAGTATTTCTAGGTCCGGCTGCGGCAGTTTGGGCTGGGCGGGGTCACCCCTGCCTGCGTCTACCTGCCCGGCACGAGGGGCTGGACGAGCGGAGGGTCCTAAGATCCTGCACCCCAACAGGCACCACGTACGGCGCCGGCCGGAGCACGGGCTGGCGCTGGGGGAGATCGCGCTAACGCTAGGGTCAAAGGCCTTCCAGGAGCTGCACCTCGAGGAGGCTCTGCGAGGAAAATGTCCCCGGGGCCCGGTCAAGGCCCCGAGTGGCGACAGTCCTCCCTGAAAGCAGGTGAGGTACCGAGTACCGTCTCGACGTGGTCAGAGCGCTCGGGACCGCACTCACGTCCGCGGCACGTCCGAACATGCAGGCGGCCGTCCGAGCAGAGCGGCTCTCCACAGGCAGCAGCCTGGGCCCTGCCAGATCGGGGCGCACCGGACGAGGGGCCCTGCGCCACCCACTCGGACTCACCATGGGACGCTGAGCAAGTCATTTAACCAGCCCGAGCTTCATTTTTCTCATCTTTAAAATGGAAAAATAGAACTGGTTACCAACGCCTCAAGACTGTCGGGAGGACAAGAAAACACAAGTGCTCGCTGCTCACAGAAAGGCGGAGACGTGGCACGGCTCCGAGGGCAGGGCTGGCCGTGCTGTGCAGGCGTGGCCGGGACACCACGGCGGCACGGAAGGCCCGCCCTCGGACCCAGCGCCTCGTGCCACACCCTCGGGGCCCAGGCCTGAGTCCTCGGCCAGATCTGGGCCAGCGCCTCTTTCCCCGTGACCCCCAAGAAGTTGCCAGGGGGACACAGGCAGGCGGGAGGCGCCCACCTGCACCCAGGCGTGGGCGTGGCTTCCCTGCAGGCGGGAGGGGTCGGGTCGGGAGGCTCCCCTTCTCCCTGACACCTGCAGAAGCTGTCTACAGCCCGTACGCCGCCGTGAAAAGTGAGCTCTGAGCAGAGGCCGACAGTGCGTAGACGAGGGGATTACTGCTGGTGGACGGCAGATGTCAGATTTGGGCTTTGTCATTTATTTAATTTTGGTATATCCTAGTCTTCGGAGTGTAACTTCTTCAAAATGAAAAGCCATCCGTTTCTAAGACCGGTCTCCATCCCCAGAGAACCCGGCTGAGGACCGTGTCAAACAGCCGTGGGAACAATGACCTGGGGGCCGTGTGCTGGCAGCTGCTCGGGCTGGGGCTCCTTCCCACAGAGACTCAGGGACGGGGCTCCTGAAGGGGGAGAATGGCCGGGGCCACGGGCTCCAGTCCAGTCCGAGGGCGCACACCAGGCGCGGGCCTCATACCATCACGCACGGGAGACAGCCCGCGGGCACACGGTAAGTGGGAGTCACGTGGACAGGGTGCAGAGGGGCCACCTTATCCAGACAAGGCTTCGTGTCGCCCCATGCCTGCATTTTCCAGAAGCGGAAGAGCTAACCCGGGCTGTGGCAGTGACTGTCGGCTCTGCACACCCCGCACAGCAGGGGCTGGGAGAGTCCCACTGCGAGTGCCCCTCCCTAACCAGTGTCCTCCCTGTGCAATGATCTGCGTGTCACGGCTAGCACGAGGCCGCGTGCTGGGGCACCTGTCAGCACCCAGCTTTTCTTCTCTGGACCACAGAAGGGGCGGCGCGTGGGCCACGGGCAGCTGCAAACCGGGCCTGCCCTGCTCTGGCCGCGGTGCCCTCTGGTGACTGTGAACACCTACAGCGCTGTCTGTGTGGTCAGGGTCGGGCCAGGCGCTGCCCAGCCCAGGCCCCCTGCCCCGCTGCAGGCAGTCGGGGCTGCTCCCAGGCACCGAGCTGTCTCCGCACCCGAGTGGTTCCCAATGCCGAGGTGCCCTGGAAAAGCTGAGCAGAACGCGCTCTGAACAGCACCTCTTCATTCACAGGTTCTTACAGCCAAGTAAGCCCTACCAGCGGAGCGGCCGTCTGCAGACCCAGCCTCAAACCTGAAGCTCGGACAGCAGGTGCAGCTGTCACCTTCCCTCGGCACCGACCGCTGTCTACTTTGGCCTGGTCGCGTAACGTTTAGAGAAACCGATGCAAACAAATGAGCTGCGAAGGAAACAGCCTGGAATGTGGCTGCCGACTTGGGAAGCCCTTCCGAGCCAGGCCCCTCCTGACCCTGGGCAGGGCGGGGGGAAGACCGACTGCACGCTGGCAGCACCTGGACGAAAGCTGCCGCCTTCAGCGGGCTCCTTTACCACGGCAGTCACTACCACGAAGTTCCTTAGAAACAAACCCGACCGCGCCTGCTACCATCACAGTCCTCGCTGTGAAAACCAAACTCACATCAGAAGCTGGCCGAGCCCGGCACTGCCTGGTCGGAGCTGCGAGACCCCGCCAGGCAGAGCAGGCCCGAGGGGCCTCACGGCCCTGGGCTGTGGCTGGCTCTCCCTCAGACTGCATCTGGAGAGAGGGCGCCTGCTCCCGGGGTGGGAAGAGCAGGGGCTCGGACCGGACAGCCGCCCACACTGGGTGGGCCTCGCCGCGATGCAGGCAGCAGGGACGCAAAGTTAAGGCTGCGGCTCTGGGAAAGGAACTCCCTGGCCACAGCGGCGTGTCCCCGAGAGCCGCAGGGCAGGGGCGGCTCCCCCACTGCAGGTGTGCAGCCCAGGCCTGCCCAGAAGCTGACCCTTCCTCCCGCCTCAGTGCCTTTGCATACAAGCGCATAGAAACGGGGACCTAGAAATACTGTCTCAAGAGAAAGTTCCTCCAGAACTTTGATCTGGAGTCCGCGAATCTGCACCCTGGCTCCTACGACCGATGGGGGATGAAGGGACCGCCCTCCCGCAGAGCAGGGCAGCACCCACGACCTCGGCGACCAGGCTGGCAGGCCGCTGGGCCCCAGGGCGGCAGCCGCTGCTGACGTGGCTGGATGGCCACGCGAATGCTGACTGGCTGTCTCGGCACGGAGGAAACAGACAAGAAAGCTGCTGGGCACGGCCGGCCGGGACGTGCTCCGAGGCTCTGGTTCTAACGTTTGATCGAGCACCAACTCGGTGTACGCGCTGGCCCCTGCACGGCGTGCCTACGGGGGATCCTGCGCAAGCAACTTCGAAAGAAAGCCCCAAACTACACCTCAGCAAGTGCCTTCCCGCCACAACCAAGCCGACGGCCCGCTGCGGCTTCGAAACGACAGGCTGCCGGAACGTCAGCCACTGTCATCAGCTTGCCCCACGAAAAAGACCTGGTGAAGGCCAGGCTCAGCCCACGGGGCGCACAGCGGCGCCCTCTGTCCCGGCCTTGGGTGGCGAACATGAGCGCCAGTCCTGCACGGCCGGCTGGAGGGGCAGGTGCCGCCTGAGCACAGTCCCCCTTAGGGCACTTGTTCACCCGGATGGGGCAGCCTGTCAGTCTGGGCAGCCTGTCGGTGGCGTTAGGGAAGAGATGGCCGAGTTAGAGAAGCGGGTTAGTGCCCTGCCACACCGGAGCCCGGGCGGGCAGCACGGGTTAGGGCAAGCTTTAGCAGCGGACACCCAGTCAGCATGGCAGGCTCGGCTGGGCAGACAGCCGCGGCGGGGTCAGCAGAGGCGGCCGTGGGGGCGGGCGCGGTACTTACCCCGTTCCACTCTACGCTCATACTCACTTCCTCGCCGCCGTCGGGGCCGCTCTCGTACTTGACCACGTCCGAGTTCAGGCTCTCGCGGCTCCTCCGCTTCTCGGCGCTCTCGGGGTCGTTGAGCACCTCGGCCACCCTCTGTTTGTGAACAGTGTCAAGACCCTGTGAGCCAGCGGGGGAAAACGCGGCCCGTTAGCTCTCGGGGTCATTGAGCTCGGCCACCCTCTGTTTGTGAACAGGGGTGAGCCAGCGGGGAAAGCGCGGCCCGTTAGCTCTCGGGGTCGTGAGCACCTCGGCCACCCTCTGTTTGTGAACAGTGTCAAGACCCTGTGAGCCAGCGGGGGAAACGCGGCCCGTTAGCTCCGTGAGCACCTAGAACAGTGTCAAGACCCTCGGCCCGTTAGCTCTCGGGGTCGTTGAGCACCTCGGCCACCCTCTGTTTGTGAACAGTGTCAAGACCCTGTGAGCCAGCGGGGAAAGCGCGGCCCGTTAGCTCTCGGGGTCCACCTCGGCCACCCTCTGTTTGTGGGTCAAGACCCTGTGAGCCAGCGGGGGAAACGCGGCCCGTTAGCTCTCGGGGTCGTTGAGCACCTCGGCCACCCTCTGTTTGTGAACAGTGTCAAGACCCTGTGAGCCAGCGGGGGAAACGCGGCCCGTTAGCTCTCGGGGTCGTTGAGCACCTCGGCCACCCTCTGTTTGTGAACAGTGTCAAGACCCTGTGAGCCAGCGGGGAAAGCGCGGCCCGTCAGCTCTCGGGGTGGCGCAGGCGTCCACACTGAGACCCGCTGAGACACACGCGGTTCCTCTGGGAGGGCCGGGGCGCCCAGGGCTTCGGAGTGCTCAGAGAACTCTGACCCCACGTTCACCGACCACAAACACCAAGCTCCAGGCAACAGTGCGAAAGCTAAATACCTGGAAGGAGGTTAGTGTGCTGAGGCTATGCAATATCCCAAGCTCCTCAGAAAAAATGTAAAGAAGTTAACGCCTGGTGGTTAGTGGAGCCGAATCCCACACGGCCAACCACCCAGTCCAAGCCCTGGCCTTCGAGACTTGGAAACCATTGCAGGTGCGTGTGTGTGTCCAAACTCCAGACAATACGGAAAAAAGGAGAAGAGACTGCACATGGCCACGCCCCACTGGGGGTGCTTTCTTCCCATCTCTGTCTCTCTCTACTAAAACACATGCCCTCTCGCAGTAGAACAAAACAAAACAAAATGAAAAGAACTGCTGGTGGGGCCAGAAGGTGGCACAGTGGTTAAAGCACTGGACTCCCACATGGCCGACCACAGTTCAAGTCCTGGACCTGAGGGCTGCTTTCTCGCTCCGTGTCCCTTCCCCACAGTCCTCTCTGCTGAGCACAAATGCCTTGCAGTAAACTGGAAAATAATAATAAATTAAAGAATGCTTTAAAAAAAAAAGAAGAAGAACCATTGGGTGGCTGGTGGGGAGGGCGAGGCGCGACCTGCATGGTGAGCAGCGGGTCTGCCATGTAAGACTCGCCCACCTCTTCAGGTCTGGCAAGTTTCCTAAGAAGATGCCAGAAGAAGGTCGCTTTTACACTCACCCTCGTGTTTCTGCTTCTAAAAAAGCACACAGTGGGAAACCCACAGCGTCCTTCCATCTCAATACAATGTTTTTAAAAGCTAGCCACTAAGTACCAAAGACCTTTTAGGAGCAAACTTGCACTTTTACTAAGGGACAGGCAGCTGGCAGTGCAGCAACACTTACCTCACTCATGCTCGAGTGAAAACGTAACACAGCACGGTGGTTAAGGTGGCTGGATCCCACATGGCTGACTGCAGAGTTCAAGACCCAGAATGTGGCAGCTTGATAAATAGGCCAGGCACATGTACATATGTGCCCAAAATCTCAAAAGGAGGAAAAAGTGGAGGGGAGGGGATTGTGGCATGGCCACACCTCATTGGGGGTACCTCTTGCTTTCTCCCCCTTTTTCTCTCTGTCTCCGCAAGCACATACCCTCTGGCAAAATTTAAGGGGAAAAGAAAAAGTACTAGGAGGAATGGGCCAGGCTGGTGTTCAGCAGCTGAGTCTGAGCAGAACAAATGCTCACACAGGGCGGGCTTTGAGCTCTGATGCAAGGGCACCAAGTCGGCAGACGGTGACCGACCGGGCATGCCTCGGTAACTCAGGTCAAGAGGCCCAGGACCGGCCCATAGCCCCGTAAGAGAACTGGATCCCACGTGGGCAACTGCAGCTCGAGCCCCAGCCCTGGAGGCTTGACACGCACTGGGTGGGGCCGCCAAGCGGCATGGTGGTTAAGGGCGATGGACTCCCACATGGCCAACCACGCTTCGAGTCCTGGACCCAGTGGCTTAAACTCACGCAGGGCATGTGTGTGTGTGTGCCCAAGATCCCGAGAGGAGAATGGAGGAGAAGGGACTGCAGCATGGCCAACCCCCCTGGGGAGTGGTATTTCACTTTCTGTCAAGCGCATGCGCCCATAGCAAAAACCTCTCAAAAAAAAAAAAAAAATAACTGTCAGGATGCTTGAAGACATGGTGGTCGGTTGGCGAGAGGGCAGGTGAGTGTGGCGGAGGAGGCAGCACTTCGTAGCCCAGGTGGTTCACCTTCCGAAGCGCTGGCCGGGCGCTGACCAGTGCCGGCTGCAGGCAGCGCGGTGCTCGTGCGTCTGGTCGATGCCGACACACTTCTCAGGTGACGGTTCCCCGGGAGTCAGAAGGCTGCAGGGGTCAGACCCCACCACACAGTGACCACGACCTTTCTTGGTGCAGGTTTGGCTTTGGGAAACGCTGTGGAGCTTCTTGGTCCAGCCACTGAGCTGTGTCCCCGGCTGTCATCTAAAATCCACTTGTCATGGCATGTCACAGTCCTACGGGGAAATGGCCTGTTGCTGTCGCGTGGAGTAAGAAAAGAGGCACTTCCGAAGAATGTTCTGGGACACCCCGCCGGTTTTCCCACTTCTGCCGTCTGCCTCGGGGCCCAGAGCCCCACAGCGGCCAGCGTGAGGTTTCCGGCCGTTCTCGTGCAGTGGGAAGAGGGCCAGCTGCAGAGATCGCTCCCCCGGTCACTTCGGCTCCGCTCCTCACCCTCGGCTCTCCTCTCGCTCCTCTGTGAAAGTGCCATCTGCCCCCCCGCAGTCCCTGGGCCAAAGCACTGTTAAAGCTGCCGGTTGTCCCCACAGCTTTATGACCCACTTTGAACTCAACTAAGAAAACTGCTCGAATTTGCTTTTTGTCTGACATCATTTCTACAGTCCAAGATACATAAACAGCAGATCACTACCAAAAACAAAGCCAGAACCACATGTTAAGTACGTGCAGCACAGCACACCTGAGAGCGTACCCAGTACCAAACGGCAGACTGCGACGGTCCCAACCCGCAGTCCCCTCCACTTCAATCTGGTACATTTAAGGACAGAAGCAACAGGCCTAACGGGGCTCGTCCTCCACGTGTATCTCCACGCAGTCCAACGACCAAGGACCTGGACACAGGCCCCGTGAAGCCGGTGCGTCTCCCAGTGTCTACGGTGCCCGCGCAGACCAGGGCGCTGGACCCCAGGAACACAGGTCCCCGGCCCAGCCGGTCGGGGCGTTCCCAGGCAAACACTGCAATTCTGGTGACAGGTCTGGGTCTGAAAAGAGCCTAGGCTGCTGTCAGCCCTGGTGGCCCAGGGCACAGCACCACAGCACGTCACCGGGAGCACAGGGGACCCAGGCTGTGTCCACGGTCTCCTCATCCCAACGGCCAGCCCAGCGGGGGGCCCCAGAGAAGGTGCCCCAGCAGCCCCCTAGTCTGGAGCCCCGGCTGGGGAGTGCCGAGGACAGGGCCGATGGAGAGAGGCGGCAGGCCCTGTCCAGGCAGGGCCAGCCTGCTGCTCTTCTCTAAGCTCTCGGTGGCGAGTTTTAAGACGAAAGTACTCTAAGATGGGCCAGGCACTGGCACGGCAGTTACGAACTGGACGCACATGGGAAAGGGGGTGGGGTCACATCCTGGGACCTCCCTAAGCCCACGGTCCCGGTGAGCAGAGGCTGGGAGGGGATGCCCAGCTGCCGGCCGCTTTCTGTCTCTCATGAAGAGAGAGATGAGCATGACGAAAAGCACACCGACCTGTTACCCATGCTGGCCTTGAACCCACAGCTCTCCTGCCTCGGCCTCCACGGAAGACGGGACCACAGGCACGTGGCACTGCTCCTGGCTCCTGGGGTATGCCAAGAATCGAACCCAGACCTTCGCCGTGGCTGTGGGCTGCTGAAGAGCTGGGTGTAACGCAAGCTACCGGAGCAGCCCAGGGGCAGCTACAAGGCTAGACGCCGGCCCACGCCGGCCCACGCCGGCCCTCCACCCCAGCATGGAACAGGACAAAAACTGCACGTGTGTAAACCTGCACAGAGACACAGCAACGCTCGCCCCCACACACGCTCCCTCCCTCAAAAGGTGAGCTGCGCACGTGTCAGCACGCACATGCGCTGGGGCCTTAGGGTCCGCATCACTACTGTCAGCTCCCTGGGCCGGGACGCCGCCCACAGCCCCTGCCACCCGGCACGCATCTAACCACCCAGTCAGTTCTCCGCTGTTTCTTTAATCGCCAGAGGACGTGTGCAAAGGGAAGGACTAGGCGTCGCTCCTGTACCGCTCTGAGCTGTCTCTCGGCTGACAAGCCTCTGGCTGATAGAGAAAAGTGGTTCTTTACAGATTTCAAACTAATACATCCCAACTAGGAACTGAGAAGTCTCACTCGGGAACCCCATCTGTGTCAGCCTTCTGATGGCAGCGCCGGCACCACCCCGCTGCACAGCCACAGGAGCACCGGCACGGCGGGCACAGCACGCGCGGGCACCACGGTCTGCACGGCTGCACAGCCACAGGAGCGCCGGCACGGCGGGCACAGCACGCGCGGGCACCACGGTCTGCACGGCTGCACAGCCACGGGCCAGCACCGGCACGGCGGGCATAGCACGCGCGGGCACCACGGTCTGCACGGCTGCACAGCCACGGGAGCGCCGGCACGGCGGGCACAGCACGCGCGGGCACCACGGTCTGCACGGCTGCACAGCCACAAGAGCGCCGGTGCAGCGGGGTACGGCATGCGTGGGCACCACGGTCTGCACGGCTCGACGACGTTTCATGGCACGGACACACTGCACTCTCATCCCTTCGCCCCTCCCTGTTTACATTTATTTCATGAGAGAAACAGACAGAACGAGCCCCCCGACGAGCCCCTGACGCTCTGCCATCTCCCTCCAGCCTTCTAGCCAGCCAGGGTCACAGGGTGCCCACACGCCAGTGCTCAGAGGCTCTGAGACGCCCAGGTCCGGTCCCGTGGCTGTGCCTGCAGCCGGAGCCGCTGCGCTGGCCCACTCGCCCCGCGATGGCTGCTGCTAGGGGAGCTGCTGGACACGGCGTGGGCACAGGGCTCGCTGTCTGCCGCCGGGCCCTGCAGTCCGCCTGCTCAGAGCCGCCCCGACGCCAGGCACCGAGCACGCGCAGACTTGCAGACGACGGCAGGAAGCCCGAGCCGCCTCGCCCCGGCTCTCCGAGAACACGTGCCCACACTGCCTGGCCTGCTCAGTGACTCGGGCAGCGAGCACCCCCAGGGCCCCTCACACGCAGCTGTGACTGTCTGTCTCACAGAGCACACAGCCATGTCAGAGAAGCTCCACGCGGGCAGGACGTGGGGATTCAGGGTCAACAGGTCAGAGCACACGTCGGACATCTTTAAACAGAAACGCACGAAGGCAGCTCCTGGGAGCCTCACCGTCTCCTAAGAGCAGGGACTCAGTGGTCACCAAAACTCAACGCTCACACTGATGCCCCAGGACCACTAGAGCAAGGACAGGCTCTGCTCCGAGGGCCCGAGGTCAGCGCTCTGGGGTCCACACCTAAGCGTGGGCGAGCCAGGTCAGGCGGTAGTTCCCAGTTCTGTTTCACCTTTTTTTGAGAGATGTTTGCTATAGGGCGCGTGCACTCACCAGTGACAGAGAGAGACATAGAGACAGAAAGCGAGAAATCACCCCCCAGGGGGGATGGCCACGCTGCAATCCCTTCTCCTTCATGCTCCTGTCGGGACTTTGGGCACACACACCCTCGCACCCGGCACTGAGGGTTTTTTTGTTTTTTGTTTTTTTTGGAGAGGTTTTTGCTATAGGGCGCGTGCGCTCGCCAGAGACAGAGACAGAGAGACAGAAAGCGAGAAATCACCCCCCAGGGGGGATGGCCACGCCGCAATCCCTTCTCCTCCATTCTCCTCTCGGGATCTTGGGCACGCACGCACACGCGCCCGGCGTGTGTTTTAAGCCACCGGGTCCGGGACGCGAACCACGGTCAACTACGTGGGAGTCCAGCGACAGTCATTACGCTAACTGCTGATTCCCAGAGGTTTTTTTCCATTTGTTTTTGAAGAATTATTTTATTGAACTTTATTTCTTACTTATTTTAATTTGATCAGAGAGGGACAGAGAGAGAGAGAGGGAAAGTGAGAAAGCAAGCCACCAGGTCCGGGACTCGAACTGCAGTTGGCCACATGGAGTCCAGCGCCCTTAGCTACCACTCCACCTGCTGGTCCATTTGTGTTTTAGAGACAGAGCCTTTTGCTATAGGGCGCAAGTGCTTGCCAGAGAGAGAGAGCGAGCGAGTGCGTGAGAAATCGCCCCCTAGGGGGATGGCATGCCTCAATCTCTTCTCCTCCATTCGTCTGTCAGGATGTGGGGCATACACATACACGCACCCAGATGAGCTTCAAGCTGCCAGGCCCAGAACTCAAGTCATGGTCAGCCATGTGGGAGTCCAGCACCTTAACCACCACACCACCTGCTGGCCCAAGATTTCCTACTTTTAAATCGAGCTGTCGACACGAACGGCACCGGAGAACCACTGCCGCCCCGGCCCCTGTGCCACGTCTCAGCGCGGCGTCCACCTGACTCACCTGTCTTCGTGACCTCACGGCAGCTTCTTCTAGCGTTTCTGCGGCTTCGAACTTGCCCTGGCGTCTGTAAAGTGCTCCAAGGTTCTTTAACGTGGTCGTGACAGTCGGGCTGTAAGAAAGCATATGACGTGCAGAACACTGGGCAGCTGTGGGCGACTGAGGACCAGCAGGCACGCGATGTGGTCAGGACGTGCTTAGCTTTCCGTGGCACTTGTCTTAACTGTAAAATTCTTTGTTATTTTAAAACATTTTTTTTAAATCAATTTGCCCGAGGACAGGCTAAAATTCTTTGCACTGCCCCAGAGAGAGAGACAGAGGGTGAGAAAGCACCCCCGTCCCCCGGAGAGATGGCCACAGCACAATCCCTTCTCCCCATTCCGCCCTTCGGGATTTTTGGCGCGCACTCACAGGCGTCTGGTTTGATCTTCAAGCCACCATGTCTGGGACGTAAACCATGCAGGTGGCCGTGTGGAATGTAGCTGACTGAACGCCATGCTACCAGCCCACCCTTAACTGGACAATTCTGAACAGTCTGTCCACCTCGGGCCCACCACCCCAGGCCTGTGCCAGTCTGACGCCTCCTGCAGACAGCTCTGGGCTGGGCTGCTGACGCACTGCGACCTAAGGTTACTGTCCCCATGCTCCCAGAGGGAAGAGCAGGTCCAGCTGGAAGCTCACTGTCAGGGGGCTGCTGTCAGAGGCTCTCGGCCCACCGGCCCACTGACAGTGAGGTTCCGGCTGAGCCTGCTCTTTCCCCTGCGAGAGTGGGGACAGTAACCTTAGGTCCCAGTTATCTTCTGCAGACCAGATGCTCGGCCTCCGCGAGGTGGAGGGCACTGTCAGCCCAGCCCAAGGGTGCACGAGCCAGGGCAGGCAGTGCAGCACCGTCTCCGCGTTCCCGACAGACACCGTATCAGACCGTCAGAGACGACCCAGCTTCCCCTGAGTACAGACGTGTCCTTTAAGAGGTTTTTGCCCGGGGCCGGCAGGTGACAGGATGCTTAAAGGCGCTGGACTCCCACGTGGCCGACCATAGTTTGAGTCCGGATTTGGCGGCTTTCTCTCTCTCTCTCTCTCTCTCTCTCTCTCTCTCTCTGATCAAATTGAATAAATCACCCTGGGGGTGCTTCCGCACATTCTGCCCTCTGTCTCCGTCTCTCCAGTGAGCGCACACACCCCATAGTAAAAACTCTCTCTAAAAAAACAAACAAGCACCCTCTGTTCTCTGAGAGATTATAAAACTGGGAGAAACAGGACCTAAACATCGTGTGGAGCCAGGACAGGGCATTTATTCCAGATGAGGGTCCAGACCTCACCTGAAGCCTGTGAGTGGGAAGCGGGGACTTCCCAGATGAGGCAGGAAAGACGGCAGGCCCCTGGTCCCACACAGGTCCGGGCTCCGGGTGGGCACAGGCTCACATCGGGAGGTGAAGCCCAGCTGGCCACGGAGGGGCTCCCGCTCGCCCGCAGAGCACGGAGACCCTGAGGTGGGACGAGCTGGGCACCAGCCCCTGCCCTGCGGCCTCGGCGTCCATGGGCCGGCTGTCAGGAGCTTTCCCCAGGATGCCCAAAGACGCATTCCCTGGGGAAAGTCCTCCTTCCCCTTCCCTTGGGTAATAACTGTCAGGGGACAAGTCGGGGCTGAAGGCCAGACGCCACTGCCCTGGACGAGACAGACGGTGGATCCCAGAGCACATGGGTCACCCCTGAAATCTGGGAAGACCAGGGGCCCCAAAGCCACGGGGGCCCCCTCAGGCGGCTCTGCGGAGCACAGCCCCTGCCCAGCCAACTCACCTGTCCACCTTGCAGGCCTTGTACCAGCCGCCATACTCGCCAAACGGGGCCCCATCCTTCTGCTTTCCCTAAACGGCAACGAAACCTGCAGTGAGCACTGGCCGGCGGGCACCTGCCCTGCGAAGCCCGGCGCGGCGCCTTCTCACCTTGCACTCCTCCCGCTCCTCGGCATGCATCCAGATGGGCTTGTTCTCATCTGGGGGGAAAAGAGCGTCAACGGGAGCGCAGCGGAGCCCGAGCAGGGCGGGGCCCTCTTCCTTCCCGTGGGCCCTTCTTAAATGTGCTTCATCCAACGCGGGCAGAGTTGGCACTGCAGGTGGGGCTGGACCCCAGCAAACAGTGCCGCCCACACCTGGCCCCGCAGACACGTATGGAGCCAGCAGGTGGCATGGCGGTTAAGACAGTTGAATCCCACGTGGCTGGCTGTGCGGTTCCAGTGCTAGACTCAGCAGCTCGCAAGTCATGCTGGGCGCACGTGGTTTGTTTTTGTTTTGTTTTGTTTTTAAATACAGATTTTTGCTACGGTGCACATGCGCGCATGGGGAGTCAGAGAGACAGAAAGAGAGAAATCACCCGCTGGTGGGATAGCCACACTACTCCTGTCTCTATCCTCCTCTTGGGATTTTGGGCACACGTGCACATGCCCGGAGTGATCCGTGGTGTTCTAGGCGCGCAGCACCTGGCCCACCACATAGGACTGCGGGCAGGCAGGGCGCACCTGCTGACCTCTGCGGCCAGCCTGTGGTCGGGCACCTCACACATCAACGACTGCTTAGCACGTCAGACAGGATGAGTGAATGGGCTTTAAATGTGGTTGTCAAAGAGTAAATAAAGGCCAGCCGATGACACAGTGGTTAAGGTGCTGGATCGCACATGGCCAACTGCGCAGTTCGTGTCTTGACCCCCGGTGGCTTAAAAAATCACGCCAGGTGCGTGTGCATGTGAGTGCCCAAGATCCCAAGGGAACAGACGAGAAGGGATGGTGGTGTGGCCAAGCCCTCGTGAGGGGCTTCCTCACCCCACCTAGCATTCTCACTCTCTCTGGCGAGTACGTGTGCTCTAGAGCCAAACTAAAAAAAAAAAAAAAAGAGCGAGCAAATAGCATTTAAAACTTACTGGGACCAGCAGATGGCATAATGGTTATAGACTGGACTCCCACATAATTGACGACAGTTCAAGTCCCAGACCCAGTGGCTTAAAACTCACGCCAGGTGCACACGCGCGCGTGCCCAAAATCCTGAGAGGAGAAGGGATTGCAGCATGGCCATTCTCCTGGGGAACGATTTCTCACTTTCTGTCTCTCTATCTCTCCAGTGAGTGTATATGCCCTACAGCAAAAATCTCCCCCCGGTAAATGCCTAACCTTGGTATTTAGCGTGCTTTTAGGTATACCCACTAAGCAGATTCTCTTTGTTCTTTTTTTTTTAAGATTGCCAGAGGGGGGAACCAGCAGTTAGCGTAATGGCTATGTCGCTGGACTCCCATGTAGTCGACTGTGGTTCGTGTCCCGGACCCGGTGGCTTAAAACTCATGCCAGGCGTGTGTGCGTGCGTGCCCAAGATCCCGAGAGGAGAATGGAGGAGGAGGGATTGCGGCGTGGCCATCCCCCCTGGGGGGTGATTTCTCGCTTTCTGTCTCTCTGTCTCTCTCTGTCTGTCTGGCGAGTGCACTCGCCCTATAGCGAAAAAAAGAAAACCTCTCCAAAAAAAAAAAAAAAAAAGAAGCTTGCCAGGGGGTGTATGTGCTTCATACACCCTCTGGGCAGGCGGGGTCCAGCTCCCCCACGCCGCACGCCGAACCACTGCGACTGCCGGCTTCTACGGGACACTCCTCTGCGGAGCTCGCTGCCCGAGTCTGCCAACACAGGTCCCCAGGCTCCATACAGAATGCCAACATGGCGCTGAAGCTGAGGGAGAGGGCGGCTGTCCAGGCCTTCGCGCCCGCATGGAGGAGAGATGCCCGCAGCCGAGAACTCCCTTAACAAGGACCCAGCCACCTGCGCCCACGCTGCCTCAGAGAAGTCCAGCAGCCGCAGGGCGGCCCAGAGCAGCTGTGAGAGGCAGCACTAAGAGGCGGCCTGCACCCTGCCCCCGGAACCGGCGAGGCCGCAGTCAGGCAGGATGGGGAGCCTCTAAGCCACGTGGCTCCGGGCAGCACCCGCCCACCCTGCCACACGGCCGCAGAGAGAAACGGCTTACAGACACGCGACGCTGTGGCGGCAAGGGGTTCCTGCTGTACCTCCCCCCACAGGCTGCATGCACCGCCTGAGTGCACGAGCGCCCCCCGTGGGCGTGACGCCACAATCCCTGCCCTGTACTCCCGTGTCGGGATCTAGGGCACGCACATGCACCCAGCACACTTTTTTTTTTTTTAAAGAATTATTTTATTTAACTTTATTTATTTTTATTTTAATTTGACCAGAGAGGGACAGAGAGGGAGAAAGTGAGAAAGCAAGCCACCAGATCCGGGACTCGAACCGTGGTTGGCCATGTGGGAGTCCAGCGCCCTTAAGCACCACGCCACTTGCCAGCCCCCCAGCACACTTTTCACACCTCCAGGGCCGGATCCAAACTGCAGCTGGCCACGTGGGACCCAGCTCCCTTAACCACAGGCAGCAGAGCCAGTTCTACTGGTCTGTTCACTGGGAGAGGAGAGGCAGCCCTTTGTAAGAGTCTTCAAAGTGGTTTTTAGGAACTCTCCAAGAAAGAAAAACCTTACGCCTCTCCCCGCCAGCCTCCTCAGCTGCATGGTGTGCACGTGGGGTCCTGCATGCCACTCTCCAGGACACAGGGCCATGTGCCAACGCCCCCGCCCCAAGGCTGACTGTGCCGAGGCCTGGCTACACCGGTGCGTGAGACGCGTGGTGACCACGGGGCTGGGGAAACCGGCAGGCCTGACTGGCAGGTTGAGCAAAGCAGCCCAGATTCGATATGCAACTGAGCACGCTAGAAAACTGCAGGTTGGGACCAGCAGTTGGCGTAACGGCTATGTCGCTGGACTCCCATGTAGTCGACCACAGTTCGAGTCCCAGACCCGGTGGCTTAAACTCATTCCGGGCGCGTGTGCGTGCGTGCCCAAGATCCCGAGAGGAGAATGGAGGAGAAGGGACTGCGGTGTGGCCAACCCCCGTGGGGGGTTATTTCTAACTTTCTGTCTCTCTCTCTCTCTCTTGTCTTTCTGGCAAGCGCATGTGCCCTACAGCAAAAACCTCTCAAAAACAAAACAAAAAACAAAAAAACGGCAGGTCGTCTGCTCAGCCGGCCAGAAGTCCCTCCCCTCTGCATGACACAATGGCAGCCATTCAAACCAGGGCTATGCCGGCTGCGGTGGCAGTGAAAACGCTGGACTGCAACGCTGAGGCCAGATCAGAAGGGCCTGGGTGGTGGCCCTAGATCTCCCAGTGCACGCTGGGCATAGGCACGGGGGCTGGGGCAGGCCTGTCAGGGGCCTCTGCGTGTGTCTCTCTTTCTCTCTCTCGGGGAAGAAAGAAACTTCACAAAATGAGGCTGAGAAACGGTAGCACGCTCCTTACCGTCAACAGACCCGAACTCCCTTTCGTGCGCCCGAGTGAGGATCTCTTTGTAGAGTGTCTCTGCTTGCTTGAACTTCCCTTGTTTCAGATAGCAGGAGGCCTTACAACAGAGCAAAGCGGTCAGCGTCTCCCACGCCAGTGGGCTCCCGCCAGGCCCCACCCCACAGGGGCGCCCACGCCCACCAGGTTGTTCTTGGTCTTGGCCACGTTGGGGTCGTCGGGCCCCAGCTTGGTCTGGTAGATCTCGAGGGCCCGCTGGTAGTAGTACTCCACCTCCTCGTACTTGCCCTGGTTCTGGCACAGCAAGGCCAGGTTGTTCAGCTGCTTGGCCACGTCAGGGTGGTCCTTCCCCAACACCTGGGGGGAGGGCCGTGTTGCAGGGACACTTGTTTTGCCACCACTCGACCCGCTCTCCACCCCACTGTCAGAATGCTCTTCCTAGGGCACACTGGTGCCTCAGTGCTTAAGGCAGCTGGATCCACATGACCGACCACATGGTTTGAGTCCTCGACCCAGCAGCTTGAAAAACAAGCCGGAAGCATGTGTGTGTGTATCCGAAATCCCGAGAGAGACTGAGAAAGGACTGTGGAGTTGCCATCCCCCATCCCCTCTAGAGAGTTCATTCTCCCCCCCACCCCCCCGTCAGTCCTTTCCTAACAAGTGCATGCACCCTCTGGGGAAAAAAAAATTAAGATAAAAAACACCTTTTTAAAGAAAAAAATGGGGCTAGCAGGTGGCATGGTGGTTAAGGTGCTGGACTCCTACATGACTGACCACAGTTCAAAGCCCAGACCCAGTAGCTTGATACACGCCAGGCATGTGTATGAGCGTGCCCAAAATCCTGACAGGAGAGGAGAGGGAATGGACTGCACCATGGCCCTCACCCTGGGGGGGTGATTTTTCACTTTCCCTCATTCTCTTGATGTCACTCTGAGTGCACACACCCTATGGCAAAAATCTAAACAAAGCAAGCCAGCCAGCCAGCCAGATCCCACAGAGCTGCCTGTGGTTCAGATCCCAGCCCCAGCAGCTTGAAAAACACGCCGGGCACATGTGCACGCCTGTCCTGAGTCCTGATGGGACGGAGCAGTGGTGGAAGGGAACTGTGTGCGAGCACCACCCCCACCCCGGAAGCAAGCCTGGAGCCCTCCCTACAGCCTCAGGCATCACCCAGGATCAGAGACCCTACACCCCCGCCTCGCCGGGCTGAACCAACCTTAGATGGTTCTTTCAAACCCCAGGAAACTGGCCCGGCTGCAGGGGCACGAACGGGGTTCAGGTGCCTGGTGGCTGGAGCTGCTAGGGCCCCGGTTAGGTTCCTGCCAACTAAGCGAAGCTGGCAGCTTGTGGTCCTACTGGCTGGGCGGCGGGCAGGAGAGCACATGGAAGAGACCCGGCGAGACGCCTGCTGGCCCCCACCGGTGCGCCAGGCCCCCGAGAGGCCCGTACCTTCTCTCTGATCTCCAGGGCTCGTTTGCACAGCGGCTCTGCTTCTTTGTACTTCCCCCTTTTCCCATAGAGCACAGCGAGGTTGTTCAGAGTTGCCGCCACCTGCCGGCAGAGGGAGCTGCTGAGACCGGGACGGAGACGGGAGGGCATGCACGCGTCCCACTCGTGCTCAGGGTGCACTCCTAACGGATGCAGGACTGTCCCTGCAGCCGAGTTACACGGTGACCTGCAGGACCCCGGCACTGACCAATCAACAACAACATGGCCTTGATTTTATCCCCTGAAAGCCACACAGCCAACCAAGACGGATCTGGACGTGAGTCTGCCCGATTTAACAAAGACAGTACAAATTTAGAGAAGTGCATGCGGTGATTGAGGACCGGGTCACGCAGGTGCTGCGTCGGGGGTAGTGCAGACCCTGGCCGCACTGCCCAGGCCAGCAGGGCCCTGCGCGGGCCTCCTACCTGCACCCTCTAGTGAACGGCAGCTCCTACCTTCCCTGTTGGGTTTAACATCACAGTGAGTTGGACAGAAGACGCCGGGAAACACACACAAACCCGTGAGAGAAGCACATGTACAAACCGCGGGGTGATCTTTGCCCAGAGTCTTCTCGCGGATGGCCAGGGCGTCGTTCAGGAGGTTCGCTGCGTCTTTGTACTTGTTCTGGTCCCTGAGTGAGAGAGCACACGTAAGTGCTGGGCGTGGCCGCCTGTGCCTGCCGCAGTGTCGTGTGGGACCACAGAGGTGAGGGCGCTCCGGTTAGTGAGCCGTCGGGAGATGTCCAGGAGACCCACCGCTAACCGCGCTGGCGGGCCGGCCCCGTGGCCTAGTGGTCAAGGCAGCCAGGCCCCAGGTGGCCACCTACAGCTTGAATTCCAGCCCTGGGGACTTGAAAAACACCCCGGGCGTGTGCACACATGCCCACGATCCCATCGAGACAGAGAAATGGAGAAGGGACTGTGACCACCCCAGGGTAGGGGCTTCTCCCACACCGCACTCTACACCTCTGGCACGTGTACGTGCCTTGTGGCAAATTTTAAAAAAATAACAAATAGGGGCCAGCAGGTGGAGTGGTGGTTAAGGACTCCCACATGGCCAACTGCAGTTCGAGTCTTGGGCCTGGTGGCTTGCTTTCTCACCTGCTCTCTCTCTCTGGTCAAATTAAAATAAATAAATAAATGGATGAATAAAGTTTAATGAAACAATTCTTTTTTAAAACAAACAAACAAATACACTGGCCAGCTGAGCTAGAATCGAACCGGAGCAGTCTGTGAGCCCGGCCCTCGCGTCTAGATGGCTGGACGATAGGGTCGTGACACTCCAGGGCTGTCCTACACGTGCCACTGCCCCACACAGAATAAGAAGAGGCCAACTGGGCCAAAGCAGAGTCTGCTGGTGTCACAGGAACTGACCCCACAGTCACTGGCTGTGTAAGTCTTGGGTACGCCAGGCCACTTCCCCCAGTCCCAGCCTCCCTCCCTACAGAGCAAGTATACCACCTAACTCCAGGCGGCTGCAAGGGCCAGGTGAGGTGACGTGTGCTAAGTGTGCTGCAGACGGCGTTTCAAACCCGAGTGAGGGCCAGCTGCTGGCATGACGGGTAAGGCAGCTGGATCCCACACGGGCGACTGCAGTTTGAGTCCTGGACCTCTCAGCTTGAGAGACACATGGGGAACATGTGCGTGTGCCCAAAATCCTGAGAGGAGATTGGAGAAGGGACTACAGCGTGGCCATCCCCTGGGGGTGCTTCCTAACTTTCTCTCTCACTGTCTCTGGCAAGCATACCTACACTACTGCAAACTACAAAAAACAACAACAAAAAAACCAACAACTGGGCGGGACCAGCAGGTGGCGTGGTGGTTGAGGTGCTGGACACTCCCACATGGCTGACTACGGTTCAAGTCCCGGACCTGGCAGCTTGCTTTCTCACTCTTTCTTTCTCTCTGGTCAAGTTAAAATAAACAAATGAATAAATAAAATTAAATAAATAATTATTAAAAAAAAAAAAACTGGGACAAAACTTACCAAGATGTCCATCAGTATAGTATTATAGCCAAATAAAAAGCTGAATAAAGTGTACCTTCTTACGAGCATGGTACACGAGTTGCCGCCCAGCTAGAGGAGGGAAAGTGGAATGACTACACACAGCTACTGGGGCTGGCAGGTGGCGCGGTAGTTAAGGGCAGTGGACTCCCTCGTGGCCGACCGCAGTCCGAGTCTCGGACCTGGCGCTTCCCCTCTCTCTCTCATTCTATCTCTCTCTGGTCAAAATTAAAAATAAGTCAATGAATGAAGTTAAATAAAATAATTCTTTAAAATCCACTACACATAGCTACTCGGGGTGGCAGGTGCTGGGTCTGGGTTGGTGACAAGTGTGCCCCGGGGAGAGCCGCTGGGAAGCTGAGGACGACTTGCCTGTACACCAGGGCCAGGATGTTGAGCATGGTGGCCACGTCCGGGTGGTCATGCCCCGAAGTCTTCTCCAGGTCCTCCAGGGCCTGCTTGCAGAGGGGCACGGCCACCTCGTAGCGCCCCTGCGAGGCGTACTGGATCACCAGGTTGTGCAGCGTGCGCAGGCGCGCCGGGATCTCGTAGCCGCCCTGCTGGGCCGCGGCCGCTGCACTGCTGTGCTGCTGCTGGACTGCAGGAGAGGGGCGGGTCGGCTCCGGGCCACGCCCACCCGCCCGCCCCGCCCCGCCCCGCCCCAGGCAAGCAGCTGATGGCGGCAACGCGACAGGATGGTGGGGCACCACTGGTGCGAGAAGGGCCAGTAAAAGGACTGCGGGCCTCTTTCCTAAGAACCCACAGACCCCATCAAACGAAACCGGCTTCAGGCCGGCCCCTGCCCACTGGAGTCCCTGTTTTGAGTCCCAGCCATCACCAGCGGATATGCGCGCCCACCCCGGGATGGAGGAGCGAGAGGGAGGGGCTGCAGAGTGACCACGCCCCACGGGGTGCGGCGCCCCTCACCCTCTCTCCTCCTCTGACAGGCACATGCACCCTCCGACATTAAAAATTAATACAACTTTTAAAAACCAAAAATGTCTTAAATTCTTCCAGGAAAAGCAGGCATGCTGCTGAGCTGTGCCTGCAGGCGGCGTGCGCTGTCCCCCTCCGCACGGGGTCACTCACTGCCCTGGCCCGGCTCGTCCTCATCATTGGGGAACAGGTCATCCAGAGGCTCTTTGTTGGAGTCGGTGTCTCTGTCCTCCTACAAAGAGACGCGGGGAAGGCTTCACTCACGGCACCGGAGGCCGGGACAGAAACTCGCCTTACAGAGCCACAGGAAGAAGCGGCAAAGCAGGTCACCCACTGTCGCGCTCACCCTGCTTAAGGAGGCTCGCACGACTAGGCTCGGAGCAGACCGGGACCACAGTTCAGAGCCCGGGGTGTCTGCCATGTGGGGTGCTCGGTCCGAGGGGACGGGAAAACCTCACTCGGAAGCCGAACTGTAGGAGCAGACTGCCCGCTGCAGCTCTGCGCCCCCACAGGCTGGGGCATGGGGCCACCCTCTGAAAATCTCCCTGCGGATGACTAAAGAGACGGCAGAGACAGGGACGAGGCAGTCTAAGTGGTCAGGACCCTGACCAGGCAAGAAACCAGGGCGTCTGGGAAAAGGAGTGCCGACTCCGGAGGGACCACCTGGTAAGCAGGCACAGCTCCCAGAGGTCGGCTGAGCTGCACCGCCTGAACGCAGGGCCCCGCCGGGGTGGCCTGCAGGAAACGCATGTTCTCCGAGACACTGACCTCGTGAAAGACAGACAAGGGCTGGGACTGTCAGCAGAGGGTGACCAGAGACGGCCAGCTACTTGACTATATGCATTTGTATGCATGGTGACTTTTCTGAGGACCTGGCACGTGGAGCACGCAGTCCTGACCCAGGCCCTGGATGGAGTGAAAGAGGCTGCCACAGACACTGCGGGGGCAGCGAACAACAGGGGAGCCCGGCCCTCTCCTGGACATGCCCCGCAGAGCAAGGGGCGCGTGGGACAAGCCCAGTGGCCCCTGCTGGGCACCCCGATAGGGTGGAGGAGTCAGCTCTCTGTAGTTTTTCTCTAAGTTGGACAGATGTTTAAAACAACCAGCTTTTCCTCTCAGCGTCTGGGGAGAGCTGGCCTCGACAGACACCCTCTGCCCCACGGCCTCTGGCGGAGGCTCTAAGAGTAAACATCTAGGTGCACCCTGACCTAGAGGAGGAAAATGGAAAGACGCAGCATGCCTATTAAAACAGCTATTAAAACAGGATGCTGGGGACCAGCAGATGGCATAATGGCTACATTGCTGGACTCCCATGTAGTCGACCACGGTTCAAGTCCCGGACCCAGTGGCTTAAACTCACACCAGGCGTGTGTGCGTGCGTGCGTGCCCAAGATCCCGAGAGGAGAATGGAGGAGAAGGGATTGTGGCGTGCCCATCCCCCCTGGGGGGTGATTTCTCGCTTTCTGTCTCTCTGTTTCTGTCTTTCTGGCCAGCGCACGCGTCCTATAGTAAAACCTCCCCCCCCCACAAAAAAAAACAGGATGCTGGAGGGACCCACAGGTGGCGGTGGTTGGCGCAATTCGAGTACTAGACCTGGCAGCTCGCTTTCTCATTTTCCCTTTTTCTCTCTCTGGTCAAATTTAAAAATAATTATAATAATAATAAATAAAGTTAAATAATTATTTTTTAAAAAACCCGGGTGCTCAGGACCAGCAGGTGGTATGGTGGCTGGGGCACCGGATTCTTCATAGCCAGCATGGTCTGAGCCTGGACCCAGCAGCACGAGGACCACCCCGTGCAGTCGGGCGTGCCCAAGACCCTACGAGGACGAGGAGAGCAGAGCAGCAAGGGCTGCAGCGCGGCCTCCCGGGGCAGTCCCTTCCCCTCTCGGTCTTTCTCCAGTGAGCGCATGCACCCACGGCAGAAACATAAGCAGACAGACAGGCACTGTGGACAGAGCTATGCCCCCCAAGGTCGCCGAGGCCCTCGCCCCGCGTCAGTGGTC
Organism: Tupaia tana; assembly: GCA_026018925.1. NCBI lineage: Eukaryota > Metazoa > Chordata > Mammalia > Scandentia > Tupaiidae > Tupaia > Tupaia tana. The sequence goes on along the minus strand of JAKSZU010000001.1, from coordinate 267,805,129 downwards.
AGCCTCTGGGAGGAAGCAGGGTTAGCTCAGGTCACAGGAGTGGGACCCTGGGGACGAGAGCCTGCTGCTGACGACAGAGACAATGTGCTCCAAGTACTCTAAGCGGATGGGGCTCCCTGCTCTGGAGGCTCCCGTCCACGAGCTCGTGCTCTGGGCTGTGGCCGCACCCCGATGCACGCCCCCACCTGTCGGCGGGCGGCATCGGGCGCTGAGCGCAGCACAGCTGAGAGGCCGTTCTGGGCGAGCGCAGCAGGACTGGGAGGCCGGCGCCGGGCGCTGAGTGCTTGGACGCTGGACACTCAGTCGCTACCAGCCCCAGAAGCCAGTCAGGGCTGCTTTCCTTTTTTAGTTTTTTTTTCAGAGATTGTGCTCATCTGAGAGACAGACAGAAAGCGAGAAATCATCCCCCAGGAGGATGGCCATGCCACAATCCCTTCTCCTCTTGGGATTTTGGGCACACACGAACACGTCTGGTGTGAGCTTTAAGCTGCCAGGTGCAGGACTCAAACCGTGGAAACTACGTGGGAGTCCAGCAATGTAACCACTATGCCACCTGCGGGTCCCCAGGGCAGCTTTCAATGGTCTGCAGGTCTCTGCAGCACAAGCCACGCCTCTCCGGACCCCGGGGACCAGCCGCTCTTGCCTTTCTGTTGCTAAGGTCACGATGACCTGAGTGGGTAAGAGAAACACGGGTTACTCAGCTGATGGCCTGGAGGGCCTGGGCTGCACCTGGTGAGGGTCTCCTTGTTGCTGGGTGACATGGCGGAGGGCAGGAGCCTGTTTCGTTCCCTCTTATAAACCCTCTGGGACTCGGTCCCGGGGCCGCACCCTGATGCCTCCTCATTTCCCAATGGCCCCCACCTTCAGCACCATAATCGCATTCGGTCTCCAGCCTCCCGACACCGCACCGCTGCTCACCAAATCCCAGCACACCAATTGGGGGACACATCCACAGCAGCGGTGCCTTAAAAGAAGAAATTCTAGGGCCAGCAGGTGGTGTGGTGGTTAAGGCACCAGATTCCCACATGGACAGCCGTGGTTTGAGTCCCAGACACGGTGGCTTGAAAATCACAACAAATAGGGCCGGCAGGTGGCATGGTGGTGAAGAGCACTGGAACCTCCCATGCCCAACTGTGGTTCAAGTCCTGCTGGCTCACTTTCTCACTTTCCCTCTCTCTCTGTCCCTCTCTGGTCAAATTAAAAATAAATAAATAAAGCTAAATAAAATAATTCTTTAAAAAAATCACAAAAAATAAATAGGTAAATAGATAAATGTTTAAAAAGAGAGAGTGAGCGTAAAGAGCTTGCCCGCCTGTCCGCCAGGTGGGGACGCAGCGAGGTGCAGCCTCTGGGCGAGGTAAGCTGCCAGTCTGAGACGAGGACACAGGTGGGGCGGGCCTGTGGGTGCCGTGCGTGCACCTCTCAGGGGTCTCGGATGGAGCTCGGCCGAGACGTGCACAGGCGAACTCTGGTTTACTGGTCATGGACGTGCGCACACCTGGCACCACATGCAAGAAAACGTGAGCTCAAGAAGCCTGTGGGATTCTGGACTGGCTCCTGCAACGGGCAAGGGACAGGGTGGACGCCTAGTGACATCCAAATAAAGCCTCTGGTCTATTAACGGTCACACAGTCATGCCGGCATCCTGGTTTTGACAAATTTTCTTTTTTTCTTTAAAGAATTATTTTTATTTAACTTTATTTGTTATTTATTTATTTCAATTTTACCAGAGAGGGACAGAGTGAGAGAGAGAGAGAGAAAGTGAGAAAGCAAGCTGCCAGGTCTAGGACTCAAACCGTGGTCGTCCATGTGGGAGTCCAACGCCCTAACCACCACGCCACCTGCTGCCCCCTTGACGAGTTATGGTTATGATGACCTTAGAGAAATGGGAAAAGCCTACAGGAATTCTCTCTACTATCTCACCAACTCTTCTGTCTATAATTATTCCAAAATAAAAAAGTTTTCTTAAAAAAGAGGTTAATGGGGGGCCAGCAGGTGGCATGGTGGCTAAGGTGCTGGACACTCCCACATGACCACCACAGTTTGAGTCCCGGACCTGGTGGCTTGCTTTCTCGCTTTCCCTCTCTTTCTCCCTCTCTCTCTGTGTCTCTTTCTGGTCAAATTTAAATAAAAGAATGAATCAATAAAATTAAATAAATCATTCTTTTAAAAGAAAGAGCTGAATGGAATCAGATATAAAAAGTAGGTGAAAAATCATTAAGACTGGGATGACTGTCTAGAGAGAGCCAATAGAAAAGGAAGCCAGTCTGGGACCAGTAAATGGTGTAGCGGTCATGTCACTGGGCTTCCACATGGTCGACCATAGTTTGAGTCCCAGACCCGGGAGTTTGAAACTCACCCCAGGCGCGCGCGCGTGTGTGTGTGTGTGTGTGTGTGTGTGTGTGTGTGTTTGCCAAGATCCTGGGAGAAGAATGGAAGAGAAGGGACTGCAGGGTGGCCAAGCCCCGGGGGAGTGATCTCTTCCCACTATCTCTGTCTCTCTCTCCAGCACGTGCCCACATTCAAAGGCAAAAACCTCTTTAAAAAAAAAAAAAAGAAAAGGAATACAGCCATGATGCGGGGAACCTGGACATTCCAGGAACAGAAACAAGCTGGCAAGGGAGGCTAAGGGGCACGAGAGGTGCCCGGAGAACCAAGGGTCACAGAGAAGGCTGGGGGAGCAAAAGCACCACCCGTGCGCGGCACAGGCTCGCGTGCAGCTCTGGAGAAGCTGGGCTCCACATGGAGACCAGAGTTCGAAGCCCCAGCCTGGTCAGCTGAAGCCCCGGGCTGCAGGACTACAGGAAGGGGGTTGCCACATGACCAGCCCCTGGGGAGGTGCTCCTCTCACTCACGCACATACACACGTTCTACCAATAAATTTAAAAATCACAATGACAGCACCATCAGCCAGACAGACGCGTCGGGCCCACTGAGGGCACCGGGCAGCCTAGGGAAGTGGTGCCGGGCAGCTCAGCGCTCGGGTATGGGGCTCTCGAGCTGCGGCGAGCGTGCCTCTGTGCGGGGCACCTCATGTTACAAAGCCGTCGTACGATCTCTGACTGCTGTTCTAGAGAACTGCAGAGGTTCACACACAGAGAATTTAGGGGAGGCCCGGCCCGCACCTGGCTGCTGCACTACCACGGGGTGCCCGACACCACTCACCGACGGGGAGATGTCGTCGTCGTACTTCTTGAGCTGATTCATGAATTCCAGATGCTTCTTCTCCTCCTCCAGCTGGGCCACCGACTGCTCGCTCTTCTGCAGCTTCTGCTGTGTGTTGGCCAGCTCGTCCCGCAGCCACTGGTTCTCCTGGCACAGGCGGCGGACCTGGGCGCGCAGCTTCTGCTTCTCCGACTCCACGGCGTTCAGGTGGTTGGACAGGGCCATCATGACCTGCGCAGGACAGGAGTGCTCACTGCACGGCTCGCCCAGCGCCCCGCGGCCGCTGCTCAGAGCACCGCAGGCGCGTCTGCAGCCGGCGCCCTTCACCTGCCCCAGACGGCGTCACGCACGACAAGAGCCATGCCGGCTCCGAAGGTCCTCGGAGAATCTTCGTCTCTATTTGCAGGCATCGTGGTGTCAAGTATGCTCTCCTGCTACCGAGACAGCCCAACCTACCTCCCCGCAGGCCTTTTCCATGGTGAGGCGCAAGGCAGAGTGTGGTCGGGCGGGGCCGGTGGTGGAGCCGGGGAGGGGCAGCTCCTCCTCAGCGCTCCCACAGAGCGGCACCCCCGCACTGGGCACGCCTGTGTCACGTGTCCACCGTTGGATCTGGTGGCCACGCCAGGGCGCTGCCTACATGTGCTCCCGAGCAGCCACCACGGGCCCTGTGGGCACCGAGGGCGGAGGTGAGGGCGAGCAGAACTGGAAACAGCCAGCTGGCTTCTCTGACCGCTCTGCCCGTCAGACAGCGGCCCTCCACCACCACACTGCAGCCCTATGATCCTCCCAGGTTCAGACCCTGAAATCCAGAAGCTGGGGCTTTCTTTCCTTGTTTAAATTTCATCTGCCAAACCAAAAAAGTAAGCTCAAATTCACATCACCTCTCACCGACAGGACCTGAGAGACCACAGGTTCGCAGTGTGCAAACAAGGACGAGGTGACAACCCTGAGATGAGGAGGGCCACCTCCTTCTGAAAGTGAGCACTGCCCTGCAGCCCCGCGTGCCACGGGAAGTGAGGGACGAGGCCGAACCTGGCGAGTCCGTTTTACTTCAGGGGTGCTGGCAGAGCCGGCATCAGCAGGGAAACCCGGATGCTTCAGGCTTGCCCTCTCGCCCTCCAGCAGGACAGCGAGGGGCCGCCGAGTGCTTCCCGCGAGCCAGCGGGGCCACACGCATCCTCCCGTCCCCTCGGGCTGGGCCCTGGGTCGCAGGTGGGCAGGACGGTGTGCCCCCTGTGGCCATGGATGGAAGACGGGCCAAGAACCCCGAGCATCTATCTGCGAACCCGGAGGCCTCACGGGGAGGAAGCAGCCTCCTGGCCCTCCCCTACAGCGGAGTGGTGGGGGCTGGCTGCTGGGTGTGCCGCAGCGGGTCGAGGCGCCCCGGACGCGTCCAGGACAGCCTGCCTGCGTGCTGGTCAGACCCGCTCCGGAGTGGCGCTAAGCCACTGCTTCTGTGTTCTGGTGTAAGCGGCCAAGCCAAATCTTGAATGGCCCAAGGGGAACCTCTACTTCCACTGCGTAGTCCAGGGAAGCCCCACCAGTGGCGGCCTATGCGACCCACATGAGCCACCCGCCCGTGGGCCACTACTCGACAGACCCCCCCGCAGCCACGCGTGCTCCCGGCGACGCCTCGCCTCGCCTGCGCCTCGCTCAGCCCACGCGTGCTCCCGGCGACACCTCGCCTCACCTGCGCCTCGCTCAGCCCGAGCTCCAGCATCTCCAGGGACTTGCGGATCATGCTGGACTTCTCCTCCACCAGGTTGCTCTCGTCATCCTTCTTCAGGCACTGCAGCGTCTCGAGCAGGCTCTGCAGGATGGAGTTGTGCTCGTTCTTCAGCGCCTCCAGCCCCTGGATCACCTGCTTGGTCTTGGAGATGATCTCGTCCTGCGTGAGCTTCTCCAGCTTGTCGTCCTTCACGTACACCATTGTGGACATGCTGTCGTGCATCCTGGGTGGGGAAACCAAGCTCGCGTTACAGGCCGCGCTCGCCACCACTCTCACCAAGGGCCACTTGGGAATGCTAATTTGCGCTTATGTGTGAATAAAAAACATGTATTTCTTTTGTTGTTTTGGGGTTTTTTTGGAGAGGCACTTCTTTTTTTTTTTTTTTTTTTTTTTTTGCTATAGGGCACGTGCGCTCACCAGAAAGACAGAGAGAGAAAGAGAGACAGAAAGTGAGAAATCACCTCCCAGGGGGGATGGCCACGCCGCAATCCCTTCTCCTCCATTCTCCTCTCGGGATCTTCACATGCGTGAAGGTGTGAGTTTAAGCCACCGGGTTCAGGACTCGAACAAGGGTCAACTACATGGGAGTCCAGTGACATAGCCATTACGCCAACTGCTGACGCCAACATATGTATTTGTAACTTAAGATCTGGAGATGATGGCGACCAGCAGGTGGCATGGTGGTTAAGGTGCTACAGACTTCCATGTGGTCAACCATGGTTCAAGTCCCAGACCTGGTGGCTTGCTTTCTCACTTTCTCTCTCGCTCGCTCTCTCTCTGGTCAAATTAAAATAAATGAATGAATAAATAAAATTAAATAAGTAATTCTTTTTTAGCTTTTTTTTGGAGTTTTTTTTGCTATAGGGCGCATGCACTCACCAGACAGACAGAGAGAGACAGAGAGACAGAAAGCGAGAAATCACCCCCCGGGGGGATGGCCACGCCACAATCCCTTCTCTTCCATTTTCCTCTCGGGATCTTGGGCACGCACACACACACGCCCGGCGTGAGTTTAAGCCACCGGGTCCAGGACTCGAACCGTGGTCGACTACATAGGAATCCAGCAACATAGTCATTACGCTAACTGCTGGTCCCAATAAATAATTCTTTTTAAAATAATAATTTTAAAAAATCTGGAAATGCCATATGCTGAACTGTTTCTGCTTTTTCTCTCCTTTTATTTTTATTTTTATTTTATTTTTTTGGAGAGAGGTTTGGTTTTTGTTTGTTTGTTTGTTTTCTATAAGGCACATGCGCTTGCCAGAAACACACAGACAGAGAGACAGAAAGGGAGAAATCACCCCCCAGGGGGATGGCCACCCAGCAGTCCCTTCTCCTTCGTTCTCCTCTCGGGATCTTGGGCACGCACACACACACCTGGTGTGAGTTTAAGCCACAGGGTCAGGGACTCAAACTGCAGTGGACTACGTGGGAGTCCAGCGACATAGCCAGTACACCATCTGCTGGTCCCAAAGATGGAATTTTTTAAAAACCCACAGAGGGCCAGCCCTGCCGCACCGCAGTGAGGTGCATGCCTGCAGACAGGCACGAGCTTTAAATAACCCCACCCCGCCAAGACTTGCAGGGTCTCCAGGTTGTTCTGAGTAACCAAAAGCAAATTTTTATCATGCTTTTATTTCTAAAAAAGAAAATAACTCTTCTCTTTAAGGTTTTTGTCATAGGGTGCAGGCTCTTAACAGAGATAGAGAAAAAATGAGCCACCCCAGACAGATGGCTAGACTGCAATCCTTCTCTATTTTCCTCCTGAGGTTTTGGGCACAAATGCACTGGTGCTCAGAGTGACTTTCAAACCGCAGGGTCCGGGGCTTGACCCGTGGTCGGCCATGTGGGATCCAATTGCCTTACCCACCACTGGCCCTGAAAAGAACTCTTTATAAAGTCCCACTACCTGCTCCACAAGGGCAGAGGACCCTCGTGCTAAATCGCAGTCTAAGCTTTGGAGTAGGTTCCTGCACACAAGAGGCCCTGCACAGGGTCACACCTCTTCAAGTCGCCACTCAACAGGCACGGCCACCACGGCCTGCCAGACTTCAAGGCTCAGCATTTCCAGAAACCATGCATTCTGTTCTGTGCCTGAAGAGTCACCACCTAACGTTGAGTGGACCAAAATAACCCTAAAGTAATTTTTATTTTGACTTTAAAAAAATGTGTTTTTAGGTCTTTGTCACAGGGTGTGTACATTCGCCAGAGAGGAGGGAAACAGACGGAGCGGGAGCGCTCGCCCCCCGGGATGACCTCGCAACCCCTTCTCCTTCGCTCTCCTCTCGGGACTTTGGGCACATGCAACGCGTGACTCGCGTGACTCTCAGCTGCTGGTCCGGGACTCGATCTGCAGCCGGGCATGTGGGAGTCTGGTGCCTTAACCACCATGTCACCTGCTGGTCTCAATTTTAACTTAATTTTTAAAAATTTTGCCAAAGGGTACATGTGCTTGCCAGAAAGAGACAGAGACACAGAGAGGAAAAAAGCAACCCCCATGAGGTGTTGTCACACCCCAATCCCTTCTCCGTTTTCCATCTTGTTACCATTTGGGGCACGCAGGTACCGGGCATGTTTTTCAAGCTGTCTGGGCCAGGACTCGAACCACATGGCTAGCCTGTGCGATCCGGCTCCCTCAACCCCGAGGCCACCAGATTAGCCCTTATCTAACTTCAGAGCTTGTCCTGTCCCCATTATCTCAGGCAGTGACGGGTCTCTGCTGTCCTCACTGGGTAGCACAGTGGCTTCAAACACACTTCCGTATGCCTGACTCCCAATCACTGTCACACGCCACACTGGAAGGGCAGACTGGAAATGGCAGGACAGACGTGTGCTCTGTGCCTGGACCTCTAAGCCCTGCCTGTGGGAGATAAACAGTGCTGTCTCCCCTCTTTAAAGTTTCTTGGGGGGGCTGGCAGGTGGCATGGTACTTAAGGCGCTGGACTCCCACATGGCTGACCATGGTTCAAGTCCTGGACCTGGCAGCTTGCTTTCTCACATTTTCTTTCTCGTTAAGATTTTCTTAATTAATTAATTAATTTTTTAAGTCTTCTAACAGTTTATTAAAAAAATGTAGACATTAAAAAAAAAATCTCCACTTGGGACCAGCAGTTAGCGTAATGGCTAGGTCACTAAACTCCCATGTAGCCGACTGCGGTTCAAGTCCCAGACCTGGTGGCTTAAAACACGCTGGGCACGTGTGCATGCGTGCCCAAGATCCCAAGAGGAGAATAGAGGAGAAGGGATTGCGGAGTGGCCACCCCCCCGGTGGGTGATTTCTCGCTTTCTGTCTCTCTCTCTGTCTTTCTGGAGAGCACACCGCCCTATAGCAAAAACCTCTCAAAAAAAAAAAAAACAAAAAATCCCACTGTCATGAACATAAATTGAGGTTTTTCAGCCCTAGTATAAGCTGAATCAAAAAATAAATAAATAAATAAAAAATCCAATAGTGTATTAACATTTTTTTTTTCACTCATCTGCCACACTGATGGTGCAAATACGGATCTGGTCTAAATGTCCAGACTCTCAGGTAACAATGGGCAGCTTTCTGTGTCGTCCATGCTGAGAGATGTGAAAGCTTACAGGCCAACAGCAGCAAAGGCACAGGCTTCAGAGCCACCCCAGGAGGGCAATCGCTATGTGAGTGCAGCTGCAGCTGGGAGCGCCGACCACTGATCGCTTACACACAATAATGTCAAGTACATTTTTTGAAAAATGAACTTTAGCAGAACAATCCTTAAAGATACAGCAGAGGAACGGGTGGTTACCAGTTTCAGGTATCAGCCAATTTTTGTTTCAGCCTCTTTGAATCCATGTGCTAAAATCTAAAATTGAGTTCTCTTTCCCTAAGCTGAGAGCTTCCTGTCATGTCAGTATCTACGTTATGATGTAACGGAGACTTAGGTGAAATGTTTTTATTTAATTAATTATTTAAAAAAAAAAAAGTTTCTTTCCTCCTTTCATCAGAGACAAATAAAAAGAGAGAGAAACACAAGCCCCCCGAACAAGGTCTCATGCCACGACCTGCCTGCAGCCTCCCCTCCCAGCTAGCCAGGAGCAGCGTGTGCACAGGCACACGCACAGGCACACGCACAGGCACAGGCACACGCACAGGCACAGGCACAGGCACACGCACAGGCACAGGCACACGCACAGGCACACACACAGGCACAGGCACACACGCACAGGCACACGCACAGGCACACGCACAGGCACAGGCACACGCACAGGCACACGCACAGGCACACGCACAGGCACAGGCACACGCACAGGCACACACACAGGCACAGGCACACGCACAGGCACACGCACAGGCACACGCACAGGCACAGGCACACGCACAGGCACACACACAGGCACAGGCACACACGCACAGGCACACGCACAGGCACACGCACAGGCACACGCACAGGCACAGGCACACGCACAGGCACACACAGGCACAGGCACACACGCACAGGCACAGGCACACGCACAGGCACAGGCACAGGCACAGGCACAGGCACACGCACAGACACAGGCACAGGCACACGCACAGGCACAGGCACACACGCACAGGCACACGCACAGACACAGGCACAGGCACACACGCACAGACACAGGCACAGGCACACACGCACAGGCACACACAGGCACACACACGCACAGGCCAACCCAGAAGGAAAGCCAGCTCCCACAAGGCCCCGGCGGGAGCACAGCCGGGCCTGGGCGGGGAGGAACTGTGACCTCACCCTTTTGTTTTGCATTTGCCAGAGGGACAGGAGTGCTTGCAGGAGAGAAGACAAAGAGGGAAAGTAAGAAAGCACCCAGGAGGAAGGCCATGCTACAATCCCTTTTCCTCCAGTTCCCTCTCGGATTTTGGGCATGCACACATGCGCGCCGTGTTCTTCAAGCCCCAGTCTGGGACCCGGCCGTGCAGTGAGCCGTGTGGGATCCAGCTCTAGCATGAACAGCTTTCACTTGAGAGCAGCTGGAAGCAGAAGGCGATCACAGAGGCCTGCAAACGTGGGACAGAGAGCCGCCCCGACCCGGACCGCGCACCCAGCCAGACCCTGGTCAGCGGGGACGGCAGAAAAGCTGTTTTCAGACAAACGGCATCTCCACACACTCCCCCCACACCCTGCCCAGCCTACTGCAAGGTGTGCACGACCAAGGAATCGGGTCAATCGAGGAGAGGCTGGGACACAGGACACAGGCCCGAGAGGGGGCCCAAACAGGCAGGCACCCCAAGCTCGGCACCTCCCACCAAGGCTGGACTTATGCTAGCTCTGAACAGTGGGAAAATAAAAACAAGATACTGATTAAGTCAAAGGGAAGGAGGGTTGACCGGAGACCTGGGACCTGACTGCGCAGCTCGGCGGAGGAACTTGGCCAAATCGAAACACGTCCCCTCCCTGGAGCTGCCGCGACACCCCGGATGCACAGGTGCGGCGAGGAAAAGGGGAGGGCCCTGAACGCCTCTGGTGGGAAGTCGGGAACTGAAAAATCCATCCAGTAGCAAAAGAAGCACGCTACTTAGGAACAGTGCTGGTCGTGGAAACGTCTGCATCTCACTTAAAAGAACTGAGACTGGCCAGGAAGTGATGTGGTGGTAGACCACGGTTCAAATCCTGGACCCAGAGCTTGAAACTGATGCCAGATGTGTGTGTGTGTGTGTGTGTGTGTGCACACACACACCCCAAATCCTGAGGGGACAGAGAAGGGACTGCAGCCTGGCCATCTCTCCTATGGGGTGATTTCTCACATTCCCTCTCTTCTGTCTCTCCAGCAAGCACATGCACCCTATGGAGTCACCAAAAAAATAATGAAAGGAAAAGCACACGTACATTCTCACCACCCGAGCAAGGGCACACACCGTTGAATGGTGCCAGCCACGGTCACCTGGCTGGGTGCTGTGCAGGTTCCCCACTGTGAGGCTAGCCACCCCACCCGTCAGCTCCACCCCCAGGGGGCAAGGGTGAGGCAAGTCCTTTGGGAGAGGGCGGTGGAGGTGGGCCTCTGTCACTCGGTTCTGCTGTAAGGGGGACCTCTCTTCTCCACCCCTCTCCTTACAGACTTAGGGACGCTGGCTTGGCAAGGGTGCGTATCCTTGCCACGGAGACAGAGAAACACGGGGAAGGGGAGAAATGCCCCAGAGCAGCACACACAAGGACGAAGCATCCTGTGGTGTCCTGGATGGGGTCCTGGTACAGGAGCAGACGTGAGGGACAAACTAGCGACAGCCGTACGGAGTGCAGAGCAGCTCCCCACAATGCCATGGTGGTCCCAGCCGGCACACGGTACATGGAACGCGGGTTGCCAACATTAGGGACCCGGGGCAAGTCGGTGGCCGGCAACTTTTCTGTAAATCTAAACTATCCTAGAATTTAGGTTTTCAGTCTGCATACAAGAATGCAAAAAAATACATGTATAATTTGATAAAAACAAAACTCAAACTGTACACATGCGGTATCTACACTAAGAATTCACAACTGGGGACCAGGCCCACGGTGCAATGGTTCAGAGGGCTGGATCCCACACGGCCCACCACGCAGTTCAAGTGGCTTGAGAAACACGCCAGAAGCATGTGTGTATGCATGTGCGTGCGTGTGTACCCAAATACCGGCTGGATGGAGAAATGGCCACGCCCCCCTGCAGGGTGCTTTCATTAAAAGTGCACATTAAGAGCCAGGAGTCCCAGTATGCCGACAGAGGGGACATCTGACCACGCCAGACCCCTGGTGCCAAGAGAGGAGACGCTATCTCACCGAGGTACATGCCAACACCTAATTCCCACTGGGGTAACAAACGAATAGGCAGATAGTCCCCATGCAGATGTCACACCTCCCCAGTCCACACTGGGCGTGTGTGACAACTCACCCGAGTCCTCACCTAATGGAAAAGTGCACGTGCAGATGGAAACCCACGGGTCGGACAGAGCAGCCAGCGACAAGGACAGAGCCCCTCCTGCCCACTGATGACAAGACCCCAACAGAAAGCATGCCCAGCACAGCTGTCCTACTCTGGCAGCTGCCCACCCCCATGTCAGAGGCATATGCGTGCATTTCTTTTCTGTTGAAAATCTTCACCTTCCTATTAAAAACCTCTTTTCCAGGGCTGGCAAGTGGTCGTTAAGATGCCGGACTCCCACATAGCCAACTGCAGTTTGAGTCCTGGACCTGGCAGCTTTCTCTCTCTCTCTCACCCTACCCAGAATAGCCCAGAACCCAGGTCCCCTCCACCCTCCCTAGCCCAGTGCTCCGGTTCCAGTAACCACCCCACTGTGTGCACCCACGTGCACTCACACACCAATGCTGCTGTGCACGTGCACACACTTCATGATTCTGACGACTGACCAATAAGAAAGCACAACACAAGGGACCAGCAGATGGCGTAATGGCTAAGTCACTGAACTCCCACATAGTCCACCTCAGTTAGAGTCCTGGACACGGCAGCTTAAAACTCAAGCTGGACATGTGTGCGTGCCCAAGATCCCGAGAGGAGAATGGAGGAGAAGGGGTTGAGGCATGGCCATTCCCCTAGTGGGTGATTTCTCGTTTTCTGTCTGTCTCTCCAGCAAGTGCACGCACCCTGTAGCAAAATTCTTTCTTAAAAAAAAAAAAAAAAAAAAAAACATAAAAAGAAAAAGAAAGCACAACACCTGAGCAGGCAGCCTGGAGGCACAGGCCGCTTCTCAAGCCCCTAACTCAGAAAGGACCTGAGGCTTCAGCCTCTCTAAAGACAGACCTCACGCCGAGACAAGGACAGGAATGCTGAAGACGCTGAGTTCTTTACAAGACAGAAACTAAGCGCGTTCTGGTTGGGACCGATGGTCAGCACCTAAAAATCTAGTCCCACACACTAGGGTCTTGAGTGGGACTCTAGCTCACAGACCTGGCATTTGTCATACCAGATTATTAAGACACTCGAGTGTCCCTTTATTCTGCCCGTGACCTTATTCTCCATCTCTGCAGCCAGGACCAGCAGGGATGGACTCCCACGGGGTCAACCACGGTGGGAGTCCTTGTCCCGGTGGATTGAAACTCACACCGGCCACATATACATGCATGTTTAAAATCCCAAGAGGAAAATGGAGAAGAAACTGTGGCCATCCCCCCTGGGGAGAGATTTCCCACTTTCTGTCTATCTGTGCTTTTCCGGTGAGCACACATGCCCTATAGCAAAAATCTCAGAAAAAAAGAAGATGCTTAGCCTCTGGGCCAGCAGACGGCATGGTGGTTACGGGGCTGGACTGACTCCCACATGGCCCGCCATGGTTTGAGTCCTGGATTTGGAGGCCTGCTTTCTCATTTTCACTTCCCCACCCCCTGTTAAGCGCACATGCCTTATAGCAAATTAGGAAGTAATAATGATGGGGGGGGGCAGCAGGTGGCATGGTGGTTAAGGACACGGGACCCCGACATGGCCAACCACAGTTCACGTCCTGACCTGGTGGCTTGCTTTCTCACGTCCTCATTTTATCTATCTCTCTCACTCTCTTGCTCTGTCCCTCTCTGGTCAAATTTAAATAAATGGATAAAGTTAAATAAAATAATTCTTTAAAAAATAGTAAGTAAAATTAAATCATTATTTTTAAGAAAATGACATGCTTAGCCTCCCTTGTGACCAATCACTGAGAACGCTGGCCCAGACGGTCCACTCGGCAACAGGCAGCGCGATGTCCTTCCTCTGCTTTTATGGCCAGAGACAGACGGGGAGGAGCGGCACCCGACGGGGCGGTCACGCACAGGCCCTCCCCCAGTGCTCCACGCACACGCACCCAGTGTGCTTTTCAAGTCACTGGGGCCGAGATTCGAAACTCGGGAGCCGTGGAGGGTCCTACTCCTCAGCTGGGGGCCCAGCAGTACAATTTTCAGTAGTTTGACGAGTTCAACCACAACCTTCCCCCTTTCTCAAAAATCAGCAACAAAACCCCCAAAGATCAGAGGAGAGCGGCATCATCTTTGCAGCTCACCTCCCCGGTGTCACCAGGTGGGCCCAGCGGGGGAGGAGGGGCTCATGGTGGTGACAAAGTGGACAAACCGAGTGCTTGGGAGCAACGTACGCAATGGGCGTGAGGCGGTGTGGTCACGTGAGGTCGTACAAGGCACTGGCTTTACCCGGGCGCTGGGCTGTCCACGTGGGGATGCACTACGAGGCACTGGCTTTACCGGGGCGCTGGGCTGTCCACGTAGGGTCGCACTACGAGGCACTGGCTTTACCCGGGCGCTGGGCTGTCCACGTAGGGTCGCACTACGAGGCACTGGCTTCACCCGGGCGCTGGGCTGTCCACATGGGGACGCACTATGAGGCTCTGGCTTTACCCGGGCGCTGGGCTGTCCACGTGGGGATGCGCTACGAGGCTCTGGCTTTACCCGGGCGCTGGGCTGTCCACGTGGGGTCGCACTACGAGGCACTGGCTTCACCCGGGCGCTGGGCTGTCCACATGGGGACGCACTATGAGGCTCTGGCTTTACCCGGGCGCTGGGCTGTCCACGTAGGGTCACACTACGAGGCTCTGGCTTTACCCGGGTGCTGGGCTGTCCGCGTGGGGTCGCACTACGAGGCTCTGGCTTTACCCGGGCGCTGGGCTGTCCACATGGGGACGCACTATGAGGCTCTGGCTTTACCTGGGCGCTGGGCTGTCCACGTAGGGTCACACTACGAGGCTCTGGCTTTACCCGGGCGCTGGGCTGTCCACGTGGGGTCACACTACGAGGCTCTGGCTTTACCCGGGCGCTGGGCTGTCCACGTGGGGTCACACTACGAGGCACTGGCTTTACCTGGGCGCTGGGCTGTCCACGTAGGGTCACACTACGAGGCTCTGGCTTTACCCGGGCGCTGGGCTGTCCACGTGGGGTCGCACTACGAGGCACTGGCTTTACCCGGGCGCTGGGCTGTCCATGTGGGGACGCACTACGAGGCACTGGCTTTACCCGGGTGCTGGGCTGTCCACGTGGGGTCGCACTATGAGGCACTGGCTTTACCTGGGCGCTGGGCTGTCCACGTGGCTGATCTCCCACCTCACAAAGGATGGCAGGAAGTCAGCGGAGGGGGCGCCAGCTCCGGGTGCAGTGCGGAGGACGGCCAAGAGAGAAAGCTAATGGCCAGGCATCTCTCGATGGCCCGCAGAGTACCCTCAGGAGATGGGGACAAGCCAGTCAAGACTCAAGGTCTGCGCCTTGCAAAGCTTCCAGTGATCGTCACACTGCAGGTGTGTGTCTGAACGTGTGTGGGCCGAGAGAGGGAGCCCAGTGCCTCGCGGCCAGCTGGGTCATGCCCACCTCACAATGAGAGGGCCCCCACAGAGCACCAGGCACACGGAGGTTCCTGACCGAGAGGGCCCAGCGTGGGAACCACCCAAGGTGCATTCAGGGAAGGAGACACGTTCTTGGGACTCAAGATTCGAGAGTGTGCTGTGGATTAAATGGGATGAGTGTCAAAAAAAAAATATTTGTAAGTGTTTGTGGTATGTGTGCTCACCAGAGAGACAGAGACAGGGAAAACGAGAAACACCCCAGGAGGCATGGCCACACCGCAATCCCTTCTCCTCCACTCCCCTCTTGGGATTTTGGGCACACATGCACACATGCCCAGCGTGATTTTCAAGCCGCCAGGTTCAGGACTCAAACTGCAGTCAGCCAAGCAGGAGTCCAATGTCTTAACCCGTATGCCATCTGCTGGCCCCGAGTGTCAAAAACGTTTAATTAAGGGAATGAGGCAGTACTTGCACCCTTGATAGTCCACATCGAAAACAGACACCCATGCGAGACAGTCCAACAGACACGCCCTGTGCAACACACAGCCTGGAAGTGTCCTAGTGTAACTCAGGACGCCACGTGTGTCCAGGTAACCGAGGTCCACCAGGTGGGAGAGGACGAAATAGAGCCTCGAGGTTAAGGGAGCCAGAGCCCACAGGCCGGCACGGCTGGAACTCCCTGGGGATGTGCGTGCCCAAAATGGCCAGAGGATGGAGAGATGAAGGGACGGCGGTGTGACTGTCCCACGGGTGCTTCCTCTCTGTCTGTCTCTCCCCAGTAACTGCACCCTCTGGCATTTTTTAAAATGAGACAAGAAAACAGTAACAATAAATCCATCTTATCCAGCCAGCTACTGCGCACCCTCCCCAGGTGAGAATCACCCTGTCCTGCCAAGAGATGACCCTCATGACACCTCCTGGGCAGAAGCTCATCCGGGCCCGGAACCGAGAGGCAGCCCAGAAAGACAAGCCCGGACAAAGAGCACGCCGAGAACATGACCGCCCACCTCCTCCTGCACGCTCTCCCCTCCTCGCTGACCTCCTCCCTCGATCTCATCTGCTCTGGGGCCTCAGGAATACGCAGACGGGCCAGTCCCACAGCCTGTGGTCTGAGGCCACACCCCACACAGCTGACTGGACGCGGCCTGAGTTCCGGAATCCTGGCCCAGGAGGCTTGAAAACACACCAGGTATGTGTGCATACCCCAAACCCCAACGAAATGGAGAGGAGGAGGAAGAGGGATGGGGCGTGACCACGCCCCACTGGGGGTGTCTTCCTCTGCTACTGTCTCACTGGTCTGGAAGGAGGCACGTACCCTCTGGCAATTTAAAAATGGAGTAAGCTGATTGAATAAGTCTATACTGCCCCAAGCCACCCAAACTATAAAGCAAAACTTAAAATGAGGGGCCAGCAGGTGGCATGGCAGTTAAAGCAGTTGGACCCCACATGGCCTACTACATGGTTCAAGTCCCAAGCATACATCAAGCATGTGTGCCCAAAATCCCAAGAAGAGAATTGAGGAGAAGGGATTGCTGCGAGGGCATCCCCCCTTGGGGGTGATTCTCATTTTTCTCTCTCTCTCTCTCTCTCTCTCTCTCTCTCTCTCTCTCACACATGCATGTGTGCACACACCCTACAGCAAAACAAAACAAAAACTTAAAGTGGAAGACTCCATAATAATGGCATTTCCTCTAAATTTGTCTCCATTCTAAAACTGTAAATCGGCAAGGGCTACTCGGTTGAGCTGTGCTTCCGTAAGGGGGAGACCGGCAGTCAGATGGAAGCCCTGTGGGAGCTTTTCCCCGCGGCATGTGCAGGGAGTGCGGTGGACTGGTTCTTTTTTTTTGGCGAGATTTTCGCTATAGGGCCCGTGTGCTCGCCAGACAGACAGAGAGACATAGAGACAGAAAGTGAGAAATCACCCCCCAGGGGGGATGGCCACGCCGCAATCCCTTCTCCTCCATTCTCCTCTAAGGATCTTGGGCACGCACGCACACGCGCCCGGCATGAGTTTTAAGCCACCAGGTCCGGGACTCGAACTACGGTCGACTACGTGGGAGTCCAGCGACATAGCCATTACGCTAACTGCTGGCTCCCTGCAGTGGACTGTTCTGAAGTCAGCCACTGATGAGCTCCGAGCGCTAAGTCTACACTAGCCGAACACGCCACCTGGTTCAGCTGTGTGCACACCCTGGAAGGGTTTCCTTTCCCCTGGTGGAAACCCCAGGAGCCTGTCCCGAACTGGGCTGAACTCAGGAATGAGGCTTTCACACCAGAAGGCCGGCCGGACGGGCCCCAGCCAGGCCAGCGGGGCACCGGAGACGCCCAATGTGCCAGGGACCGCAGGCCCATCCCTTGGGGGCACTGCAAGCACAAGACTCCACAGGGAAGTGCCACAGGCCAACACAGAACACACTGCACCCACATGCACGGCGTTCCCCATGAGGCAAGTGTCACCTGCCAGGCCTGGGCCAAGCACATCACCTGGCCACATGGTGACGAGGCGTGGCGCGGGCGCACACGCAGGCGGCCCGGCTCTGTGGCATTTGGACCAAACGTGAAAACGCCCCAACATGCCCCGTAGGATGTGAGTGCTCACGGTCGGAACCGGCTCCCCCCGTGACTAAAAGGGGCAGTTAAGGAAAACTGGACGATCAGCTGTCTCAGGGAGAGGCGATCGGACCGCAGGGTACCTCCACGCCTTCTGTATCATAAGCTTTCCAAAGGAACTTACTCTTCTTATTTTAATTTTTTTTAGTTTTTGCTATAGGGCATGAGCGTATGCTCACAGGAGACAGGCAGAGATAGACACCCACCCCGCCCACCCCCAGGACGACCTGCAAGCCCTTCTCTGTTCTCCTCTCGGGATTTTGGGCATACGTGCACACACGCCTGGCATGCTTTTCAAGCTGTTAGGTCCAGGACTAAACTGCGGAGTCAGCCATGTGGGATCCAGCACCTTCACCATCTTGACACCTGCTGGCCCTCAACCCCATTTTTTAATGATATAAGAGTATAAAGAAATACCAGAGAACAGGAGGATAAAAAAATAGAACCGAGGGGCTGGCAGGTGGCGTGGTGGTTAAAGGTGCTGGACTTGCACATGGCCGACCACGGTTCAGGTCCTAGACCTAGTGGCTTGCGTGCGCGCGCTCTCTCTCTCTCTCTCTCTCTGGTCAAAATTGAAAAATAATAATAATAAATAATTTTTAAAAATTAAAACTGGCAAAATGAACTTCATCAAAATATAAACCTACTGAGTTATTCAAAGGCACTGCCAAAAATAAACATGAGGTGATTTCAAAAAATTCACAGAGGGATCAGCAGGTGGCATTGTGGTTAAGGTGCTGGACTCCCACAAAGACAACTAGTTCCAGTCCTGGACCTGGCAGCTTGAAACACACTGGGTACATGCATATGTGCCCAAAATCCCAAGAGATAGAGGAGAAGGGACTGTGGCGTGGCCAATACCACAGAGGGTGATTTCTTGCTTTTTACCTGTTTCTCTGTCCCTCTGGCGAGTGCACGCACACTATACCAAAAATCTCTTAAAAAAAAAAAAGTTCATGGAGAAATGGAATTAAAGTATATGACTACCCTGGTGCAAAACATTGCAAAATCCATGTGTAGTTTGTTTACAACATGCATTTCCATTAATTTTTTGGAAAACTCTCACAGGCCACAAATTGGGAAAATAATATTTGCAATGTGTACATCTGGTAAAGAACTTGCATTCATAATATTAAAAAAAAAAATCTTGCGGGACCAGCAGTTGGTGCAATGGCTATGTCACTAGACTCCCATGTAGTCGACCATGGTTTGAGTCCCGGACCTTAAACTCACGCCGTGGCTTAAACTCACACCGGGCACGTGTGCATGCGTGCCCAAGATCCCGAGAGGAGAATGGAGGAGAAGGGACTGCGGCATGGCCATCCCCCCCCAGGGGCTGATTTCTCGCTTTCTATCTCTCTGTCCTTCTGGTGAGTGCAAGCACCCTATAGCAAAACCTCTCCAAAAACAAAACAAAACAAAAAACTCTTACTCTTGGGGCCAGCAGGTAGCGTGGTGGTTAAGGGCACTGGAATCCCGCATGGTCAACCATGGTTCAAATCCCAGACCTGGCAGCTTGCTTTCTCACTTTCTCTCTCTCCCCATCTGGTCCAATTTAAAAATAAACAAATACATTTAAATAAAATAATTCTTTAAGAAAAAAAAAAACTCCCACTCTCAATAATACAATGACAACTCAATTTTTTTAAGAGAGATTTGTGCTATAGGGAACGTGCACGCGCCAGAAACAGAGAGAGAGAGACAGAGAGACAGAAAGCGAGCAGTCACCCCCCAGGGGGATGGCCATGCTGCAATCCCTTCTCCTCTCGGGATCTTGGGCACGCATGCACACGCACTCAGTGTGCTTGAAGTCACGGGGTCCAGGACTCGAAGCACGGTCAACTACGTGGAAGTCTGGCAATGCAACAACTAGATCATCTGCTGGCCCTGAGAACTCAGTTTTTTAAATAGGCAAAGTCTTAACAGAAGTGATACCTCCGGGCAGCAGGCATGCAAGACAACAGTGTGAAGTGACTGTCACCTGAGCCCTCAGGGAACGCAGGTTAAATAGCACAGGCCCACTGCCAGCCCCCAGGGGGCTATGACAAGAAGCCGGCAGGGGCAGAGCCAGAGATGGGTGGGGCGCCAGGACACTCATGCTGCAGGAGGGAGCGCAAGATGTAACAAGCACTTTAGAAAACTGGCAGTTTCCTTAAATATGAATCACAGTGTGGCCACCCTAGGAGCAGTCCCACTCCCAGGTGCTGATCCAGAAGAAATGCGTGCACTGGAGTTGCATGGGAAGGCCTGGGCTATGGGGCCTGGGTGGCCCGGGTATGCCTGAGCCTGGTTGGCTACACGGCTGGCGGTGGGGATGCGGTGTGCCAAGACCTGTTGAGGGTGCTCCTCTCTCTCTCTCCGTCTCTCTCTCTCGCTCACACACACACATACACACAGAAGGAAAATACAATTTTTAGAGGCTAGCAGGTGGCATAGTGGCCTACTGTGGTTCGAGTCCCAGACCTGGTGGTTTGCTGTCTCACTTTCCCTCTCTCTCTCACTCTGTCCATCTCTGGTCAAGCTAAAATAAATAAATAAATAAATAAATAAATAAATAAAGTTAAATAAAAAGAATTCCTTTTTAAAAAGAATTTTGTTATTATTTTTTAGAAAATTATTTTATTATTTAGTTTTATTTATTTATTTTAATTTGACCAGAGAGGAACAGAATGAAAACGAGAGAGAGAAAGCAAACCGCCAGGTCCAGGACTCGAACCGTGGTCAGCCATGCGGGAGTGCCAACACCTTAACCAGCACACCACCTGCTGGCCCGTTATTATTATTTTTAAATTTGACCAGAGAGAGAGACAGAGAGAGAGAGAGAGAGAGAAAGGGAGAAAGCAAGCTGCCAGGTCTGGGACTTGAACTGCCATTGGCCACATGGGAATCCAGTACCTTTAAACACCATGCCACTTGCCGGCCCCAATAAAATAAGTATTAAAAACAAAAAAGAAAAGAAAATTACACTGGGAGCATGGGCATGCATGCCCTAAGTCCCAGGAGGGGAATGAAGAAGGGATTGCTGCTTGGCCATCCCCCTGAGGGGTGATGTCTCACTTTCCCTGTTACAGTCTCTCTACAGCAAACACAGGTGCCCTCTGACAAAAACCTTAAAAAAGATAAATAAATCACTAAACAAATTGAGAATTCACACCATCTGGGCCAGCGGGTGGCATGTGGCTAAGGCAGCTGCACCCACACAGCCGACTGCACAGTCTGAATCCCAGACCGGTGACTTGAAAACACGCCAGGCACAAGTCCACGCGTACCTGAAACCCCGGGAGAAGAGCGGACGGGAAGGCAGAGGCCTGCAGCATGCCACCTTCCCTGGGCGAGCTCATCCCCTCTCCGGCAGGCGCACATGCCCGATGGGTTTGGCCGTCCGAGATGGGGGGCAGGGTGGGGGTGCCGAGCGAGGCAGCCCCTCTGTGGCTCTGATGACAGGAGGCAGCCTCAGCAACCCCGGGAGCCCAAGGTGGCCCAAGGACAGCAGGCACCCACCCTGCCACCGAAGAACTGGATTCTGGCACCACAGAGCTCACAAGAGCGCAGAGCTCTGTAAGAGCTGACAGCACGTACCGCGGCCACGAGACCTGGACAGACCAGCTAAGCCGTGCAGTGACAGGTGACCGGTGGGCAAGAGAGCACTTCCGGCTAGGTTTGTAGTAACTTGTTCTACAGTAAAGAGTATTAAGTCTGTTTTTCTATGCAAAAACGCATCACGACTTTCCAGACAAGCCAAAAATGCAAATATAATACTAACAAATCTTCAGAGCTGAACGATTCGCACAAGTAAGAATAACGGCAACGATGAAGAACCCTGAGGACGTCAGTTGAGTGAGGCAAGCCGGTCGTAACAGGACCGACTGATGACACCACTCTTGAAGGCCAAATGGCAGAGACAGACAGGGGGTGGGCCACTCCCGCAGCGCTCCAGCAGTTAAGGGAGCTGGGTCCCACATGACCAACCCTGCAGATCAAATCCCGGTCCTGGTAGCTCAACTAACACGCTGGGCCTGTGCACTCAAAATCCAGACGGGACGCGCGATGGAGGTGGGGTTGCGGTGGGACCACGCCCTATCAGGGCGCTCCCTCTCCCTCTCTCTGGCAAGCACACACACTCTTGGCTTCTTTTACAAAATAGACCAGTGGGGACTAGCAGTTGGCGTAATGGCTATGTCGCTGGACTCCCATGTAGTTGACCGCGGTTCAAGTCCTGGACCCGGAGGCTTAAACTAACGCCGGGCGCGTGTGCGTGTGTGCCCAAGATCCCGAGAGGAGCATGGAGAAGCGACTGTGGTGTGGCCATCACCCCTGGGGGGTGATTTCTCACTTTCTGTCTCTCTGTCTCTCTCTCTCTCTGGCGAGCGCACGAGCCCTATAGCAAAAACCTCTCCAAAAAAAAAAACTAGACCAGGAGGAGGAAGATGGCTGCCTGGCTGGGGGAAGCGGGGACACCAGTGCTGGGAACAGTCTCAGGGCTGTGGAGAAAGGCGGCCAGAGACGCCGCGCACTGCTAAGAGCACACTCACGCGTGGCTGGGCGAGCTGCGCAGCAGAGGCAGCCTCGGGACTGCTGCGAACGCGTCAAGTGTGGCGTAGTTCCGCAAGGGGTGCCCAGCACGTGGACGCAGAGACCGGGGTCGGAATCCTGCCCTCACAGCGAGGCCACGTGGGCCCAGTGAGCCCCCAACCCAGGACCCCTCGACTCCAGGAGGAGGGCGGCCCAGCTGTTTCCTCCGGAGCAGTGCGGGCCCCCCCAGCATCACTTTCCGACTGTGGCAGTGACTCCGCGGCTCGGCCAGCAGCGCCCACCTTACACGACTGCAGGACAGTGCCCGGTTCCCCTGAGGCGCAGGGACGCTGCAGGACACATGCGCACTCATGGAGACTATCTCGCTCCACTGACAACACGGACCCGCCTGTCCTGCTCAGTGCATGATGGCACACCACACGTGTTCAAAACCTACACGGGGGGGGGGGGGGGGGGGGGGGGTGCTTCCAGAAATCGGTGAGAACTAAAGATTGTCATTTTTTTTCCTATTTTTTTTAAAGACAAGGTCCCACTGTGTCTCAACACTCCTGCCTCAGTCCAGGCTTATCTGGGTCCACAGGCATGAGCCACCAGCCCGGCTTCTTTGTTTTTTAGAGTGGACCAGGAACTGGATGCAGGCCGCCCACATGCCATGCCTTGGCTAAGCCCGCAATTCGTCTCTGAGCCACCAGCACGCAAACGAGGAACTGCAGTGAGCTGGTGGCATCTCTGGGAAATCTGGAAGGCCCTCGGAAATCTCCTCGACGCCAAATCCACGAGACTTCACCCAGCTGTCCCCGACCGAGCCCGTGTGCCTCTGAGCTTGTCCTCCCCGGGCCCCGGGCACCCTCTAGGCCACTCACAGGCTCTACCCGACACAGCACCTCGGCGAGATGCCATCTCTCAGAAAGAAGTTCTCACTGCCAGACGCTGAGTGCACAGGCCAAAGATGCGGGGGAAGAACAACCCCCAGGGCCTGGCCCCTTCTCCTTCCTCCCCGCTTCTCCATCCAGCAGGTCTCTGGGTATGCCTGCACGCGTCCTGCCTGTCCCTCAAGCCGCCAAGGCCGAGATCTGAGCTGCAGTCGGAACAGCCCCGCCCCACAGCCCCGGCTCGGAGCCCTACCTCCAGGCCCCTGCGGCACCCTCCAGCAGACCTGCATCTCCGACACCTACCAGTCCACCCGGCGGGCCCACAGCACTTTGGTTTAACATGTGCAGAGTCAAGCTCACGTCTCGTCCTCCTCCCATTTCCCCTATCTCGGGAGGTGTCGACGGCCAGCGAGTCTGGCCAGTAAGGGGGGGGGAGTCAGGAGGAGGATGGGGGAGGGACTGCAGGGTGGCCGTCCCTGGGGTGACCTCTCACTGTCTGTCTCTCTGGCAAGTGCACAAGCCCTACAGCAAAAACCTAAAAACGAAGAGAGGGAGCCACCTGGATGTGTCCGTCCAGCAGACAGTAGCGAGTGCCTAGCACGGCCGGGCACCACAGGACAGACACACCCACCCTGAGAGTCAGGAGGAAGTGGGAAAGGAACACATCTAAAATGATTAAGTAAAATAATACATACTTTATTTTATTTATTCATTGATTTTATTTTAATTTGACCAGAAAAGAGACAGACAGAGAGGGAAACAGAAAGCAAGCCGCCAGGCCCAGGACTTAAACCGTGGTCAGCCATCTGGGAGTGTCCAGCACCTTACCTGCTGGCCCTTTACCTGCTGGCCCCCATATTTTAGATCGCTGAGAAGTGCTCAGGAGAGGGTCCCACAGGGCAGGGCTAAGGGGCTCGTGAGAAGTGAGGACACGCCCATCTCAAAGCCCGGACTCGCAGGGTGTGCCTCGGATGAGGGACAGGGTGGCTGGGGAGCATGCGTAGAGCACTCTGGCCCAAACCTCAGCACAGGAGCGGCATGACCAACCTGCCGGCAGGACTGCAAGCACGGGCGTCCACCCAGGCCACCCCTCCCCTCCCTAGCTCACCGCAGCCCTGCAGCGCCCCTGCGCTCCTGCTCCAGCTGCCCCCATGCCCACTGGCACTGCCCTAACCCAGGAGTGCCAGTGCTCCCTTGGGGCCAATGGCTTCCTGCCGAGGTGCACTCCAGCTCAGCACTGCCTAGCACTGCCAAGGCTCTCTGCGTGTCACCTGGCTCTTTGGTGTCCTCCAGCCCTACCTGGAACCTCGGGTGTCTCACCCAGGCCTGTCCTCATCTCCTGTGCCCACCCTCGCCCTACCCTGCTGCTGCTTCCCTCCCAAGAGACAACCCCGCCATCCCATCACCGGACCAGTTCCTACTTTTCTTCAAGGCTCTGCGAAGAATCACCTCATCAGCGAATGTGACCTGATCCGAGCTACCTGTCTGCCAAGCCACACGCCCAGAGGACCGCGCCCAGAACCCGCCACCGAGTTCCCAGCAGACACTTGAGACCACCACGCTTGCACAGTCGTAATGTGCTAGTCATTCTCATTCCATGACCTGGAATTTGACAGTAGAACTTCCCACGTTTGGGACCAGCCGATGGCGTAATGGTTACATTCCAGACTCCCACATGGCCAACGGCAGCTCAAGTCCCAGACCCGGCAGCTTGAACCTCATGCTGGGTGCCTGTGCGGCTGTGCAGACATGCCCAAAGTCCAGAGAGGAAAATGGAGAAAGGACTGCAGTATGGCCATCGTCCCTGGGAGTGATTTCTCACTTTCTCTCTGCCTCTCCAGAGAGCACGTGCCCTATAGCAAAAATCTCTCTCAAAAAAAAAACTTCCCATGTTTTGTTTCGGATGTTACTGATCAACTGATCACTTTTGTTAAATAAAGTACTGACTCTTACATGCCACGGATCTACTGAGAACATCTGCAGCTCACACTAACCCTACATTTCCTCCAACTTTTGGCTTTCCGTTTCTAGTTTTCTCACACATTTATGTTTTAAGATTGTTAATAGCCTATGCAGAAAGTTACACTGAGGACCAGCAGGTGACATGGTGGTTAAGGCCATGTGGAATCACATGCCTACTGCATGGTTTGAGTCAAGGACCCAGTGACTTTAAAAACACGTTGGGCATGTGTGCATGCGTGCCCCAAAAAATCTCGAGAGCAAAATGAAGGAGAAGGGATTGTAGTGCGGCCATACCCTGGGGTGGAGGGGTGCTTTCTCTCTCTCCCTCTCTGAGGAGTGCGCGCACCCTCTAACGAATTAAGAAAGAAAGATTTAAAGAATTTTTTACAATGAGTGCACCTTGGCTGTTTTTCAACACTAAGAAACGTGTGTAAGTATGCAGAAATCTTCAGGATAGAAAGTGAAGACACCGTGCAGCTGCCCGGGCTCACCCTCCTCGCACCTCTGCGTGCTGCTACAACCCCCGAGGAGCAGCAGCGCCGACTGCCAAGCAAGGAGAGTGGGCCCAGGCGGCGCAGCGAGGTTGCCCGGGTGGGGCCTCTGGGCTGAGTGGCACCTCAGGCTGGGCTGCAACATGATGCAGCAGCCTTCACATCTGACAGGTGTGCTCCCAAGGGCCACCCGGGAAGCCACCACCAATGTCCCACCACACTGCAGCCAGCCGGCCAGAGAAGCCTGATCTGACTGGGAGCCTGCAGGGGCTGGACACCGACAACGCCCTGGTCCCGATCAATGGCTTAGTCACGCTGCACAGAAGGCTCGAAGGTCACTGATGCGGGAATCAAGGACCCATGACTGTCCCTCTACGCCATCTAAAGGGGTGTCTCAAGTTGCTGCGCACACTTGCTAAACATATCATGTACATTTAAAAACACGCTTGGTTAAGAGCACACTTCTGCAAGAACTCCTTACCAAACACTTACCACGTGAAGTCCGCCTCCGTGCACAGCAGCAGGCTGCACGCCCCTTACACAAACGCCTGGGCGTGAGCTACCAACCGGAGGTCTCAAACCATGCACTCGCCACACATTCGTTTTACTTTTTACTCTTTATTTGTAAGGGATGCACCAAAATTTACACCAGAAAAAGCGTTCCAGGACGAGGGCTGCTGCAAGTCCGGCTGGAGCAACATCAGGGTCCCCAATCGGGTGGCAGCACCTGGCTACAAAGGACAGAGCTCGCCAAGGACCGCGAGGATGACAGGCGCGTCCGCCTAGGGCGGTGCCGGAGGGCGGCGGCCGGAAGGAAGAGGGAGGATCGGACAAAGCGAGCCCAGCCCGAGCGCCGGGGCCGGCCTCCCGCCCGCCGCGTTCCCGGGGGCGGCCACATCCCCGTCGGCGGCTCCCGGGGTCCGCGGCTGTTCCCGGAGCGCCGCCCCCGCCCGCGCAGGCCGACGCGGGGCCGCGGGGATGCAGGGATGCGGCCGGGATGCGGGGCGGGCGGGACCTCGGGAGGGCGCGGACGACGCGGCGGCCGGGGACAGGGGCTCGGATCGGGGCGAAGGGGGCCGAGCTCTGGACTAGGGCAGGTACCGGGGCAGCGACGCAAAGGACAGCCAGGACGCGTATGGCGAGGTGGCCGCGCCCGGGGAGGTGGCCAGGGACCTGGCCCTGCGGGGGCCGCAGATGCGGCGGGGTGGGCCCTGGACTGCGCGAGCACCGAGGCCAGGGCCTGGCCCGCGGAGGGCGGCAGGGACGACGCCGGGCCCGGGGGCCGCGGGGCGGGCCGGGCGGGCGCAGGGGCGCGGGGACTCACCGTCCGGCTGTGCGGGCCGCGCGGTCTGCGCTGTGGGCGGCGGGCGCGGCCTGGCCGGGCTCGTCTGCGCGGCGGCGGTCACGAGCGGGCGCCGGCAGGGCTGCCCCGCAGCATCGCCGGCCTCGCGCGTGTCCTCGGCGCCGAGTGCGCCCCGCCGCTGCCGCCCCGGCTCCCGCTCCGAGCCCGGCGGAAGATGGCGTCTCGGCGTCGCCGCGGCCCCGCCCGCCGCCCCACAAGGCCGCGCGCGCATGACGTCATCGGGCCCTGGCGCCGAGCCGGCGGGGAAACTGAGGCTCGGCGGCTCGGGCTCGCGCTCGGCTAGCGCGGAAGGGCGCGGCCGCTCGGGGTCACCTGGTGGACCCTGGGGCGGGCTCCGCGGACCGCCTGGCAGGGCGAGGGACCGGCCTGTGTGGCCGCTGTCTGCACAGCCCGCCCGACCCTCGCCGCGTGCGCCACGCCGGCCTTGCCCGCCTGGGTGTTGCTCTGTCTTCCCGGGACCCCCGCAAGCAGGGCTCGGGGAGCCCACGCGCAGGTCTGCAGCCTGGCTTCGGGCCAGGACCCTGACTCCCACTCCTGCCCGCCTCACGGGGTCCCACCCTGGGCCCTCAAACATCGGGGCTCTGGACTGTCCAGAGTCGCCCCTCAGACTTCTAATGGGCAGAGGAGAGGGGCGGGATGCCACGCCTGGGCCACACGAGAGGTGGCCGCCCTCTGCAGTGGCCGGGTGCGCACACCCCCACGACCTCCAGCCCCAGCCTGCAGGGCAGCACCTGCAGGTCAGAGAGCTCCGGGCTCCCTGCGGCACCAGCCCTGCGGCCTGACTCAGCGGCTGGTAGGGAGGGGCAGACCGAGCCCTGGGCCTGCCACTGCTTGGGGACCACCAAGTGCCTGCAATGGTCCCAAATTCAGGCCCGTGTGACAGTAAACTGGAGGGGTTCCTGTGCCAGCCTCCCCCCACTTTGCAAATGCTCTCCTTCAGGATGTCACCTCACAGGAGCAGCCCTGCCTGCAGTCTTCCATCTAGTCACTAAGTGGGTCAATGAGATAGCTCCTAGGGTTGATGGAGAGGCAGTGCCCTGGGGTCAGACGAGCCCCCTCCACACGCCTCAGTGATTCCAGGTAGGCTGCAGCTGCCCCCACCCCAGCCCTGCAGGACCGAGCCAGCGGCACCCACTGGCTTATGACCAGGAGCTCTGGAAAAGAGCAGAGAGGGCTGCACAGAGCTGCCAGGCTCACTACTGTCCCCTCTGCTCACCCGTCACCCAGCATGGAACCTGGGATGCCATGCCTGTCCCTTACGCCCACTTCTTTTTTTTTTTCTTTTCTTTCTTTTTTTTTGGGGGGGAGAGGTTTTTCACTATAGGGCACATGCGCTCGCCAGACAGACAGAGAGAGACATAGAGACAGAAAGCGAGAAATCACCCCCCAGGGAGGATGGTCACACCGCAGTCCCTTCTCCTCCATTCTCCTCTCGGAATCTTGGGCACGCACGCACACGTGCCTGGCATGAGTTTTAAGCCACCGGGTCCAGGATGCGAACCACGGTCGACTATGTGGGAGTCCAGCGACATAGCCATTACGCTAACTGCTGGTCCCTGTCTTGTTCTTTTATTCCCTTGACAAACGATGCCACGTTCCTGTGACACAGGTGGATGGGGTAGATGGGACCCTCCTGATGCATTCTTCTTTTTTTTTTTTTTTTTTTTTGGAGAGGTTTTTGCTACAGGGCGCGTGCACTCGCCAGACAGACAGAGAGAGACAGAGAGATAGAAAGCGAGAAATCACCCCCCAGGGGGGATGGTCACGCCGCAATCCCTTCTCCTCCATTCTCCTCTCGGGATCCTGGGCACGCACGCACACGCCCCCAGCGTGAGTTTTAAGCCACCGGGTCCGGGACGCGAACCGCGGTCGACTACGTGGGAGTCCAGCGACATAGCCATTACGCTAACTGCTGGTTCCCCTGATGCATTCTTGTGGGGAAAAAGCGGCCGTGACACATGACAAGGCAATACTCGACCTTACAGAAAATCAAAGCAAGACGATGGGACGGGCAGAACCGAGGTGACCAGACAAGTGCGCTGGGACCAAGGGGCGGGCAGTCCGGAGGCGGCTGGCTGCATAACACCAGCAGGCGCGGCGTCCTCTGGCGGCAGCAGCAGCAAGCCCGCAGGGTGCAGGAAGAGGATCCTGTTCCATCCCCCTCACCGCCAGCCGCGGGCATCTGACAGACTACAAGCCCCAGGACCTGGTGCTGTCCACCCTGCTGCCTGACTCTGCCATGCCCCTGGACAGTGTCGCCCTGCCTTCCCTGGCCCCACAAGTACTCCAGCACTCAGACCTCCCCTGATAGCCCGGCCTCGTCACAGGGGCCTCTGAGCGCCCACCAGTCCCTCCCCCAGGGCACAGGGAGCAGTCAGTTGGCGTGGCTGCCCCCTCCCAGGCCTGTGTCCTCAGCCCACAGCAGCCCTGCCCAGCACACAGGGCTGCAGGGCACTGGGGAAGGGGTGAGAGTGGGGAGGTCCGCCCCCGCCCCCCTGCAGGTTTCCTGGACATAGAGCTGCTCCTCTGGCCCCGCCCCCTGGCAGAGCAGACCGGGTGTGTGCCGCGCATGCACACCGTCCCCAGCTCCTGCCGTGACCCTCCCGAGTTCCTGGTCGCCCTAAGAGCCATGAGCAGCTGGGGGTGGACCTCCAAGATGCTGCCCAGGATCAAAGATGTGGACACTGCTCTGCCCCAGACACCTGCCATTCTGGCCCTCAGGAACACAGGAGTTTCCAGGTCTTCCTCACCTAGGGTCTCACTCTGAGACTAACGACTCCCACCCAGCTGGGCCACCCTGAGTCCCCTCAGTCCCCTCAATCCTCTGACCCTTGCAGCAGCTCAGAGGGTGCTGTCCCACCCCAGGGTGCTGCGGCTGAGGCCTCCCAGGGCCACCCTTGGAGAGGGACTGTTATTCAGCTTTAGGGGTCAAAATGAAAGCTCAGAGCCAAGGAGTCTGTGCACTGGGGGCTTTGCCCGCACAGCAGGGGGTCTCTGCAGGGCTGCCAGGGCAGAGGGACGCAGGCCCCCAAAGCAAACGGGCTGCGAGTCACCTGGTGAAACCTGGGAGTCCTGCCTGTGGAGGGCCTGGTGGCCCTGGCCATGCCTGTGGGTTCCAGACTGCGAGAAAGGTAGGCAGGGTCCTGCAGGGGTAGGGCTGTGCCCAGGTCACAGCAAGGACCCTTGACCAGGGCCTGCCCTGCAACCCGCCCTGGCAGGCCTAGGAGTTCCACTATGAAAGGAGAGGTGGGAGTGGGTTCTCCTTGCCCTGTTGACAGGGCTCCCGGTCTGGCCAAGGCGGCCTGTTTCCATCCTCTTCCTCTCCCAAATGCCCTCATCCATCTTACCTCCTTCCTGCCTCCAACGCTGCCACTGCCCTGTGCCCAAACCTGGTGGGTCGCGGCAGCTGAGGTTCCAGGTCTGGGGGCTGTTTGCCGGGCCCAGGTGAGGCCGAGCTCAAGCAAGGGTGACGATGGCCGTTCAAGACACCCCAACCTCCTGCAAGGGGCAGGCACCTGGGGCCTCCGAGGTCAGTGGGAGCCTCCTGTTTTGTGTTCACTGTGTCCCAGCACTTACGGAGAACTAGGCCAGGTGTGAGGCTGAGGCCCTGGGCTGGTGAACCGTGCCCTGCAGGAGCCCAGATGGGAGCCTGGAGAAGTGGGGGCCCAGGAGGCCATACTGAGAGGCCGTCACGTGACGGGGGAGAACCCGGCAGGTGGAGGAACCACAGGCACAAAAGCGAGTGCCCCCACCCCCGACACAGCAAACCACTCTGGCTCATTTGCCGCAAGTGAGACAGGAGTGGGAAGTGGCTGTTTTAAAGCACTCATCTCTTTCTTTTAAGCTTATTTATTTATTTCTTCTAACAGCGAGAGGAGACGGCACCCCCAGCAGGGTCTCAGCTCTGCAATCCACCCCGGCCTCAGCGGGCCCCGAGCCGGGGTCTGCACACCCAAGCACTCAGGGGGGCTCTGGACACGGGCCGAGAGCCTCCCACGGGGATCAGCTCGCAGGGTCGCATTTTCTCTCTGCACCACGTCTGTCGGTGCCTGTGTGCGGTGTGTGCCGCTGGGGCAGCCTTCTGGAAGAGACCATGAGGCTGGGGTTACCCTTGGCGCTGGGGTCCCTGCAGCCCCAGGAGGCCCCGCCATGCACACCTGAGGGGAGACGAGGAGCGAGGAAGGGAGGAGAGGGGGAGCCGAGGTCTGGCCTGGGCAGCTGTACTCCCAGCTGGGAGGAGGGGCCTGTCGGGGAGGCCTCCGTGGGCACAGACAGGCTGAGCGGCCACAGCGCCCTGGCCCTCCCCCCGGGGCCTGGGCACGAAGGTCTGCGAGGCTTGGGGACGAGTCACCGGGAGGGGCAGCCTGGCATCTGACCCAAATAGCCTGGGCTTGGCCCTACACTGCTCTCCCCCAGCCGCGGGGCACACCCTCTCTGGGCTCGGGCTTCGATTCTAAAAACAGAGTTTATCTGACTTCCAGGCTGTTCAAATTCCTTTAAAGAGCCGGGGCTGCCAGGCAGGAAGTGCCCGGCCTGCTTCCTTCAGGACCAAGGGGGCGAGAGCAGCCCTTTGGGTCAGAAGCAGGCCAGCCCTCCGTCTTACCTGGGGATGCAGGGAGTCCAGATGTGGAGACCCTGGCCCCCCGGAGTGCCCCAGGTGCCCAGGGAGAACAGAGCTGGGCCGGACTGGCTCTGCCACACCTCCCCCCTTGGTGTCGCGGAAAGCCTAGGGTCTGGGAGCTGGGTCCTCCCCCAGCCTCGTCCCAGCGTGTCCTGACCACCCTCACGTGGGCTCGGGCTGCTGGCCCGTTTCCTGAGTACGGCTGTAGTGAAGCTGTGACCATCCCAGGCTGAGGTTGCTCCCCTGCCAGAGAGCCCGTGTGGGCCCGGCCACGCAGGAGGCACAGGACACCGGGAGCCACCTAAGTGACCCGCCAGGCCCAGGACAGTCACAGACCGGGGCCACGCTCAGATGCAGGCAGGAAGGACAACGGCAGCCCCAAGGCCAGCGTGTGGGCATCTGAACGTCCGTCACACACCCACTGACCCCTCACGCATCTGGACCTGAGCTGGGGCTGGGGACGGCCCCAGAAGTGACCTGGAGAACCCGCCTCCCTCTAGAGGGGCCACGGGGTCTCTGGGAAGTGCTAGACTCCCACGCGATGTGGCGCGGAGGCCTGGAGCTTTCTGTGGCTATGGGAAACGGGGAAAGGGGACGACGTCTCTGTTTCCCAGACAATGTCCACGTGGTCGGCAAATGCCGAGAGAGGCAAACGGAGCGGGCACGGAAACCAGACCCCACCCTGGGGCCCCTCAGCCTTTCATACGGAAACATCCCCAGGAAGCCAGCCTGGCGGTGCGGCCCAGCACACTGGACTGCAGTGCTGGGAGCCCGGGGCCGGCCTCGGGTCAGACCCCTAGGCTCACCTGAAAACACGCCAGGAGCACGCATGCTCGGACGGCCAGACCCTGAGGACTGGAAGGCTGAGGAGGCCATGGCGTGACGAGAGCTGCTGACAGTGCCTCTCCCCTCTCCTGCACGCACACGTGCTCTCTGTCATAAAAACATGGGCCAACCTGTGCATGATGATTGGGGTGCTGAATCCCACAAGGCCAACTACACAGTTCAAGTCCCAGATCCAGCAGCTTGAAGAGCATGCCAGGCGCATGTGCACGCTTGCCCAAAACCCTGAGAGAGCGGAGACTGTGGTGTGGCTGTGCCCCACTCAGGACGCTTTCTCACTTTTCCTCTGTCTCTGGCAAGCACACATGCCCTCTGGCAAAAATTTCAGATAACTAGCTAGCTAGCTAGATGATAGATAGATAGATAGATAGATAGATAATAGATAGATACATAGATAGGTAGATAGATGACAGATAGATAGATAGATAGATAGATGATAAATATGCAGATGATAGATAGGTAGATAGATGATAGATAGATGATAGATAGATAGATAGATAGATAGATAGATGATAGATAGATAGATAATAGATAGATAGGTAGATAGATGATAGATGAATGATTGATAGATAGATAGATAGATGATAGATAGATAGATAGATAGGTAGATAATAGATAGATAGATGATAGATAGGTAGGTAGATAGATGATAGATAGATGAATGACAGATAGATAGATAGATGATAAATATGCAGATGATAGATAGGTAGATAGATGATAGATGATAGATAGATGATAGATAGATAGGTAGATAGATGATAGATAGATAGATAAATGATTGATAGATAGATAGATGATAGATAGATAGATAGATAGATAGATAGATAGATAGATAGATAGGTAGATAATAGATAGATGATAGATAGGTAGGTAGATAGATGATAGATAGATGAATGATAGATAGATAGATAGATAATAGATAGATAGATAGATAGATAGATAGATAGATGATAGATTGATAGATAGATAGATAGGTAGATAGATGATAGATAGGTAGATAGATGATAGATAGATGATAGGTAGGTAGGTAGATAGATAGATAGATGATAGATAGATAGATAGATAGATAGATAGGTAGGTAGATAGATGATAGATAGATGATAGATAGATAGATGATAGATAGGTAGATAGATGATAGATAGGTAGATAGGTAAATAGATGATAGATAGATAGATAGATAGATAGATAGATAGATAGATAGATGAAAGATGATAGATAGATAGATGATAGATAGATGATAGATGATAGATAGGTAGATGATAGATAGATGGTAGATAGATGATAGATAGATAGATAGATAGATAGATGATAGATGATAGATAGATGATAGATAGATGATAGATGATAGATAGATAGGTAGATGATAGATAGATGGTAGATAGATGATAGATAGGTAGATAGATAGGTGAACACCCACATACCCACCCCCAAGACTACCACCGTTTTGCCCTGTTGGCTTGATCGCAGGTCTCTTCTCTCCACCCCTCTCTATCCATCAACCCATCTTGTTTATGCATGTCAAAATAAGTTGCAAAGATCAGTCCACTTCGCCCCTGAACACTCCTATATTCATGGCATTAACTGAATTACTCAGCATCTGTTTGTTTCAGGGAACATTTACAGACAGTGAAATGCTGGGGCTGGCAGGTGGCGTGGCGGCTGAGGCGTGGACTCCTACATGGGCAACCATGGCTCAAGTCTCGGCCCTGGCGGCTTGCTCTCTCACTTTCTCTCTCTCTCCTTCTCTCATCAAATTAAAAAATAATAACAAAAAATTAAATAAATATTTTTAAAAGAACAGTGAAATGCATAAACCTTAAAGATACCTTGTTGTTTGTTTGTCTTTAATTATTTTATGTATTTATTTATTTTAATTTGACCAGAGAGAATCAGAGTAAGAGCGAGAATAGGAGAGACAGAGAGAAAAAGGGAAAGCAAAAAAACAAGCCGCCAGGTTCAGGATTTGAACCTCAGTCAGCCACATGGAAGTCCAGCACCTTTAACTACCATACCACCTGCCAGCCCCTGTTTGTTTTTCTTGTTGTTGTTGTTTTGTTTTTTTTTGTTTTTTTTTCATTTATTCATTGATTTTTTTTTTTTTTTTAATTTGACCAGAAAGACACAGAGAGAGTGCGAGAGGGAAAGTGAGAAAGCAAGCCACCAGGTCCCAGACTCGAACCATGGTCGGCCATGTGGGAGTCCTTGTCCACCATGCCACCTGCCAGCCCACCGTTTGTTTTTTTAAGAGAGATTTTTGATATAGGGCACTCATGCTTGCCAGAAAGACAGAGAGAGACAGAGAGACAGAAAGCCATGCTGCAATCCTTTCTCCTCCCAGGATCTTTGGCACACACGCACATATACCAGGTGTGAGTTTAAGCTGCCCAGTCTGAGACTCGAACAGCTGTCCACTACATGGGAGTCCAGTGACATAACCATTACACCATCTGCTGGTCCCTCAAACAGTTTTGCTTACATTATACTTACCTTTATTTTAGGGACTAAATGGTATTTGCTTTGTTTTGTTTTTCTTTTTTCTTTTTAAATTTTGCCAGAGGGCTCATGCACTTAAAAGACTGTTGCGGGAGGAAAAGTGAAACAGCGCTCCCCATGGAGTGCACGCCGCAATCCCTTCTCTTCCATTTCCCCCTCCTTTCGGAATTTTGGGCGCGCATGCACCTGCACCCGGCACGTTTCTCTGGCTGCCAGGTCTGGGTCCAGGGCCCACGGCACTGTCGACCACGTGGGATCTGGCTGCCTTAAGCACCAGCCCACAGAGCAGGCACAATACAGTTTACTTTTTATAGCCATTTTAGAAAAATTAAGCAAAAAGAATAGAGTTCCCGTGGACTTTGGTCCCTAGTTTCCCGTTAGCAACATCGGCACTAACGCGGTCCATTTGTTACGGGTGATGCACGGATACTGAGTCAGTAACCGCAGCCCAAGGCTTCCGAGGCTCACGCTTCACGCTGTACGGTGTGTGAGTCGGCGGGGTTTCTGAGCACTTTCACCTGTGTAACTGAGACCCTCTCAGGAAATGGAACAGGCGTCACAGGATGTAATTGCCTCATGCCCCTCCCGGTCGGTCCCGACCCCAGGCAACCGCCATTCTGGTGTTTTGCTTTGTTTTGGTTTTTGCCTTTGTTTTTGAACTACAGATTATTTCACCTGTTCTAGCACTTTATATAAACGGAATCTACAGTCGCTCCCTTCGTTCTGCCATCTTTCATTAACTCATACTTCGGACATTCGTCTACAGTGCCTTGTGTTCGTCTGCCGTTTTCCTGTTAATGGAATCCTTGGGTTGCTTCTGTTCGGGTTCATATGAATAGGCTCACCTGAACTTTCTTACACAAATCTGTTGGGGAACATCTGTTTTCACTTCTCTTGGGTAAATACCAAGGAATGGAATTGCTAGATAATAGGGTAGGTGATGTTTGGTTTTACTAGAAACTTCCAGACATAATTCCCAGGCGATCCACCATTGGTACACTCCTACCAGTGATGCATGAGCATTCCAGTTGCTCCACATTCTCACTCGCATTTGGCAATGTCAGCCTTGTAAACTGAGTCATTCCGGTGAACCTGTGGTGTTCCTGTGGGTTTGATTTGCATTTCCCACACGACTAAGACGCTGAACATCTTTTCATGTGCTTACTGGTCATTTAGCTATCTACCTTAGTGAAACGTCTATTCAAATCTTTTGCTTACTTTTTATTGGATTGTCTTTTTGTTATTGAATTGTAGTAATCCTTTATATATCCTGGATACCAGTTCCTTTGTTAGATACATGTTTTGTGGCTATGTTCTCATGTTCTGCAGCTTTCCTATCTATTTTTTCCCCTATATTTTATTGTGGTAAAATATATATAACTTAAAATAGACCATGTTCAGAGCCAGCCAGTGGTATGGACGTTAAGGCAGCTGGATCACACATGGGCAACTGCATGTTTGAGTCCTGGACCCAGCAGATTGAAAATCATGCTGGGCAGTGTGCATGCATGTCCAAAGTCCTGAGAGGAAAATGTGGTGTGGCCATCCCCACTGGGAGGGGTGATTTCTCACTTTCTCTCTAGTGAGGGCACAAGCCCTATAGCCAAAACTAAAACAAAATGAAACAGAAGCATACAGCTCAGCGGCGTGAAAGGCATTTCTAACAGCTCAACCATCCCTGGCGTCGTCTCTGCAGCTCTTTTCCTCTTGTTAAACTGAGACTACGTACTCAGGGAACAGTAACCCCCTTTCTTCTCTGCCCTGGCGACCACCATTCCACTGTCTGTCTCTACAACTTTGACCACATCAGGTACCTCATATTACTAGAACTATAATGCCTATTCATTTTCTTTAAAATGGTCTCTGAGATCAGTAGTGCTTAATCTCCCCCAAGTTTTTCACTTGCAGTACTGACAATAGTAACCTATCTAAGAAACCACGTGCTACTCCAAGTCATGGACATATTCTCCTATGTTTTCTTCTAGAAACTAAACTTCTAGCTTTTACTTGCGAGGTTTTATTGGTGAAGTCTTGGTCCCTCTTCAAGTATGATTATTATTCTATACAGTGTGAGGTAGGGGCCAAGATTTTATTATGTTTCTCTTATTAAATGTAGATATCCAGTTGTTCCAGTATTTGCTGGGAAAAAAATGGCCTTCCTATTGGATTGCTTCATGCTTTTGTCAAAAATCAAATAACGGGACCAGCAGTTAGCGTAATGGCTATGTCGCTGGACTCCCACGTAGTCGACAGCAGTTCGCGTCCCGGACCCGGTGGCTTAAAACTCACGCTGGGCGCGTGTGCGTGCATGCCCAAGATCCCGAGAGGAGAATGGAGGAGAAGGGGTTGCGGTGTGGCCATCCCCCCTGGGTGGTGATTTCTCGCTTTCTGTCTGTCTGTCTGGCGAGTGCACGCGCCCTATAGCAAAAACCTCTCAAAAAAAAAAAAAAATCAAATGACAATAGACAAGGACAGGCCTATTTCTGGGCCCTTTTTAACTGGTACCACATTTTCTTAATCAGTGTAGTTTGCTAGCTAATCTTAGAGTCAAGTGCTCCAACTTTGTTCCGCAGATCCACTTGGAGAGAAGAACTGTCGTAGCAGGCCAGGGTGCCAGGCAGCCTGGCTGTCACTATCCCCTGGGTACACCCGCTCCTCACTGGCCGACCCTCTCTCACTTTGGGGGTAGTCTCCTCACTGAAGTCCCTCTGTGGAAACCACCTGGGCTAGACGGCTCCCGAGCAGAGACCCTGACGGAGGCTGGCAGGTCACATGCCATCATTCCTGCAGCTCCTGAGGGCGTTCGGGTGTGCACTCACTCAGAGCGAGAGCGCTGGTCACCGAGGTGGGCTCCGGTGGACGGGAGAGCTGGCTGAGCCACTCCAGACAGAGAAGGGCATCAGGGAAGGTGGGGACAACGACGACTCCCAGGGACCCAAAACCAGATCTGCCTGGCGCGTACGCATTTGGCGTCAGAGCTCACAAACGTCCAGTCACTAGCACTAGCTGCTGCCCGCAAGCGCTCTCCTCTCCCCCGCCCAGCTTCAACACCCGGGACTGTGGCTGCCAGTGGGGCACAGTCCCTGGGCACGCAAGCATATGTGCCTGGCATGTTTTTCTTTTTCTTTTTTTTTTTTTTAAAGAATTATTTTATTTAACTTTATTTATTATTATTATCATTATTATCTTCCAGTTTGATGAAAGAGAGACAGAGAGAGGAAGTGAGAAAGCAAGCCACCAGGTCCGAGACTTGAACTGTGGTCGGCCATGTGGGAGTCCAGCGCCTTTAACCACCACGCCACTTGCCGGTCCCTGTTTTTCTTTTTCTTAAAGAAATTCTTCTTAGGGACCAGCAGTTAGCGTAATGGTTATGTCACTGGACTCCCACGTAGTTGATCGTGGTTCACGTCCCGGATCCGGTGGCTTAAAACTCACGCCGGGTGTGTGTGCGTGCGTGCCCAAGATCCCGAGAGGAGAATGGAGGAGAAGGGATTGAGGCGTGGCCATCCCCCCTGGGGGACGATTTCTCGCTTTCTGTCTCTATGTCTC
The DNA here is from genome assembly GCA_026018925.1 of Tupaia tana. Taxonomy (NCBI): domain Eukaryota; kingdom Metazoa; phylum Chordata; class Mammalia; order Scandentia; family Tupaiidae; genus Tupaia; species Tupaia tana. The sequence goes on along the minus strand of JAKSZU010000001.1, from coordinate 267,766,661 downwards.
TCTCTGTCTGTCTCTCTCTGGCGAGCGCACGCGCCCTATAGCAAAAACCTCTCCAAAAAAAACAAAAAACAACAAAAAAGAAATTCTTCTTAAATAATAATTTTTTAATTTGACTTTATTTATTTGCTTATTTATTTTAACTTGACCAGAGAGAGACAGAGTGAAAGAAAGAGAAGGCGAGAGGGTGAGAAAGCCAGCGCCGGGTCTGGACCCTACCGGTCGGCCACGTGGGCGTCCATCACCCTTAAGCGCCATGCCACCGGCATGCTTTTCAAGCTGCCGGGACTGGGATTCCAGCCAGCCACGTGAAGTCTGCCTTCCGATGCACAGCACTCAACTGCGGCACGTGGGGCCAGCGCCTCTCCCCGCGGCTTACGGAAAGTACATGCTGGTACTCCTGGATCATCGCATCGCAACGTTCCCGGTCCCGACCCCCAATACTTTGGATACATCGGCTTGAGCAAAACGAGCCACGAGGCAGGGAGCCCTGGCACGGGCCATGCCATGGCGCGAGCGCTTCCTCCGGCCCGTGGCCGTTCAGTGCATGCCGCAGCGTGTGAGAGTCGCCAGAGACCACCCGCTACCCCGCCCAGCCAGACCAGGCCGGGACACAGGCTGCGGTGAGCAGCGGGCAAGGACGGGGCTGGGCCCCGAGGCGTGGCCAGCTCTGCTCCGGGGCCTCTCTGCCTCCCACTTGGCATTCCTGTGATGGCAAACCCAAGTAGGGCGCCTGCGTGCCCGTGCCCGAGGGGCCTGAAGCTCTGGCGCCCGTCCTTGGGCAGCAACCTCTCTGGCCACCTGCTGGCCTCGTCCATCCAGCTCGTCCCCGTCCAGTGGCCTTTCCTGTACTTCCCTGCCAAGGGGCCGACTCCGCAAAGAGCAGCCGTGGCGCCAATCAATCGCTGGCCTGGCCGGCTCGGGCAGCCCAGCACTCCTGGACCGGCACAAGGAAGGGCTGGTCTGGGGCAAGGCCAGCGGGGCGAGTGCAGGATTCAGCCGGGGCGCTGCCGAGGAGGGCCGCCCTCCCACACGCAGGCAAGAAGGGTGGCCTGGTCCCTGTCTCCTTTACCGGGTGGGGCTGCTGCCTGCAGCTCCGAATAGTTTGGGGCTCCCACCACGGGAGCCGGGGCAGGGCTGGCCCACAGGCTTTGGGGCGGGAGAGCCCCTTGGCTGTCTCAGGGAGACGTGGCCGCAGAACGTGGTCCTGACAGGTGCATCTGGCTCCGGGAGGTCACCGCCGCGGGAAAGGAGTGCGGTCAGCTCAGCTCGGCCAGCGCGTAGCTCTGGAACGACTGCTCAGAGAGGAAAGCTGCTCCGGTTGCCATCAGCAACAGCAGAGAGAAAAGGGCTGCGCAGAGCCCGCAGGACTGGGTAGCCGAAGTGGCCGTAAAGGACGGCGCCCGGAGGGGAGGGCCGGGAGGGCCGGGGGTCTGGGCGAGGACGCTGAGGAGGAAGGCGGGTCTCCGGGTTTAGGGTGCGGAATGTAGGGAGCCGGGCTGTGGGCTGAGAAGGTGACCGGCCAAGGCCTGCTGCCCGGAGTGTCTGCAGAGTGGACGCCCTCTCCAGCCCAGGCAGCGCCGACCCAGGCACACATCCGCTTGCTTTCAGTAGACTGAGCGTGTGGGGCAGATTTAGGTTGACAGCAGACCTGAACGGCCAGCACAGAGCTCCCATGGGCCTCTGCCCCGTCCCCGTGCCCCACCAGAGGGCCATTTGTTACCACTGAGGCCCCTACGCTGACCTGTCTCTACCACTGAGCCACGCCTACAGGGGGTTTGCTCCTGGACGCCCTGTGGGTGTGGGTGTGGGTGGCGTGACGTGAACATGTGGTCCCTGCACTCCTGCTCACCCCCCAGGGTCTCTTCCACCTCCATGGCCTTTCCCAGATGCTGTGGCGGGCGTGGACGGCCTGGCCTCCTTCACCCAGTGGCATGCATGGAGGGTCTCGGGGCTTTCTGTGACTTAATGGCTCATTTCCTTCGTTCCTCGCATTTCAGCGTGTCTGTAATTGCAGACTCTCACAGTGATGGCGGAGAAGGTAGACATGGAGAAGACGCCGGGCAGCAGGCGTGTGTACAGGGCTATTTCCCTGGAGACCGTGGAGTTAGTGACGCGGTTTCCCGAGTTATCTGCTTTATTTACATTTCATGTCTGTACATGCTCGGAGCATACGCAGGGAATCTTCCCAGCATGAATACAGCACTACTAGTCCCGTCGAAGACAGCCACGCACATCTTCCTTGCAATTTTACGTTTGTGTCTATTCAATGTTTTGCTTTTTTTTGATTTTTCTTTTGATTCCCTCCCTTCTGCTCCCAATAGGTCTTTTTTTTTTTTTTTTATGATCAGTTATTTAATTAGGTTCTTGGCAAAAAATTTAGAACACCAACTTGTGAGGACAAACTCCATTTGTCAGGGCAAGCACGGATCGCAGGGAGCCCCGGAGCTGAGGGACAGCCTTGATTTGTGGTAAATTTTTTTTTTTTCTTTGAGAGGTTTTTCGCTATAGGGCGCGTGCGCTCGCCAGACAGAGAGAGAGAGACAGAGAGACAGAAAGCGAGAAATCACCCCCCAGGGGGGATGGTCACGCCGCAATCCCTTCTCCTCCATTCTCCTCTCGGGATCTTGGGCACGCACGCACACGCGCCCGGCATGAGTTGTAAGCCACCGGGTCCGAGACGCGAACCGCGGTCGACTGCGTGGGAGTCCAGCGACATAGCCATTACGCTAACTGCTGGTTCCCGATTTGTGGTAAATTTGCAAGTTCACAGCTTTCTTTTCTTTTTTTTAAAAAAATATTTTAATTTAATTTTATTTGCTTATTTTAGAGTGACAGAGTGAGAGAGTGAGAGAGAGAAAGAGAGAAAGCAAGCCGCTAAGTCCGGACTCAAACCCAGTTGGCCATGTGGGAGTCCAGCACCCTTAACCACCACACCACCTGCCAGCCCCACGAGTCCACAGCTTTCCGATCAATCTTGCGCTGCTCTGAAATCTCGTATTTCTCCTTCTCTGTGTCGAAGATCTCACCTTCCTGGTGTCTGGGCTTCCGCAGTTTCTTTTTCTGAAGTAAGCATCAGTAAGGTGCTTTGGGATTTTTACTTTGCTAATATCAATTTTTGTGGAGGTGGCAATGACAAATTTCTAGTGTGTTCTACGCAGTGGAACTCGATTGAGAACCAGTGGTCCAGTCACAAGTAGCAAACCACTGCTCAGCTGCTTCAGAAAAACCACCCTCTTGGGACCAGCAGTTAGTGTAATGGCTATGTCGCTGGACTCCAACATAGTCGACTGCAGTTCGAGTCCTGGACCCAGTGGCTTAAACTCACACCGGGCGCATGTGTGTGCATGCCCAAGATCCCAAGAGGAGAATGGAGGAGAAGGGATTGTGGCGTGGCCATCCCCCCTGGGGGGTGATTTCTCGCTTTCTGTCTCTAAGTCTCTCTGTCTGGTGAGCACACGCACCCTATAGCAAAAACCTCTCCAAAAAAAAGAAAAGAAAAAGAAAAACCACCCTCTTGCCCGTAGCATCCAGTGAGGATGATCAGATGGTCCCGGGAGTGATGCTGGCTCGCAGCTCTCTCACAGGCCGACTGTAGGGTTTTTTGCCGTGGCTCAACAGCTTTCGGGGCACATCTTCAGTAGGATAATACCTGGGCATTTTGCACAGTTTAACCACCCGGGTACCTCCAGTCTTGTCTCCATCAACTGGCTTTGTGACAGTTGCAAGAACCTTCTCCTTTTTCCTTTCGATCCTAGATCTAGTGGCCGAGTGTTTCCTCTTGTACATGACCTTCCTGGAATACATGGCAGACTGGGGGTGTATGCTGATGCCTCAGACTGCAATGGGGCTTCCCCTTCTTGATCTTTAGCCTTGGGGTCACCCTTTTTAGCCTTGCCACTGGCATCAGCCTTCTTGGCTTCAGGTTTCTCCTTAGGGTCCTGCTTCACAGCTTCTCACCTGCCACCTTGTACAGTGGGGAAGGGCACTAAACGAGGTCATTTCTTTTTAGTGCGAATATTCCATCGTCTAGATGGGCCACCAACTTGAGGACACCTTGGTGCCCCCAAACTTGGCAATTACAGGTAAAGCTGCTGTGAAATCTGGGTTTAGGTTTTTGGGTGGACCCCAGCTTTGGACTCCTTCCTGTAAATCCCAAGGGGTGTGACTGATGCATCTCACCATAAGAGGATGTTTAGTTTTGGAAGGAACTGCCAAGTGGGGGCTGGGAGGGAGCAAGGTAGTTAAGGCACTGGACTCCCTCATAGCTAACTGCAGTTCAAGTCCCAGACCAGGCGGCTTCAGAATCACACTGGGTGTGTGTATGTGTGTGCTCAAAATTTCAAGAGAATGGAGAAGGGACTATAGCATGCCAATCCCCACTGGGGGGTAATTTTTCATTTTCCCTCTGTCTCTCTCCAGTGAGAAAATGCACCCTATGGGGAGAAAAAAAAAAAAACTTAAAAAAATAAGAGGCTGCGGCTTCGGCCAGCGGTGGCAGCTGAGCTCAGCGCTGCCCTCGGCTGTGGGTCGTTGCTGGCGCCCGAGCCACAGCGATCCGGGCCAACTCCTTCAGATGTGCGTGACCACAGCCACTGCTTGTCCTTACGGGTTTGTGTTTGGATGTTAGCTAGACAGAAGGAGCGGTGAGAGGCTAACTGCCCTCCGGAACAGGAGTGTGTTATTTAAAAGAGAATATGAGCCCCAGTGAGGAAGTGACCTGAAGTAAAAAAAACTATGGCTGAATTACAGAATCTCACATTTTTAAAAAGTAATGAGAAAATGGGACCAGCAGTTGGTGTAATGGCTATGTTGCTGGACTCCCATGTAGTCGACCGCGGTTCGAGTCCTGGACCCGGCGGCTTAAACTCACGCCAAGCTCATGTGCGTGCGTGCCCAAGATCCCGAGAGAATAGAGAAGGGACTACAGCGTGGCCATCCCTCCAGGTGTGTGTGTGTGATTTCTCACTTTCTGTCTCTGTCTCTCTTTTTGGCGAGCACACGCACCAGACACGGTGTGTCCCATAGCAAAAACCTCTCCCCTCAAAAAAATAAAATGAGAAAAACATGTTTATTATTTAAAAAAAAAAAAAAAGAAAAAGAAACTGCCAAGTGGTAGCCCAGTGTCGCTGTGGCATTGTATACCCTGCCAGCAAGGGAAGGGCGTGCCCGCCCCACCCCAGTACCGTGTCGGTGCTCGTCAGCCGCCGTCCAGGGGTGCAGGAGGGCTCTGGTGATGTTTGTCAGCCGCCGTCCAGGGGTGCAGGAGGGCTCTGGGGCTTGTCAGCCGCCGTCCAGGGGTGCAGGAGGGCTCTGGGGCTTGTCAGCCGCCGTCCAGGGGTGCAGGAGGGCTCTGGGGCTTGTCAGCCGCCGTCCAGGGGTGCAGGAGGGCTCTGGTGATGTTTGTCAGCCGCCGTCCAGGGGTGCAGGAGGGCTCTGGTGATGCTTGTCAGCCGCCGTCCAGGGGTGCAGGAGGGCTCTGGGGCTTGTCAGCCGCCGTCCAGCGGGGTGCAGGAGGGCGCTGCTGCCCCGCCCCAGAGCAGGCCTGTCCGTGTTCTGCCTGGGTGGCCGTCCGTGGGCGCAGCGCTAGCCCAGTTCCAGTCTGCATCCCTAAGGACACGCGCATGTCCCACGCGGTCTGCCAGCGTCCCTTTGGCATGGTGTCTGTGAAGGGCCTTCAGTTCTCAGTGCCGAGTGGTAGGGGCTCTCTGTGAGTGCGGAGAGCAGCGGTGTGTCCCACTGCAGTGGGGTGGCGGCACCTCGGCCCAGCATCGCTCAGGATGAGCCCCTCCCCCACTGGTGACTCACCACCGCCCTGGAGGGTCTCAGGCAGAGACAGAGAGAGAAAGCGAGAACCCCTATGGCCACACCACAACCCTTCCCCCTACTCTCCTCTCAGGATTTTGGGCACACAGACACACACGCCCGGCGTGTTCTTCAAGCTGCAAGGTCGGGACTCGAACCACACAGTCAGTCACGGGGGATCCAGTCACCCCAACTGCCACGCCACCTGTCTCGCTGTGAGCTCTCTCCCCGTGGCTGACTGGCTGCTGGTCTCGGCAGCAGAGCCAGCCTCAGCACGTGCCTTGCCCACATGGGCAGGGAGGCGGCTGCTCCACACGTCCCCAGCTGCTGAGCCAGTGCTTCCTGCGGGGAGCCCCGGGAGAGCTGGGGGAGATGGCTACCCACCTGGAAGCTGTGGGGGAGGCCACCACACCGTGGGGAGGGCCACTGCTTCCCGGGCTGACCACCACGGGAGGAAGCCACAGTAGGACGAGGCGACACCGCGCGGCCAGGGGAGGGCCTGCACAGCCTGGGCCGGCCAGCCCTGGGATGGGGCCAGTGCCAGGTGACGGCTGAGTGGGCTGGAGCGCCAGGGGGCTCCCGGCTTCCCTGCGGCTGCAGACAGGTCCGGCCAGGTGAGGGACGTGTCGGGGAGCAGATGAAGACCGAGGCTGTTCCAGGTCCCCTGGAAACGCGCCCCAGCAGTCAGCAGTCTGTGACAGAGCCGTTTCCCTCCTCTGTGACACGGCAAGAAATCGTTTCTATCAACTGGCACGCTCCCACTCTCAGCATCTGCGCCAGTGCCGCACACTCTGGGGGCTCCGCAAGGCGTGTACTGCCCGGCCAAGGGAGGCCCAGAGGCAGGCGTTTCCCGTGCGTTCAGGTTAACAAAGACAAGGGACGACGGGCATTCCGACATACACCTCTGTCCTCACGGCCGGACGCCGAGTCCTTCTTCTGATCTCTAGTGGTTTGTAATACCGTACCCACCTGTGCATCCCACCATCCACACCGGGGCTCGCGCTTCTGAAAACCAATTTCCTGGGGCAGGCGGGTGGCGTAGTGGTTAAAGGTGCTGGACTCCCACATGGCTGACTACAGTTCGAGTCCCTGACTTGGCAGCTTGCTTTCTCACTTTCCCTTTCTCTCTGTCTCTCCCTTGTCAAATTAAAATAATAAGTGGAATTAAATAAATTTTTAAAAAAGGAAACCAATTTCCTTTCAGACAACCCACTTGTCTTCTGCTGGTTACAGGAAGGTCACCCTCAGACTCAAGAGCTGCCACCACACCCCGGACACCCTGGCTTATGCCCCGGGGACTTCCAGGCACACGGGGCCAGGACTCACACCCACCTCGGCCAAATGACTGGTCTACGCTGCGGAAACCACGCCCAGAGCAGCAGTTTATAAGCCACAGACAAAGTTGCTAGCCTTCCAACCTGTCCCATCCCATCCTGGAATAAACCTGCGTTCTTTCAGTTAACCCTAACCTCTCACCTCCCAGAGGACACAGCTCCCAGTGGGCCTGGCTCCGAGGCAGGCAAGTTCCCTACGGGCTGCGACCTCCCTGGGCCATGGGGCTCCATCATCTCATAAGAGAGATCTCCATCAAAAAATGCTGGGCTAACAGAGTTTTTAAAAAGGAGGGCTCCCTCTTTCTCTGGCCAAATTGAGAATAATAAAGTTAAATAATGAAAACAAAATTCATTAAGAAGAGACATCTGGGACCAGAAGGTGGCATGGTGGTTAAGGCGCTGGACACTTCCACATGGCTGACCAGGGTTCGAGTCCTGAATCTGGTGGCTAGCTTTCTCACTTCCTCTCTCTCTTACTCTCACTCTCTGTCTCTCTCTGGTCAAATTAAAAAATAAATGAATGAATAAATAAAATAAAATAAATAATTATTTAAAAAAAAAAAAAAGAAGAGACATCTAAGTTACTTGGTGATGGGGGGGCTAATACGTTATAATCACAGGACCAGCATTCCAAAGTGGCCATCGAATATTTACGGACCCTGGGTTTTCCACGTTTACTAGACGTACAATACTGTCGGGTCTAATTATTCACCTGTTCACTTAAATCCACTTTCTTTTCTATCTCAAAGCATTGTGAACTTCCTAAAAGTATTCTTTTGTATAAGGGCCCTAACTTGAACTTTTTTTTTTTCTAGAGAGGTTTTTGCTATAGGGTGTGTGCACTCACCAGGAAGACGGAGAGACAGATACAGAAAGCAAGAAAACACCTCCCGGGGGGATGGACACGCCACAATTCCTTCTCCTCCATTCTCTCCTTAGGACCTTGGGCATGCATCTGCATCCGGCTTGAGTTTAAGCCACCAGGTCCGGGACTTGAGCCATGGTCGACTACATGGGAGTGCAGTGACCTAGCCATTCTGCCAACTGCTGGTCCCCTCCCCCAGCTTTAACACTTTAACCTCATTCGAGTTAGGTATTTACGGCCTTCAAAAAAGGGATGCCTCGGGGCTGGCAGGAGGCATGGTGGCTAAAGGCGCTAGACTCCCACATGGCCGACTGGAGTTTGAATTCTGGATCTGGCGGCTCGCTCTCTCTCTCTCTCTCTCTCTCAATCTGTCACTCTCTGGTCAAACTGAAATAAACAAATGAATAAATAAATAAAGTTAAATAAAAAAATTCTTAAAAAAAAAATTAAAACGAGATGCCTTTTTTCCCTCCTTCGAATGCCTTTGAAAGATCATTTCTGTTGACTCTGCTGTAGGGCTGCATTTGCCCTTGACCTATAAAACCTTTAGTGCTTATTGAATCATGAAAATGCATCTATTTTATGGACATTGAAACAATTATTTTCATAGTAAAAAACTCTTGCTTATTAAACACAATGATCTTCATATGAAAAGAAAAGAAGAGGGCTGGGGGCAAGCAGGTGGCTAGTGGTTACTTCACTGGACTCCCACGTGGCCAACTGTGGGTTGCGTCCTGGAGCCAGTGGCCTGAAACTCACAGCAGTCGCATGTGCATGTGCCCAAGATGCTAGGAGAATGGCACGGAGGGCACTGTGGCACGGCCACCCCCGCAGGGGTGGTGATCTCTCCTCCTCCCTCACTGTTTCTGCCTCTCTGGCGAGCACACATGCCCTAAGACAAAATCCTCTAAAGAAAGAACAGGAGGGACCAGCAGTTGGCATAATGGCTATGTCGCTGAACTCCCATGTAGTCGACCGTGGTTTGAGTCCCGGACCCGGTAGCTTAGACTCACGCCAGGCGCATGTGCATGCGTGCCCAAGATCCCAGGAGAATGGAGGAGAAGGGATTGCGGCGTGGCCATCCCCCCGGGGGGGTGATTTCTTGCTTTGTCTCTCTCTGTCTTTCTGGTGAGTGCATATGCAAAAAAAAAAGAAAGAAAGAAAGAAAGAAGAGGACTGCCATTGCAGTGCAGTGGTAACGTGCCACTTGAGAGAAGCAGGATCCCATATGGTGACAATTCAAACCCCGGCTCCTTCGGCCCAGGACCCTACCCAGCGGACTGGAGGATGGGGGGCCAATGTGGCCAGATCCTGCGCCAGTGACCCCGCTCCCCTCCTGCGCACGCACACACGCACCGGCACCCTCCGTCATGAACAAGGAAGACGGGGCATGGCCCATGGGAGCTGAGGGAATCTTAGCGTCAGCTCTGCCTCCTGGGCAGAGAAGTGGCCCGAGCCACAGCCTCAGGGCTGCCCCTGAAGCTCAGGGCACTCTGCCACTGCTGCGGGCGCGGCCGAGGTCAGTGCCTAGCCGACCGTCCCCCTGCAGCTCAGGGCACTCTGCCACTGCTGCAGGCACGGCCGACCGTCATGGTGCCAGATGACAGCCTCATCGGTGCTGACTCTGCAGGTGAGCCATCGCTGATGGTTTCACATTGCTCTATTAAACACGGGGACACACGCAAGGTACTGGGTTTCATTTAATGCCGAGTCCATGACAAGCTGGGGCAGGGCTCCAGCCAGGAGGGAGCCAGGACCTGCACTGCCCTGGAGCAGAGATCGGGGTCGCTCACACTGCCGGAGCTGAGGATCGGGGTCGCTCACACTGCCGGAGCTGGGGATCCGGGTCGCTCACACTGCCGGAGCCCGGGTGGGACAGGGCCCTGGAGTGGGGATCCGGGTCGCTCACACTGCCGGAGCCGGGTGGGACAGGGCCCTGGAGCGGGGATCCGGGTCGCTCACACTGCCGGAGCCCGGTGGGACAGGGCCCTGGAGAGGGGATCCGGGTCGCTCACACTGCCGGAGCCGGGTGGGACAGGGCCCTGGAGCGGGGATCCGGGTCGCTCACACTGCCGGAGCCCGGTGGGACAGGGCCCTGGAGAGGGGATCCGGGTCGCTCACACTGCCGGAGCCGGGTGGGACAGGGCCCTGGAGTGGGGATCCGGGTCGCTCACACTGCCGGAGCTTAGTGGGACAGGGCCCTGGAGAGGGGATCCGGGTCGCTCACACTGCCGGAGCCGGGTGGGACAAGGCCCTGGAGAGGGGATCCGGGTCGCTCACACTGCCGGAGCCCGGTGGGACAGAGCCCTGGAGGCGGTGCTCCTGCAGAGTCCTGGGCTGGCAGGTGGCTGAGGGCGGGCTCCTACGTGCGCACCGTCTTCCGCTTCCGTCTAAGCTTGCCCCACAGCCTCTCCAGAGCCACCTGTCCCATGAAGAAGGTGATGGTAAAGTTGCGCCTATACCAGTCTCTGCGGAGACACAAGAGAGGCACCTGTCACCCAGCCCAGGGACTGAGGCCCAACCTCCATGGACGGCCAGGAGCTCGGCCCTCTCCTGCCCTCACTACGCCTACTACCCAGAAGCCTCCCAGCTGGAGTGCCCTCGGGCTGAGCAGGTGCCAGGGATGCGCCTGCACACCCTCCCCACCTCCTCCCCCTCCTGCGGCCTCTGCGATCTTCGCCAGGTTTTGCCAAGGCTCTAGTAGAGCCCGCTGAAGCTTGGGCCCTGGGCCCCGTGCAGCAGCATTCGTGGCGTGCCGGGCCCTGACAGCTGACAAGGCCCTGGTAGGCTGTGTTGGGAGGAGGGCATCCTGGCTCCGAAAGCCACGACAGCATCCCACCACCTGGAGAAGCTAGTTTATCACAAGTGCCGACACCCTGAGGCTCCATGTCCTTTCTAGATGACCTGAGCGTCTGTAATTCCTGTCCGAGGTCGCTGCAGAGAGGCCCGGTTGAGCACCGGGACGGAGCTCGCGTGGCCAGAGGTTCGCCTGCCTGACAAAACCGCGCGCCACCCCGCTGCTGCAGTTTCCAAGGGGATGGGCCAGGCCTGGCAAGCTCCGAGAGGGGGGGCGAACAGGCCAGACTCACTGCTGAGCCCGGGCACTGAGGTGCTGCCCAGCCCTGGCGCTCTCGGGTCTCTGCAGGAGGGAGGGGAGCAGCATGGGGGCGAAGGGGGCGCGAAGGAAGCAATGGAGGGACAGGCCCACGCCTGGAGTGCTGGCAAGGCTGGGTGGAGACCCTCCACACGACGGTCTTTACGTGCCTGCCCACCTCAGGAATGCCACAGATGGGAAGCAGTGCCCCAGGTATGGACGGGAGGGACTCTGGGCAGAGACCGGCATCCCCCGGGGCTAGAGTTCTTGCCACACCGAGGAAGCCGGACTCGCTCCCCTCACGTGACCTGATCTGACAGCCTGTGGGTGCGGGGGCACCGAGCTGCCGTCCCCACGGAGCAGCACACCGGGACGCGGGGCCCAGCTGGTCCTCCGCCCAGAGCTGCGCAGGGACATCAAGCCCCTGGACTCCGTGCGGTGTCCTTGCGGGCATCACTGGTCTGGCAAGGGTGGCTGACAACGCAGCTGGCTCCGAGTACCCTGAGCCTCCAGGACCCGCCTTCAGGGCCCACTGCTACCCTCGCGAGCTAGCTGCCGCTCCCCTGCTGCTGGCATGGAGGTCTTACAGCAAGTCTCACATTACACCTACTGTTTCACCTGTGAACACAGGACGGGAGGTATTGGAACCCGTTCAAACCTTTCTAGAAAACGCACAACCACTGGGCCAGCAGGTGGCGTAGTGGTTAAGGCACTGGACTCGCACACGGTCAACCACAGTTCAAGTCTTGAACCCAGCAGCTTGAAAATCACACAGGGTACATGTGTGTATATGCCCAAAACCCAAGAGGAGAAAAAAGGAGAAGGGACTGTGGTATGGCGATCTTCCCTGGGGGGCAATTTCTCCCGCGTCTCTCTCTCTCTCTCTTTGGCAAGTGCATGTGTCCTATAGCAAAAACCTAAAAGAAACAAAAAAGGCCCACAGGTGGCATGATAGTTAAGACTCCCACATGGCCGACTGTGGTTCGAGTCCCGGGCCTGGTGGCTTGCTTTTTCACACCCCCGTCTCTCTCTGATGAGCACACATGCCCTATAGCAAATTTAAAAAATAATAATAAAATTAATTTTTGAAGAATTATTTAATTTTATTTATTCATTCATGTATTTTAATTTGACCAGAAACACACACAAACAGAGAAAGCCACCAGGTCCAGGACTCAAACCGTGGTGGGCCATGTGGGAGTGTCCAGTGCCTTAATGACCACACCACCTGCTGGTCCCAAATAATTCTTCTAAAAAACAAAAGAAGCACCACGCACAACCACAATTCCACCAGTATGTCCTACACAATCAACAAAAGACAAAAGTTTGTCAGCACAAATAAATGTGCACAGCCCTCCCAGGTGCGCGAAGGCCACAAGGACCCTCAGGAGGCCTGGTCGCTGCACACTGACGGTGCCCCCCCCCCCCGCCCTGCGCTCTTACTCTCGTTACCTGCTGAAGACACCGACCCCACCCTGACCGTCGCCGCACTCCTAGCGTCGGGGCTCAGCTGCTATCTGTGGGCCTTCTCTGGCTGCACCCCAGGGCACCCATGACCGGCTGCCTGTAACCTGCACCTGCATTCGGAAGCCAGCCAGCTTAGAGCACCATGGGAGTGGCATGTGCTCCCTGCTCCTCGCTGCGTGCGTGGAGGCGTGCCCTGGCCCACCATGTCAGCTGAGCTCCCCCCGCCTGCCCGGGCCCATCGGCCTCCCTGCTTTGTGGATGGGCCACTGCCAACCGTCACCTGGACAGGGACTCCACGGGAAAGATGTCGGCCTGCGAGGGCCTGCAGCGTTCCTGCTCCATCGCGGTCCTGCTGCTTCAGCTGCTCGCCGAGGGACAGGGAAGGCAAGGAGCTGGGTCCCGGACTCTCCTCCCTTCCTCGAGTCTCAGAACAAGGGAGTGGGAATCTCCGGTGTGGAGGTCACTGGAGCCTCTGCCCGACTCTCACTGTGACTGCAAAGTCGTGTGTGTCTGGGATCTCCCTAACCCACCTGTTCACTTTTCTCTGTGAGGTGAAACAAGCGCACCTTTGCGATAGGGGCCCTTTCAAGGTGGTTTCTGTGGCGTCAGCTTATGTGACCCAAGGGACCTCTGCTGACCCCTGGCTTTCAGCCAGAAGATGTCTCTACTGGTCCTGTGCTTTTCCTCCCCCAGACCATGGCTTCTACATGGCTGAACGCAGAACAGAAGGACCCAGTACCAGCCTCCAAGCACGAGGGGTGGGAGCTGCTGTGGGCTGCTATACAAATAACTAGAAGCTGTCAAGTTTTTTTTTAAAGAGATTTTTGCTATAATGCATATGTGCTCACCAGAGAGACAGAGACAGAAAGCGAGAGATCACCCCCCCGGGGGAATGACCACACCGTAATCCCTTCTCTATCCTTGTCTCAGGATCTTGGGCACGCACGCGCACACACCCTGGCGTGGGTTTAAGTTGCCAGGTCCAGGACTCGAACCGCAGTCGACTATGCGGGAGTCCAGCAACGTAACTATTACACCATCTGCTGCTCTCTAAATTTTATTAAAAGTGCACAAACAAACGTGGGGAAGATTGTGCAGCTTCTCCTTCTAATATGAATGTAGTACTTTCTTACATGTAACTCAGAAAATAATCCTATTCAGTAAATATGAAAATAATTCTATTAATCTAAGCATATTCAAATTTTTAGGAAAAAAGTAAATACCTACCTGTTATAATACATATGCTTCTGGAAATTTCTACTTAAAAACTCCTTGTAAAAGTCGGCCATTTCTTCTGCAGTCAATGTCGCTCTCTGACCTGAAAGTGAATTTCAACTTAAATATTGAGACTTAAAAGGAAAGAAATAAAAATAACTAAAAACAATTCAATTCAGTATGCTTACAGGATATAACATCACTATGTAAGTATCAGTTGTACTTTTACATATCAGAAATGAGTCATCTGAAATGGAAATTAAGGAAATAATTCCAGCGGCTGGTCCCAAAACCTAGTGGTTAAGGAAGCCAGACACCACATACTCCGTAACAGGGTTTATTTTAAATATTTATTTATTTATTTAATTCCATTTGTTGTTGTTGTTATTATTATTTTGGAGAGGTTTTTGCTATAGTGTGCATGTGCTCGCCAGAAAGAGACAGAAAGCGAGAAAGGGGGTTGGCCATACTGCAATTCCTTCTCCTCCATTCTCCTCTCGGGATCTTGGGCACGCATGCACACGTGCCCGGTATGAGTTTAAACAAGTGGGTCTGGGACTTGAACCGCGATTGCCTACACGGGATTCTAACGACACAGCCATTACGCTAACTGCTGGTCCCATTATTATTTTTTTTAATTTGACCAGAAAGAGACTCACACAGAGAGAAAGGTAAAGCGAGAAAGCAAGCCACCAGGACCAGGACTCAAACTGACATCAGCCATGTGGGAGTCCAATGCCCCAACCACCATGCCACCTGCCAGCCCCTCCAAAACAGGGTTTGAATCCGAGCCTTGGTAACTGGAAAAACGCACGGGGTGTGTGTGCATACCCAGATCCTGACAGGACGGAGGAGGGACCGCCATGCCCCGTCAGCAAGTGTCCTCTCTGTCTCTCTAGTGAGCGCAAACTCCCTCTGGCGATTAAAGAAAACAGACAGCGGGAGACCAGCAGTTGGCATAATGGCTCTGTCACTGGACTCCCATGTAGTCGACCGTGGTTCAAGTCCCAGACCCGGTGGCTTAACCTCATGCCAGGCACGTGTGTGTGCCCAAGATCCCGAGAGGAGAATGGAGAAGGGATTGCGGTGCGGCCATCTCCCCTGGGGGATGATTTCTCGCTTTCTGTCTCTCTGATAAGCACACGTGCCCTGTAGCAAAAATCTTTCTTAAAAAAAATTCATGAGAATACTTTTAGAAAAAGATCTCTGAGGTGTCAATAATATGCTACAAGACGGATAAACCCTAAAGCCATTATGAACTTCAATGAGAAGCAGCAACAGAAGGCCTGGCTGTACAGTCCCACTTCCCTGGAAACGCTCAGAGAGCAGAATCCGGAGACAGAAAGCGGTGCGTGGCTGCGAGGGCAGGGAGGGCTGACCGGCTGCTCGTGGGTACGGAGTTCTTTCTGGGGTGATGACAGCGTTCCGGAGTTACAATACCAAGGAGAGGTGCACGGTCAGAAGCCACTGAGCTATATAAGAGTACATGTTATGGTATGTGAATTAGATCTTGGTAAATAAAGACTTCTAGGTGGGGCCAGCCACTGGTGTGGTGGTGAGGGCCGCTAGATCCCACATGGCTGGCCTCCCGGTTCAAGTCTAGAACCCAGCAGCTTGGAAAACCACACCAGGCATGTGTGCATGTGTGCCCAAATCCCAAGAGCTCTTAGTGTCCCCACCTCTCTCTGTTTCTCTCCGGTAAGCACAAGCACCCTATAGCAGAAATAAAATTAAATCAATGGGGCTGGCAGGTGGCGTGGCGGTGAGGGCGCAGGACTCCTACATGGCTGACTACGGTGTGAGCCCCGGACCTGGCGGCTGGTTCTCTCTCTTTCTCTCTCGCTCATTCTCTTGATCTGTCTCTCTGGTCAAATTAAAATAAATAAATCATTCTTTAAAAATTAAATTAAAAAGAGGAACTGCTCGCTATCACAGTGAAGGGAGTAAAACGCTCTCTAACCTGAACGCGCCCCAGGGGAGGCCCCGCCATCGCGCCCCTCGAGTCAAGGAGCATGTGCTAGAGCCAGCAGCTGTCAGGGCAGCGGCCGTCCGCGGGGCCTGTGTGGTGCCCACTGCCCGGGCTCGCCGCATCCCCAAGGCCTGAACAGACAGACAGGAAGCAGAGCCTGTCCACCTGAGTGGGCCCACAGAGCGGCCAGGGCCCCACCTGAGGCCATCCAGGTGCGGCTCGAGGACAAGGGCAGGGACAGCACTCTGGCACAGAAGCGCCAATGCCAGCACCTCCAGAACCCCCCATAGAGGGGCAGAGCCGTACCCGCTCCCTGCCCAGCACGTGGTCCGCCTGCACCCCCACAGGGCGGCCTCCAACAGAGCTACCCAGTGGCAATGGTGGCTGCCGCTGCTGATGGCTGTGGACTTGGGGAGATAGCCAGGGCTGGGAGGGCCACCCAAGGCCACGTGTCCACCAAGGAAAGAACGTGCTGGCCCTCGAGTCACACGGAGACACCCAGACGATGGCGCAAGCACAGCCCCTGCTGCCACACAACAGACGGGACGAGAGCCACGGCTCTGCGCACCCGGAGGGCTGCCCGCCTGGACAGGCCGGCTCACTGTGCCTCAGTCCACTCAGCGACCGAGGGACGGGTGCGTCTGTCCCGACTGCCATCAGTACAGAGCCTTCGCGTGCCGCTGCGTGGAGGGGCTCAGCACACATCGCCATCACGGAGCTGTGCGGGACGGAGTCTCCCCACGGGAAACCTGCCCTGGACTCGGGCAGCGTGGATGCAGGCTTGCTGAGCGCACACTGGAGAATGCGGCCCGAGCAGGCTCTCCCTCTCCCGGCTGTGCTCTGCCCACTGGTGGTGCTATATCTGCAAATTTGCCAGGGCTCTTCCACAGCCCCAGGCTGCCATGTCCTCTGTGCTGCGCATACCCGCCCATCTGCCGTTCACAATTGTACGGGACTCCTGGACACCGACCCCTTTGTCTACCCAGCTCTCCGGGCCGCTGCAAGGCCCTGGCCTCAGCCTCCACCAACCCGTTTCCATGGCAACACCCTGCTCATTCAGCACAAGCCCCGCCTCCCTGGCTGACCCCAGAGCACCTCCTGTCAGCCTGGTGGCTGGCTGCATCCTTGAACATGGAGGGTCCCTGGGAGGCAGAGCCAGTCTGCAGGAAGGGAGGGGAGGGAGGAGGGTCCTGGGCAACGCCCCTCTGGGCCCTCCTGTACCCTGGGTCCCAGGCCACCTCCCTACTGGCTCAGCACACACCTGGTGCCCAGAGAGCCTGGTTCAAAGGAGGCCGGACTACTGCAGGGTGTTTTCACTCTTTATGCTCTCGTTTTATTTTTAAGAATTATTTTATTTAGCTTTATTTATTTTTAATTTGACCAGAGAGGGACAGAGCGAGAGAGTGAGAGAGAGAGAGAGAGGAGAGAAAGTGAGAAAGCAAGCCACCAGGTCTGGGGCTCAATCCGCAGTCAGTCACCATGACACTTGCCGGCCCTTTTATCTTTTTTTTTTTTTTAAAGAATTATGTTATTAAACTTATTTACTTATTTATTTTAATTTGACCAGAGAGGGACAGAAATAGAAAGTGAAAAGCAAGCGGCCAGGTCCAGGACTTGAACTACGGTGGGCCCTGTAGGAGTCCAGTGCCCTTAACTACCATGCCACCAGCCAGCCCTCAGTCTTTACGTTTGCACCTCCACCTCGGGGAACCATCATTACTCCAGACAAAGGAGATCAGTTTACCCTGTGCGCCTGACTACAGCGAGGAGCTGTGGACTGAACTCTGACCCACACATGGTTGCTTTAATAGCTGACTTTTTTTATATATATAAGGGCAACTTTTTTTCATCTATTTTTTTTTAGAATTCTTTATTTAATTTCATTTACTAGTATTATAAATACCCTCAGAGAGAAACAGAGAGAGACAGTGGGGGGGAAGGAAAGTGAGAAAGCAAGCCACCAGGTCTGGGACTCAAACTGCAGTCTGCCATGTGGGAGTCTAGCACCTTAACCACCACTCCACCTGCTGGCTCCAGTAATTGACTTTTTACACATTTGCAATATGTCTGCATTGTAGCGGGACTAAATCTTTTTTTTTTTTTTTTTAGGTCAAAAGTGATTAGTTTCCCCAACATCACATATTAATTATTTTTTGGAGAGGTTTTTGCTATAGGGCATGTGCGCTCACCAGAAAGACAGGGAGACAGAAAGCGAGAAATCATCCCCAGGGGGGATGGCCACACTGAGATCCCTTCTCCTCGAGTCTCTTCTTGGGATCTTGGGCATGCACACACACGAACCCGGTTTGAGTTTAAGCCATTGGTCCGGGACTCAGACCACAGTTGACTACATGGGAGTCCAGCAACATAGCTATTACGCCATCTGCTGGTCCCCCCAACAGCACATATTAAAGAAAGCTTGGGGACCAGCAGTTAGCGTAATGGCTATGTCGCTGGACTCCCACATAGTCGACCGCGGTTCGCGTCCCGGACCCAGTGGCTTAAACTGACGCCGGGCGCATGTGCATGTGTGCCCAAGATCCCGAGAGGAGAATGGAGGAGAAGGGATTGCGGTGTGGCCATCCCCCCTGAGGGGTAATTTCTCGCTTTCTATCTCTCTGTCTCTCTCTGTCTCTCTCTGGTGAGCCCACGTGCCCTATAGCAAAAACCTCTAAAAAAAAAAAAAAAGAAAGAAAGAAAGAAAGAAAGAAAGAAAGAAAGAAAGCTCTTCCTGGGACCAGCAGTTAGTATAATGGCTATGTCGCTGGACTCCCATGTAGTCAACCACGGTTCAAGTCCTGGACCCGGTGGCCTAAACTCACACTGGGTGCATGTGCGTGCGTGCCCAAGATCCCAAAAGTAGAAAGGAGGAGAAGGGATTGCGGCGTGGCCATCCTCCCTGGGCGGTGATTTCTTGCTTTCTGTCTCTCTGTCTCTGTCTTTCTGGAGCGTGCATGCACCCTATAGCGAAAACCTCTCCAACAAAAGAAAAAAAAAAAAGAAAGCTCTTCCCTCGGTTCTGGACATCTGAGAACAAGACTTGTGTTCTGGCCCCCTGAGGTGACACGCCTGCTACCACCCCACGCCAGTCACTGTGGCTGCTCGCTACTGTCACCCTGGCAGATAAGTCCATGTGCTCCCCACGCGGCAAGGTGCTGGGAGCAGCGGGCCCCTTCATCTGCAGTGGGGGCTAGGCCCCAGGGGTGCCTGACTCTGCAGACGGCATTGTGCCCATCCATGCTCTCCCTCTGCGTGTCTACCTAGGATCCCGGTGAACCTCTAAGGTGGACACAGGAAGAGATGAACAACGCACAATAAAACAGAACAAGGAGCCCTTCCAGCCCAACACCCAAGCGAGAGTCCATTTTCATCTGAGTCGGGCCTGGCCCTCCCTTAACTGAAAAGCTTCTGCGTGAAACCTCCCCTTTCAGCCCAACTCCCAAGTGAGACTTTGCTTCTTAGCTTCCATACACTGAGTATCTATACCGTCTAGGTGCACAGTAGCCAAACATCTGAGTACTTTTAGGGTCTTACAGAAGACCTCAACTTTTGGGACCAGCAGTTGGCGTAATGGCTATGTCGCTGGACTCCCATGTAGTCAACCGCAGTTTGAGTCCTGGACCCGGTGGCTTAAAGTCACGCCAGGCGCGTGTGTGTGCATACCCAAGGTCCTGAGAGGAGAGTGGAGGAGAAGGGATTGTGGCATGGCCTGGGGGGTGATTTCTCACTTTCTATCTCTCCATCTTTCAGGCAAGCACATTCGCCCTATAGCAAAAAGCTCTCTAAAAAAAAAAGAAAACTTCAACTTTCACTAAACTGCTACAGAAAGGAAGAAACTTATCTTCATAAATCGGAACTCAAATCTCTTTCTGTGTATACATGTTGCAAAACAACAGTAGAGGAGAGACTGGCATAGAAGTACCTCAGTATAGTCAAACGTGAATACCCACCAGATGACTAAAATTCAGAGAAGATGGGCCAGCAGGTGGCGGGGTGGCTAAGGCACTGGACCCCCACATGGCTGACTGTGGTTCAAGTCCTGGACCTGGCAGCTTGCTTTCTCACTTTCATTCTCTCTCTCTCTCTCTCTCTCTCTCTCTCTCTCTGGTCAACTTAAAAATTAATAATAATAATGGCAATGAATAAAATTAAGTAAACAATTATAAAAAAAAAAAAAAGAAAAAAAGGAAAAAAAAATTCAGAGAAGAGAGCCGGCAAATCGAGCAGCAGGGAGAAACACGGAGCTGCCGCAGGGCTCAGCTCCTCCCACGGCTCAGCTCCTCCTGTGCACCTCAATTCTCTGCTGGAACCCGCAGCTCAGCCCAGGTGCCCCTGTTTTCTAGCAAGTGGGAGGCCTTTGTAATATCCACTTCCATCAACAGAAGTGCAGTTTGCTTGGTGAGCATCAGGGAAATGAAACTGCAGAGATTGCAGGCCGTCTCCTCCCACACGCCTCTAACGCTCAGAATCACATCCAAGAAGGCTAGGAAGTAATGCATTATCTATCAGACGACCAGAGACCACCACAGAAGCACAAAAAATATGAGAAACCAAGAAAATATCTCTCTCCAAGGGAAAAGAACAGCCCTTCATCATCCACAGACAGTACAATGGAACTCGTGGAAATGTCAAATAAAGAATTTAGAATATTCACAGTGATAAAACCTAACAAAGATGCAAGAGAAGAGAGACAATGAACTTCAGAAGATGCAGGAAAAAAAAACAAAAAAACAAGTTCCAGGAGGTGAGGAAGTTCTTCCATGATCTGAAAGAGTAATTACACACCATAAAAAAGAATCAAATGAAACTGTAAGTGATGAAGGCTGTAATACGGGAAATCAAAACCTCCCTTCAAAGTATTAAAAGCAGACTAGATCATGCAGAAGATCGAATCTCAGATGTGTAAGATAGAACCTCTGACCTACAAAAATTCACCAAAGAGACAGAAAAAATAACCCAGAAGAATTAGAATAATATACGAGTAATTCTAGATGCCATTAGATGCCCAAACATCTGGATAATCGGTATCCCAAAAAGTGGAGAAACTGATAAGAGCATTGATAATCTATTCTATGATGGGAAGAAAACTCTCCAAACCTAGAGAGGCACTCAAATATCCAGACCCAAGAAATACAAAGGACCCCACACAGAATCAACCCAAGATTTTCTCCAAGACACATCATAGCCAGACTAACCAAAATCACAGAAACAAGATACTAAAACTGGCAAGAGAGAAACGTCAAGTTACTTTCAAAGGATATCCTGTAATATTAACATTGGAAACAATGCAAACAAGGGGGACCAGCAATTAGCATAATGGCTATGTCGCTGGACTCCCATGTAGACGACTGCGGTTCGAGTCCCGGATCCGGTGGCTTAAACTCATGCCGGGTGCTTATGCGTGCGTGTCCAAGATCCCGAGAGGAGAACGGAGGAGAAGGGATTGCGGCGTGGCCATCCTCCCTGGGGGGTGATTTCTCGCTTTCTGTCTGTCTCTCTCTATCTTTCTGGTGAGTACACATGCCTTATAGCAAAAACCTCTACAAAAAAAAAAAGTGCAAACAAGGAAAGGGTGGGAAGGTATATTCAAAGTGTTGGGGAAAAACAATTTAAACCAAGAATACTGTTCCCAGCAAGATTATCTTTCATATGGGGGGGTAAAAAAGACAAAAAACATTCTAAGATAAACAAAACCTGAAAGAATTTACCAACACCAGATCAGCTCTCCAAGAAGTGCTGAAGGGAGTGCTATACCAGGAAAACTAACGTCGGACACACAGAAATAAGAGTACAAGAAACAAGCAAGAGAATGGCCAGCCTGATGGTAGGGACGAGTCCAGAGCTGAACGTTAACTTCCAGAGTTCAAATGGAAAGATCAGACCATAGTAACACTGCAAATTCAATAGAACAGAGATTAATGACATGAGACTGAACAGGTGAAATAAAATTCTATGACTTTGGACTAAAATATTACTGATTTTCTTCTATGCTTTGTCTTCCAAATTTAAGGATTTTTATTATCTTTTGAGTTGTTGATAGGTCTAGCAATTTGTTATATTCTTTTTTTTTTAACTGAAACATAAACTTTTCTCCCTTTCTGACCCCTCTGTAATTGGAAAATATTCATGAACATTCTTATTTTGTGGCAGAATGGTTATTTACCTAAGTTCAATAACGCAATAGTATCTGTTGCTTTGCATCAGAAATTAAATTCTTTTTTTTTTTTTGGAGAGGTTTTTTTTGCTATAGGGCGCATGCGCTCGCCAAAAAGACAGAGAGAGACAGAGAGACAGAAAGCGAGAAATCACCCCCCAGGAGGGATGGCCACGCCACAATCCCTTCTCTTCCATTCTCCTCTCGGGATCTTGAGCACACATGCACATGTGCCCGGCATGAGTTTAAGCCATGGGGTCTGGGACTCGAACCGCAGTCAACTACATGGGAGTCCAGTGACACAGCCATTACGCTAACTGGTGGTCCCGCAGAAATTAAAATATTATGGGGCTTTGTGCAAATAACAGACCAATCTGAGACTAAATTTTTTTTTTTTTCCAAATAAGTTAGTTTACACCTCTCTTTAGTAAAAGGGGGAGTGGAAAGGGAAAAAAAATGTTTTAGAAGAAAATCACAGTGCACTTGTCACTAGATTTTAGCTTTGTCCATATTTTTAGTTTAATTAATTAAGATTTTTTATGAAACAATAAAATATAAAAAGAACCAGTTTAGTATGGGGGGGAGGAAAAGGGGAAGAAAAAAAGTGAAAGTACGTTTAATTAACAAAAAAATGAGAAGCTGTTTGCTGATGATAATGTATATAGTAATATCTTTGTCTTGACTGATATACATAGTATCCATGCAGGAAAAAGAAATGTACACTGTGAAGATACATGTAATTAAATGTAAATTTAAAAATAAATTTTTTATTTATAAATGGGAACCTCCCCCCAAAAAAATTTAAAAATAAAGTTTAAAAAAAAATCACTAGGGAACCAGCAGTTTGGCGTAATGGCTATGTCGCTGGACTCCCACGTAGTCGACCGCGGTTTGCGTCCTGGACCCGGTGGCTTAAAACTCATGCCGGGCGCGTGTGCGTGCGTGCCCAAGATCCCGAGAGGAGAATAGAGGAGAAGGGATTGCAGCGTGACCATCTCCCCTGGGGGGTGATTTCTCGCTTTCTGTCTCTATGTCTCTCTCTGTCTGTTTGGTAAGCACACACGCCCTATAGCGAAAACCTCTCAAAAAAAAAAAAAAATCACTGACTTGAAAAACAAACAAAAGCAGAACAATGCCAACAGCACTGCTGTAGAGGGTACGGGAACATGGTCTCCCTTCAAGCTCCTCACTGTACTGAACCACCTACTGCAGGAGGCAGGACTGCGGCATGCACACACGCTACCTGCCCTGAAGTCACGGTCTCCCACACAGTGTGACCACGGGGTGGTGAGGACACTTCGCAACCACACTTTCCAAGGATACGACACGGTGTTAACTACAGTGCCCGTGGGTGTGCCTCTGGAGTCCCACGCTCCGTGGGAAGCCTGGCAGCCCGTGGCTGGCAGCTGACACAGCGCAGCCTGCCCCCCATGCCGACTGCTATGAGCAGCTGCAGGTGGCAGCTCCCCGGGTCTCTGCTGCTCAGCACACCGTCATGACGAGTTCGGACAAAATCACTTTTTTTAAAGAGGCTTTTGCCATAGGATGTGTGTGCTTGCCAGGAGAGAGACAGTGAAAGGGAAAGTAAGAAGTCACCCCCGGCCAAGGCCACGCCGCAATCCCTTTTCCTCCATTTTCCTCCCGGGCTTTTGGGCACACAGGCACATGTGCCTGGCATGACTTTCAAGCTACTGGGTCCGTGACTTAAATTGCAGTTGGCCCTGTAGAAGTCCAGTGATGTAACTACCATGCCACCTGTTGGCCCCCAATTGAGCAAAACTTGACACGATTCAAATCGGGCAGTTTTCCCAGACCAACTCCTGGGAATTCTGGGTAGCCTCATGATCAACTCGGTATTTTAAGTTCTAGAAAGAGAAAGTGACATACAAAACTGAAAAGGAATGAGGTAAAAAAACAATTTTGGTTGGTTACATTCCAATGTTTGTCTGCATTAATACAGTTTAAAAGGCGAATGCCTGTGACTGACTGAAGCCCAGAAAAGAAAAGCAAGCACCCAGCTTTCTCTATAATGAGGTTGGAGCTGCTTGCAGAAACCAAGGAGGAGGCTAAAGCGCTCTCTCCGGGCTCTCCTGGCTGGCCCTTAGCCTGTGCTCACCAGGATAGGGGGTGGGGGAGCTGAGGAGCCAGATGCCAGGCCCTGTCCTGTTGGCTGACCACCGCCCCATAGAGGTGGGCTCTGAGAGGGTGTGACTATCCTACCGTCGTGACTTCTCGCTCTCTTAGACGTGGCTGAATGTGGTTCAAGTCCCAGACCTGGCGGCTTGCTTTCTCTTTCCCCCTCCTCTCTCTGGTGAGTACATGTGCCCTGTAACAAATTAAAAAATAGGGGCCAGCAGGTAGCATGTGGTTAAGGGCGCTGGACTACATGGCCGACCACAGTTCAAATCCCAGACCTGTCAGCTTGCTTTCTGTCTCCCTCTCTCTTTCTGTCCCTCTGGTCTGGTCAAATTAAAAAATATAAAGGGACCAGCAGTTAGCGCAATGGCTATGTTGCTGGACTCCCACGTAGTCGACCACAGTTCGCGTCCCGGACCCGGTGGCTTAAAACTCACGCCGGGTGCATGTGTGTGCATGCCCAAGATCCTGAGAGGAGAATGAATGGAGGAGAAGGGACTGTGGCATGGCCATCCCCCCTGGGGGGTGATTTCTCTCTTTCTGTCTCTCTGTCTCTCCCTGTCTGTCTGGCAAGCGCATGTGCCCTATAGCAAAAACCTCTCCAAAAAATAAAAAAAATATATAAAATAATTCTTTAAAAAATTAAACAAATAATTCTTAATTTTAAAAAATTTGCTCAATGAAATTGCACTAAATTGAATTGACTGGGTATTTCTTTTTACAAGCCTTCGGACAGACTTAGCTTTTGAGGCCAATAGTTTTAGATTTCTCTTCAAAATAACGTCTGAACCGTCCACATCTTTAACACACTCCAGGCAGCGCTAGTCAGGCCTCACATCAACACCGGGAGAAAGGGACTCAAGGGGACCTCGAGCATGAGCCTTCCTGTCCAGAGAGAAACGGCCGCACAGTAGGCCAGGGAGCAGGGAGCCGCCTGGCGGCTCAAGGACCGGCCTCGGTGGGTGGGGGCTGGGCAGGGCTGGGCAGGGCTGGCCCGGCAGGCCCGGCAGGAGCCCCGCTCAGAGGAGGAACGACGCTACCCAACGCTCTGCAGTCTGGGGGAGCCTGCGCGCCTCGGCTGAGCAGCGGCTGCCAGAACTGCCTTTGTGGCAAACGCCCGGCTCTGGCTGTGCTGCACACGATGGGTCTGACAGGGCAGGAGACTGTATCCGACAGTCAGACCCCGCCTGCGGTCTGTTCTTGTAAATTAAGTCTATTGGAACACACAGAAGCCCATCTCTTTCGGATTTTTTCTTTCTTTCTTTTTTTTAAAAAAATTATTTTATCCGAGACCAACGGTTGGCATAATGGCTATATCAATGGACTCCCATGTAGTCGGCTGCGGTTCAAGTCCCAGACCCGGTGGCTTAAACTCACGCTGGGCGCGTGTGCGTGTGTACCTAAGGTCCCAAGAGGGGAATGGAGAAAAAGGGATTGCGTTGTGGCCATCCCCCCCCGGGGGGTGATTTCTCACTTTCTGTCTCTCTGTCTCTGTCTTTCTGGAGAGTACATGCACCCTAAGCAAAAATCTTTCCAAAAAATAAAAAAAAATGTTTTATTCAACTTTATTTTAATTTGACGAGAGAGAGAGAGAGAGAGAGGGAGGAAAAGTGAGAAGGCAAGCCACTAGGTCCAGGACTCAGACTCGGGTCAGCCTTGTGGGTCCACCATGCCGGCTGCCGGCCCGTTTCCGTATTTTCTATGGCTGCTTCCACACTATAGCAGTGGAGCTGAGCAGCTGCAACAGAGACCCCTGTGGCTGCTACTCTAGCCAACCTAGAGGGTGGCCGACCTCTGCTCCCCAGGTGCACGCTGGGGAACTAGCTAGGGAGTTACTGTGATAGGCAGGGCATGAACAAGGGCCTGAACCAAAGCTTGGTCTTCGGACAGGGCGCAGCAGTGCTGAGAAATGACCCGGAGGGGACCTGCACAGAGATGGGGCGGGGGTGGGGTGGGGGTGGGGGTGGGGGGTAGGGGTGAGACGCCTACAACGTGACTCTGGTTTCTGGCTCACGGGACCCAGGGCTATGAACTGAGATGGGGAATCCAGGAAGAGGAGCTATTATGGGAGACAAAGAGAATGCAGCAGCCATGGGGCCTGGGGATAAGATCCCAGAGGTCGGGCGGTCACCCAACAGAATGACCGAAGACCCCACAGGAGCCGTCACACAGAGGGAGGCCAGGGAGCAAGGGCGCTGGCAGGCAAGTGAGGAAGGCAGGAGGAGCGGGGAGAGGGAGGCCGCCCAGGCTTCAGTGAGGCCGTGAAGGCCCTGTGGGGGCAGGGGTGTGCCCTGGGGGAGAGGGGAGAGGCCGCTGGCGCCACCCCGCCTCCTCTGGGAGCTCAGCAGCCAGGTGGGTTTACCTCGGGAGCTCCTCACCGACCTGACCTCGGCCACAGCGCCACCGGGAACGCACCTGATTCGGCTCTCAGCCCCAGGCCTTTAGCCTTCAGTCTCGAGTGAATGAACTCTTCCTTCTCCTGAAAGAAATCGACCGTGAGAACCTCCCTCCCAGCATTCCCTCTCCCTGACTCCGGCGCAGCCCGCAGCGTTCTGGAGAAGCCTGGACGGGGCTTTCTGAGAAACGGCCCCTCTCAAAACCCGCTCCGTTTCCGCTACTGCCACAGGGCAGGTGTGCTGGCCACCGTGAGAGCAAGAGCACCCCCAGTGGGCACGGCCCT
Source organism: Tupaia tana (assembly GCA_026018925.1). NCBI lineage: Eukaryota > Metazoa > Chordata > Mammalia > Scandentia > Tupaiidae > Tupaia > Tupaia tana. The sequence goes on along the minus strand of JAKSZU010000001.1, from coordinate 267,739,945 downwards.
GCTGCCCGTCTCCTCCCTTTCTCCATGCCATCAGGGTCCGGGGCACAGAGGCACACATGTGTGCTCAGCCACGTGGGATCTGGCTCCCCATGGACAGGGCTTAACCGTCGTGCTGTGGGACAACCCAAAAGCCCATTTTAAACTATATAAATTTGTAAGGCCAGCAGGTGGCATGGTGGTTAAAGAGCTGGACTCCCACATGGCCAACCAGGGTTTGAGTCCCAGACCTGGCAGCTTGCTTCCTCTCTCTCATTGAATTGAATAATAATAATAACAAATAAAATAAATAATTCTTTTTTAAAAAGGAAAACATTCAATAAGCTTTAGGAGGCATTATTTATAAACCCACAGAAGAGGATCCACTCCATTTGAATTAGGCCACCCAAAGGCATAAACAAAGTGTAAGTGTTTTTCTTCTGGACTAGAATATTTATATTTCTTTCTCATTTAGGAGCATGACGTTAAGAACTTTGACGTCTCAGACAGCACCGACGCCCCTTTGCAGACGTCCATTTTCAGGAACGCTCCCACATCAAACAGTACTTCCAGCTCTGCCTCGGCTCGTCACTTGACTTCCTGGAAAGTCTCAAGAGCTGTGATACTGGGAATGACCCACAAACCTCACGTGTGGCTACACGCGCACACGCACACACGTGGGAGGGGAGAAGACGGAAGGAGGGGCGGAGACACCACCAGGAAAGAAAGGCCGAGCAGACCCTAAGGGGCAGCCCCCACATGGCCGACTCTCAGTCACGCTCTTATCTAAGGCGAAGACCTACCTGACTAAAAGACAGATTCTGGTGTGCCCAGAACTGTTGATTCCACTCTTGTGTTTCTTGTCTTAATTCTCTAAGTTTTTGTTCCAATGCTGATTCATTTTCAGGGATATAAAAATGGACAGGTCGAAGGTTTGAGTATTTGTCTGGAGGTCCTATCCAGTCATGGCAAGACTTCCTCGGAGGGTGGAATTGTGAGACCTTTAAAAAAATGCACTAAATTAACACGCAACTAAGCAAATTCCAGTTTTATAAAATTAAAGGTACGGACTTACTAAAGCTTCTCATTACCTTACTCTTTTTTTTTTTTTTTTTTTAAAGATTTTTGCCAAGGGGCACGTGCACTCACCAGAGAGAAATCACCCCACAGTGGGGTTAGCCATGCTGCAATTCCTTCTTCATTCTCCACTTGGGATTTTGGGCACATGTGCATACACACTCAACATGTTTTTTTTTTTTTTTTTAATAATTATTTTATTTAACTTTATGTATTCATTCGTTTATTTATTTTAATTTGACCTGAGAGGGACAGAGTGAGAGAGAGGGAGAGTGGAAGCAAGTCGTCCGGTCCAGGACTTGAATCACAGGTCACGTGGGAGTCCAGCACCCTTCACCACCATGCCACCTGCCGGCCCCACTCAACATCTTTTTTAAGCCGCCAGATCCAGGAATCGAACCACGAAATGAGCCACGTGCGGTTCAGCGTGCCAATCACCATGTTACCTGCTGGGCCTAGCTTACTTTTTTTTTTTCAAAGATTATAGTGTATCCAGCAAATTTCCAAATTAAAATTAATAAATACTATCACCATTAATATTATACAAATCTGCTCAACAAGTGGCACTAGAATAACTGGATATCCAAAATGCAAAAAAAAAAAAAAAAAAGAAAGAAAGAAAGAAAGAAAGAAAAAGAAAAAGAAAGAAATAATGAACAAACTCTCAAGTTGCAGCTCGCACTGCATAAAAAAGCTAAATGAACTCAGGGCCAGCCGGTGGCATGGTTGTTAGGGGCACTGGACTCCCACATGGCCGGCTGTGGTTCAAATCCTCGACCTGATAGCTTGCTTTCTCTCACTTTGTCTCTTTCTGGTCAAATAAAAATAAATAAATACAGAGACCAGCGGTTGGCATAATGGCTATGTCGCTGGACTCCCGTGTAGTCGACTGCAGTTCAAGTCCCAGACACAATGGCTTAAACTCACGCTGGGTGCGTGTGCATGCGTGCCCAAGATCCCCGGTGTGGCCATCGGTTATTTCTCGCTTTCTGTTTTTCTGTCTTTCTAGCAAGCACACACACCCTATAGCAAAAACCTCTCCAAAAATAAATAAATAAATAAATAAAGTCAAATACTGGGGAGAAAAAAAAAAAAAAACGAAATGAACTTACGACAGATCACAGACTTAAATGTAAAATATAAAACCACGCCGCAGTCCCTTCTCTGCAGTCTCCTCTCGGGATTCCGGGCACGCAGGCACACACTGCCCGGTGTGATTTTGAAGCCTCTGGGTCCAGGACTCACACCACACAGCTGACCATGTGGGATCTGCGCTTGAACCTCCACATCCTCTGCCAGGCCCTCCCGGAGCGGCGCGGCGGGCGCGGGTCCCTACGAGCAGCAGCTCCCGACCCGGCCGGGCGGAACGCGGCCCACCGCGCAGCCCGCCCGGGCAGCAGCCGTCCGGAGGACAGAAGGGACGCGGCGCCGCCGGCTGGCCCGCCACGCCCACGCCGGGACCCGGCGGCCGACGCGGGAGCTCGCGGCTCGGGGCGGTCGGGAACCGCAGGGCGGGTGGTGCGGACTCCGGAGGAAGGGCCCGGCCCTAGCGGCGGCAGGACCGGCCTCCCCTCGCGGCCACCCCTCCCGGCCCGCCCCCGGGCACCCCGCTTACCCGGCCCGGCGCCGCCTCCCCGCGCTCGGCACAGCGCTCCGGAGCGCGCTGCCGGCCGCAGCCCACGAAGGCGCGGCAGACAGTAGGGAGCAGGGGCTTCCTCGCGGGCCGCAGGGCCGCCATGGCTTCGGGCCCGCCCCGCTCCCGCGGCTCACGGCAGAGTCGCGACGGCGCGCGGGCTGCCTTACGGCAACGTCGCAAAGCCTGCGTGAGCGCCGCGGCGCGGCCGACCGTGCGCCTGCCCGGCGGTGTGACGGGCCGTGGGGCGGCGGCGCTGCACGGGGGTGGGCGCTGGTCAGCCGCGGCCTCCAGGCTGCCTTGCCGCCGGGCCAGGACGCGGACGGAAGCGAGGCGCGGACGTGGAGGCTTTCCCGGGGTTCGCGGTGCTCGGCCCGGGGCGGGACTGGCGGCCGCAGCTGCGGAAGTGGTGGAGGCGGCGGCGGAGCGCGATGGCGCGGGCGGGACAGGTGAGCGGGCGCGACGGCCGGGGCGCGGGCGGGCGATCTCCCCGCGGGACCACCCTCCGCCGGCGCGCACCCCGCGCGGCCCCTACACCCGCGACACCTCTGGGCGCCGGCCCCACCCTGGCCGGTCGCGGGCCGGGCTGGTGGGGCCTCCCCGCGCGCCCGCTCCGCGGCGCCCATTGTGAGGTCAGGGCGGCGGCGCGTCGGGGGCCTGGGCCGAGACGCCCGGAGCGGCCGCCGCGGCCAGTAGCTGCCGCCGCCGCCGGCCCCTTCTCCGGCTGCCGGGTCCAGACCTAGCCGGGAGGGGTGAGGGATGCCGCTTGGGGCCCAGCTGCGGTGCCGCACCCCGTAAGGGCTGAGCTTCCACCTCGCCACCACGATCCGGGGAGCCGAGGCCGAAAGCAGCTCAGCCCTCCTCCGGGTAAAGCGCCGCGAGGGGAGGACCGGGCGGCCGGGGCCTGCGGGGGCGCGTCCTCGCTCGGACGCCCGCGGGGGACTGCTCTCCGCCCTTCATCCGCCCCGAGCAGCCGCGGCAGAAACGCGGCGTGCGGGGTCTCCGTGTGAACGCGTTCCTAGTGTCCCGCGTTGCGGGGTGTAGGCTGGGCACGTTGGGGCCGGGGAAACCCACGACGGAGCGTTCAGCACAGCCCGTGCCGTCGGGGCCTGTGGACTAACGTACCTCTCTGGGAGTGCTGGGAGAGACCGGAGGAGTGGAGAGGAGGGCGGTGGGAACCAGGGGCTCTGGGGACCGCTGGGCCTTGTTCTGGTGGCTCAGGTCCTTTCGGTCATTTCCCCGGCAATCGGGCCTGCCTGTTGGCTGTGTCGGGGAACACTGGGGTACGAGGGTGGGGAAGATTAGAAGAGCCATGGTTTACTTTCCCAAAAGCTTTCAGAGAATAACTTAAAACATAATGTCTCAAATATCTGTGCTGTGTCCGGGCTGAGGGGTCCCTTGCTTATGACCCTGTCATGGAGACAAACTTGCTCACTTTTGTGGTTGAAGGAACTGGAAATCCAGGGCCCAGAGCACCCCCCACCTTCCGCGGGCAGCAACTGCTGTCTGCTCTGGAAGTCCCTGCTGACACGTTGTTTTGGGGAGCGAGCTGATAAGTCAGCCTGCTTTCTGTGCTTGAGTCGTCTTTCCGAGTGCAGCAGCAAGCCTTTCTTTTTTTTTTTTTTTTTTTTTTTTCTTTTGGAGAGGTTTTCGCTGTAGGGCGTGTGCACTCGCCAGACAGAGAGAGAGAGAGACACGGAGAGATAGAGAGAAATCACCCCCCAGGGGGGATGGTCACGCCGCAATCCCTTCTCCTCCATTCTCCTCTCGGGATCTTGGGCACGCACGCACACGCTCCCGGCGTGAGTTTAAGCCACCGGGTCCGGGACTCGAACCGCGATCGACTACATGGGAGTCTAGTGACATAGCCATTACGCCAACTGCTGGTCCCACAAGCCTTTTTTTTTGAGAGAGAGAGGTTTTTGCTGTCGGGCATGTGCACTGGCCAGAGAGACAAAAAGTGAGAAATGACCCCCCCAGGGGGGGAAAGCCATGTGGCAATCCCTTCTCCAGTCCCCTCGCGGGATTTTAGGCACACACACATTTGTGCTGAATGTGAGTTTAAGCCACGAGGTCCGGGACTCAAACTGTGGTTGACTACATGGAAGTCCAGCAGCATAACCATGATACCATCTGCTGATCTCTATACGCCCTTTTTTTTTCTGTTTTTTTTTTTTTTCTTTTTTTTGAGAGGTTTTTGCTATAGGGCACGTGCACTCAACAGAGAGACAGAGAGAAAGTGAGAAATCACCCCCCGGGGGGATGGCCATGCCGCAATCCCTTCTCCTTCATTCTCCTCTTGGGATCTTAGGCACACACGCACATGCACCTGGCGTGAGTTTAAGCCACCAGGTCCGGGACTTGAACCGTGGTCCACTACATGGGAGTCTAGCGACGCGACACAGCCATTACACTAACTGCTGGTCCCCCATAAGCCCCCCCCCTTTTTTTTTTGAGAGGTTTTTGCCATAGGGCGCATGCACTCGACAGACAGAGAGAGACAGAGAGATAGAAAGTGAGAAATCATCCCCCAGAGGGGATGGCCACACCGCAATCCCTTCTCCTCCATTCTCCTCTCGGGATCTTGGGCACGCACTTACACACACCCGGTGTGAGTTTAAGCCACTGGGTCCGGGACTCGAACCGCAGTCTACTACGTGGGAGTCCAGCAACACAGCCATTATGCTAACTGCTGGTCCCCATAAGCCCTTTTTTAAAGCGTGTCTTTTTTCTTTCTTTCTTTTTCTTTCTTTTTTTTTTTTTTAGAGGTTTTTGCTATAGGGCACATGCACTCACTAGAAAGACAGAGAGAAAGTGAGAAATCACCCCCTGGGGGGGATGGCCATACCACAATCCCTTCTCCTCTCGGGATCTTGGGCACGCACATACACACGCCAGGCATGAGTTTAAGCCACCAGGTCCAGAACTTGAACCGCTGTTGACTACTTGGGAGTCCAGCGACATAGCCATTACACCATCTCCTGATCCCCTAAAACGTATCTTTCTTTTTTTTTTTTTTTTTAGAGGTTTTTCACTATAGGGCGTGTGCACTCGCCAGACAGAGAGAGAGAGACAGAGAGACAGAAAGCGAGAAATCACCCCCCAGAGGGGATGGCCACGCCACAATCCCTTCTCCTCCATTCTCCTCTTGGGATCTTGGGCACGCACACACACGCGCCCGGCGTGCGTTTTAAGCCACCGGGTCTGGGACGCGAACCACAATCGACTACGAAGGAGTCCAGCGACATAGCCATTACGCTAACTGCTGGTTCCCAAAACATGTCTTTTTCAAGTGAGATTTTAGGGTGAATTAATACATGACTAGCAGTCTGCAGAGACCGTGCTGTAATAAGTTATCATTTTTGTCATCTTTTAGTGCTTGTGAAACTGAACACAACTAAAGTATGGCTATGGGAAACCAACACCCCTCCATCAGTAGGCTTCAGGAGATCCAGAAGGAAGTGAAGAGCATAGAACAGCAGGTGATCGGCTTCAGTGGTCTGTCAGATGACAAGAATTACAAGAAGCTGGAGAGGATCCTAACGAAACAACTGTTTGAAATAGACTCTGTAGATACTGAGGGGAAAGGGGACATCCAGCAAGCTAGGAAGAGGGCAGCCCAAGAGACAGAACGCCTCCTCAAGGAGTTGGAGCAGAATGCGAACCACCCACACCGGATCGAAATCCAGAACATTTTCAAGGAGGCCCAGGCCCTCGTGAAGGAGAAGATCGTGCCGTTCTCCAGCGGAGGCAGCTGTGTAGCCGATGAGTTTGAAGAAGGCATCCAGGGGATCATCCTGAGGCTGACACATGTCAAAACGGGAGGCAAGATCTCCCTGCGGAAAGCGCGGTACCACACCTTAACCAGAGTCTGTGCCGTGCAGGAGATCATCGAGGATTGCACCAAGAGGCAGCCTTCCCTGCCACTTTCTGAGGACGCACACCCTTCCGTGGCCAAGATCAACTCTGTGATGTGTGACGTGAACAAGGCCAGGGGCACTCTGATTGCACTGCTGATGGGTGTGAGCAGTAACGAGACTTGCAGGCACCTGTCGTGTGTGCTGTCGGGGCTGATTGCCGATCTGGATGCTTTGGATGTGTGCGGGCGTACAGAAATCAGAAATTATCGGAGGGAAGTAGTGGAAGACATCAACAAATTATTGAAGTATTTGGATTTAGAAGAGGAAGCAGACACTACTTACGCGTTTGACCTGGGACAGAATCATTCCATTTTGAAAATAGAGAAGGTCCTCAAGAGAATGAGAGAAATAAAAAACGAACTTCTCCAAGCACAGAGTCCTCCGGAATTGTACCTGAGCTCCAAAACAGAATTGCAGGGTTTGATCGGACAGTTGGATGAGGTAAGTCTCGAAAAAAACCCCTGCATCCGGGAAGCCCGGAGAAGAGCCGTGATTGAAGTGCAGACCCTAATCACTTACATCGACTTGAAGGAAGCCCTGGAGAAAAGAAAGGCGTTCACCTGCGAGGAGCATCCCTCCCACAGAGCAGTCTGGAGTGTCCTGGGAAACTTGTCGGAGATCCAGGGGGAAGTTCTTTCATTTGACGGAAATCGAACTGATAAGAACTACATCCGGCTAGAAGAGCTGCTGACCAAGCAGCTGCTAGCCCTGGACGCCGTGGACCCGCAGGGGGAGGAGAAGTGCAAGGCTGCCCGGAAGCAGGCCGTGAAGCTTGCCCAGAATATTCTCAGCTACCTGGACTTGAAATCCGACGAATGGGAGTACTGACGAGCCAGCGCGCACGGCTGGGATCACTTGTTTTGCACTTTATATATATACGTCTATGTATTTATAGAGCGCTTTCAGTTCATCGATCTGAATGTGATTTATACATGCATATTTCAATCTCAGTATTTATGATTTAAGCAAATTATATTCACGACCTCTGCTGCTTTTACTGTTGCAAAACAAATATTACAGCACATGAACTTTTCCATTCGGGCCGTTGTCCGTATGATGTGGTGTGGTTTGTTGTTTGTCCTTTTTGTTTTGTGTGTGTGTTCCTTGAAAAAAAACAAAATAGAGACAGCTTCGGTAGTTAATTTTTTAAAGGATTGTGCAAGGATTAAATGCAGATATTTGCGGATCTACAAATAGACATAACCTTATATAATAGGAAAGATTATGAGAAAGGGGGAAATGTTTGGTTAAATAGGAACCAGGCCAGAGTTCAGCACAGTGTAGTGATTTTTTTTTATGCTAAATAAAACGAGTTTTTCCACTAACAAAGCCTCCTTGGGACCACCCAGCTGAGTGGTGGGGGCTTTGTTCTGTTTATTGATGGTCTGTTCTTTTGTAAACATTTTTGTTCGAGAAACAGCTATCCCCACACACACACTTTGCATTTTGAGGGGAAAATCTTATTTTTGAATTATTAAAATTGTAAAAACTAATGACCAAAAAGCCTTTGTGGCTGCACTCATGAAGGGAGAAAACACCAGCTATTTAATACCTTCAGGTTTGGTGGGGGTGTATTGCTTGTGAAATGTGAACTTAAAATTTTTCTTAGTAACTAGTAAGGATGGGAACATTTAAATGGAGTTAATATATCTTTTTTAAACAAACAAAAGGGAAACACCCACAGTTACAGTGAAGATCAGTTACACTGTCAGGTTACACTACAACTAAGCAAGAGTGCCCGAAGGTAGCTTGTAGTGGTGCTCCTCGTTCCAGGCCATGGTACGGACAGACATGTCAGGTGTGCCTGGTGCTACTTGGCAGCGGATGAGAACAGGAACCCGGTGAGCCCCAGGGCATGGGTCTTTATAGTTTGTCAGGAAGTTAACTGGCAGCCACTGGCATCTTAAATGTCACCTGCTCTGGGCTAGTGGATGAGACCTGCACAGAATTAGAGGCGTGTCCTGGGCACCTGCCAGTCTCCCTGGCTGGTGTTATCAGGATGGGTGTTACCGGCACGCAGGTGTTCTCTGTTGCCTGAACGAGTCATTAAAGTCTGTCGTGCACAGTGTTTTCCTCTGCTCAAGGGTGTTTATATTTCTGTAAATACTTTCTGGAGGATCCAGTTTTACAGCTGCCTTTGATGCAAACGAGGATTTTCCAAAATCCTGAAGTGCCTTGACAGCATGTTCCCATTACGACTAGCAAACTGCTTTGTGGTAACCTGGCACCAAATAATCCCTTTAGACTCCATCTTTCGGACTCCATGGTAATCTGTTGTTCTCTTTCAGAGATGTTGATTTTGTACCTTTGTGGGGAAATTGTCACTTCTAACTGTTCCGGTTCTTGCACCAGATGATTCTGCTAAAAATACGGTGGAGGAATTTGCCTTAAATATCTCAAAGACGATAAAAACATATCCCTGAACAAATCTTCACTTTGTCTCTACCACCCAATCATTCAGTGCCCTTGATAAGTCTTTTCCTATGCAGAATGTTCTAGAACCCTTGGCTAGTGTGGTCAAAGGGTTGTCAGAGTCCCACTGCAGGCTGGCACCTGTTGGCTGTGGGCGCTGTCAGTGGGGTTCATTGAATTCCTCCTTTTAACCAAGGAGGTTCTAGGATTGCTTTTTTGCGTCGTAATGTTAAGAGTGCTCATACGATCCTGAAGAAGAGTTAGGGTAAGCACCCAGAGATGCCCTTCACCGGGATCAGCTACTTACATTTTCATCTCATTTTTGAAAATTAAATGTCACCATTCCCTATAAAAAGTATCTATCCTTCATTCTTTGAAAGCAGATTTCCTTGTCACGCTTTTCGGTTTTTATAGTTTTTGTGAAGACCTCTGCTCAAGCGACCATCACGTGGCGGTGCAGGGTTTAGAACCGATCCCTGGTCGCTGTGACCCTTTGGTATGGGCAGTTGAGGTCATTGTAGGGACCAGTTTGACCGCGAGTGACTTCTGGGTGTGGCTTCGTGTCCTGTCTTCGATTTGCTCTAGGCTCTTGCACCGGATGATTCTGCTGCCATGAAGAGTTCGAGACACCGGACTTAGCTTTCCTCATCCTTGGGAGCCATGTGTCACAGGGGCGGCCGCACGGCGCTCTCACTGGGCTCATCATGTGTGTTGTATGTTCCCGATCATGAAGAGAATCTACTGCAAGTCACACTGACACCAAAGATGTGCCGCCCGAGTCCAGTAAGCCGTGGCCCGTGCCCTGTGCCCACTGGCGGGTCCTGGCCGCCTTGCCTTGCTGGCAGCCGGTGTTGCTTTCAGATCGTCCTCGTCCAGACAGGAAGTCGGCCGCTGTAAGGAGGCAGTTGCTAAAATAAACAGCCAATGTGTCAAAACACAAGTTGAATGCTTCATTTTGCTCAGCGCCTGTCTGTGCCACCACAGGAGAAGGAGTGAGGTGCACGGGCTCGTCCCAGCGCTTCCCTTGCAGGCCCAGCTGGCATGCGGCTCCGGCCTGGGCCCCAGCTCCGGGCAGTGCCTGCGCAGGGCTGCTTAGAGCAAAGCTCGCGGTGTGCAGCCAGTCACGCTCCCTCACGCTCGAGCTGCTGGCCGTCGATGTCTGTCAGAGCCGGGTGTCCCGGTGTACCGGCTCCAGACCTCCCTCCATTGCCCGTGTGCCTGACGCTCTCCCTTCAGGTCAGTGTAACCTGCAGACACGTGTTAGCACAGCCTGCGTTCATCCTGGACGTTCGAGAACACTGCTTAGCTTTGTGGAGGAAGGGGATGGGCCTGCCGTCGGTGCCGCTGCGTGGGCCTCGGGTGCTGACGGACTGGGGGCTCTGCTACCCAGCGCCCAGCTTGCCACGCTGCTGTCTGCCCAGGGGCGGGGAAGGGCTCCCTGGAGCTGCTCCCTGCATTTGCAGAAAGGAGGGGAACCTGGAAGGCTCTCTCCAGAGGAAAGTTTCCTGTTGAAACTCTCCAGGCCCTGTGTGGAGGTGTTGGGTGTGACGCCCCCAGGCGCTCCCCTCTTCCACTCACTCCCGCAATGCTGTGCTTCACAGCTGAGTGACAGCACACCTAGAAGCAAAAACACTCCTGGGGGCCAGCCGATGGTGTGGGGGTTAAAATGCTGGACTCCCACATGGCCGACCACGGTTCAAGTCTTGTACCTGACAGCTTACTTTCTCACTTCCTCTGTCTCTCTCTAGTCATATTAAAAAAGAGATTCTTTTATTTAAAAAGAGGTTTTTGCCTTAGGATGCTGTGCTCACCAGAAAGAGACAGAAAGTGAGAAATCACCCCCCAGGGGGATTGGCCATGCCACAGTCCCTTCTTTCTCCTCCTGGATCTTGGGCATGGACGCGCACACACGCACCCAGTGTGAGTTTCAAGCCACCAGGTTCAGGACTTGAACTATGGTTGGCCATGTGGGAGTCCAGTGACCTAACTGCTACACCATCTGCTGGCCCAATAAAATTAATTATTTAAAAAAGAAAACAGAGGGACCAGCAGGTGGCGTGGTGGTGAAGGCACTGGACACTCCCACATGGTCGACCACGGTTCGGTCCCAGACCTGGTGGCTTGCTTTCTCACTTTCTCTCTTTCTCTCTGTGTCTCTCTGGTCAAATTAAAATGAATGAATGAATAGATAAAATTAAAAATAAATCATCAAAAAAATAATTAAAAAAACGAAAAGGAAAGGAAAAAGAAACCTCATGGAGATTGGACATCCATCAAAATGACGTCATTAGATTCCCAGTCAGATAAAGGCTTGCTCAGCTCCGCCTCGGGCAGGTGTCAGGGCAGGCAGGTGCTGGCCATTCCTTGGAGATGCTTGGCTTAGGGAGGAGGCCCAGCCAGGCCCCAGTGGTGGTTAGGAATGGGGGAGACAGTCCTGGAGCAGGCTGGGCTGGGATGATGGGGCAGGTGCCAAGGGGCAGCTCCTGAGTGTGGCCCTTGTTTGCGGGGTGCAGGCTGGGCCCCCAGGCAGCTCTGAGGCCACCTTCGCGTCCTGTTCTGTAATTGGGCACTTATTTTCTAGCGGTCACTGAGCGTGTTTGGGTCTGTGTATCACCTCTTTCATAGACGATTCTGAGGCTCGGGCTCACTTGCCCAAGGAACTGCCAGGGTCATGTGGCCACAGGCGAGGCCAACTCGGCCCCATGTGGAGCCACCGGCAGTCAAACGCTGCTGCTCAGCCGCCAGACTCTGGCCTGGTCAGGGTGTGGCCTGCGTCCAGGCTGGCCTCGGAGCAGGGACATGCACAGAGCGGAAGGGAAGGCCCCTTCCGCCCTTTTATACTTAGGGCTTGCCGGAGTGAGGCAGAGACAGGCAGAGACAGGCGAGAAATCGCCCCCCGGGGGGCTGGCCTCGCGCAGTCCCTTCTCCATTCTCCTCTCGGATTTATTTGGGACACTCACTGCCACATGGGAACCCAGTGCCTTCAGCACCACACCACCTGCTGGCCCCCGGTTTTGCCACTTTGAAAGCACAGGGAATGACTCAACTCATCTTCTAAAAAGCGGGCAGTGTGGGGCCAGCAGATGGCGGAGTGCGGCCGTGGACTGGGGCGCATGTGCAGTGTGTACCCCAAATCCCAGGGGTAAATGGAGGAGGGACTGCAGCAGGGCCACCCCGGGGTGCTTTCTCACTTCCCCTCCCTCTGCCTCTCTGGGGAGCGCATGCGCGTGTGCCCATGACAAAGCCCTGAAGAGCAGGTAGTGCTTACCCCCCAGGGTCCAGCTCCTGGGCTCACCTGGTCAGTGCGGGAACCCTGGTCGGCGTCCCCCCACACCACTGTGTCGGTGTTCTCAGAGCCCTTTAGTGGAAAAGCCTTAGAGGTGTGTAATGTCTTACTCCGAGTGTTCCTGTTGGGAATTGAAACCGCAAAACTGTCTACGTTAGCATCGAAGTGAGGTTAAGCTGCTCCCCCGCTCTGGAAGTCACAGGTCTTTCCGGAGCTGCCAGGAGAGGACCCGTGACCCCAGTGTGAGAAACTGCCTCTGCGGCCCCCCAACCCTGCCCCCGCCAGGCTTTGCTCCTGTGGCCGCCAGAGACGTGGCGCCTTCGGGTCCCCACAGCCGCGCCCTCCAGACTGCTGTTGGCCCTGCCCTTCTGCCACCCTCTGCTGCACGGTGGGGTCTCTGAGGTGCCCGGCGGAGCTGGCTGATCCCGGCTGGGCGGAGGGCCAAGGCCATCGGGTCCTGTTGCCTTTGGCACATGGCCTTCCCTGCAGTCCCCCTGGACGGTGCAGCATCTGTCTATAGCCTGGGACACGTGGGCCACAGTGCCTGTCAGGGAAGAACTGTCCCTGTCCCTGTCTGGCAGTACCAGACACTCAAGTAGCTTTTTTTTGGTGTGGTGTAGGGCACGTGCACTCACTGGAGAGGGAGAGAAGGGAGCGAGACGGTGAGAAGTCACGGGGGGGGGGGGGGGCGCAGTCCCTTCTCCTTTCTCCTTTGGGCATGCTCGCACTTCTCACCCCTGCAGCTGACCACAGGGGATCCAGACTCCTTCATCTCCACCACCTGGCTGGCCCCCAGATAGCGTTTGGGTAAACTTCCCTCTCGTGGGCCCAGCAGGGGGCGCCATGGTTAGGTTGCTGGACCCCAGGCAGTGGGCCGCGGTTGAGTCCGGACCTGGTGGCTTTGAGCTCGAGCTGGGCCCGTGTGCGTGCGTGCGTGCGTGCGTGTGCCCCCAACATCCTGGGAGGAGAATGGAGGAGACGGGATTGCCCAGCCCCCCGGGGAGAGTCCTTTCTGTCTCTCCAGTGAGCACGCGCCCTATACCAGAATCCGGTAGAAGAGAAAAGAATATACCCAGAGAGCACCCTGGCCCCGCACAGGACACACGCCCAGGCGCGACTCCAGGCAGCGGAGAGCGCGAGCCCCCCCCCCCCCCCCCCCCCGCCTCTTCAGGCTCTGAGGAACCTGCTCCGGCCGGCCCTGACCGCAGTCTCTGCCTTTGTGTCCACTTGGTCCCTGAAGGGCTCGGGAGGAGCCCTGGGGCCAGCAGGTGGCGTGGAGGTTAGGGTGCTAGCTTCTAGGCCTGACACGGCTGCTGCGTCTGACCCCCAGGTGGCCCAGAGGCCTCCAGCATTTCCAGACAGCCCCCGAAGGGCCTGCTGTGCCTGGTGACACCAAAGGGACTGCCTGCATGTCCCTGGTGCTGTGCAGAAAGCGGCCAGGCAGGGCCCTGTCAGGGTCACCGGGCTCTCAGACCACCTCCACATGCAGACTGCCGGGTAGAGAACTGGAGGGAACCCCACTAATTTGGAGGTGAAAGGGATGGAACAGTGACGTCTGGGAGTAACTGCACTCGTATAGACAAACACCTGCTGACTGCCTGTGAGCCCAGGGACATCCAGGGAGGCTTCCTGGAGGGGGTGGTGACAGGAGCAGTTCACTGACGAGAAGCAGGACTCTGTGCACAGTGCAGTCTGCCCCCATGAGGGTGGGCCATGAGCCCCCTGCAGTGTGGCGGGCCAGTCATGACCAGTCCCCGTGCTGGGCCAGCAGACTGTTGAACAGCAGGCAGGGCCAGGCCTCCCAGGGCCCTCAGAGTGCCACCTGCCTGCTAGGCAGAGGCCAGACCTGGGAACCTCCAGGGTGTCTGAGGGACCAGAGGCAGGCCCCACCGCCTGAGAGCGCTAAGGGACTGCAGGGCTACCCGCGGGTGCGGGGCCAGCTCCGAGAGCTGCTGCCTGAGGCGCGCCCTGTCCCTGTCCTGCGAGGATTCCCGCCCTGCCCCAGCCGGCGGTGTGAGCCGCTCCCTGCCAGTGCCCAGCGAACCCACTCACCCCTCCTTGCACTGTCCCGAGGTGCTGTCGCGGCAGGACGTTCTGCCAGGCCCCTGCCACTGCCCTCAGACAGGAGCGGCAGAGGACCCTCCACCCTGGAGTGGATGGCCCCTCGGTGGGCCATGGGCCTGGGGCAGGAGCCAGGGCGCCTGAGGTAAGAGAAGAGGCAGAACAAGGGCTCCCAGGTCTGGGCGCAGACACGGCGGCACCAGTCTGGGGCGGGAGGTGCTACCCGGACTCTGGTGGAGGGGACAGGGTCACATAGGCAGGTACATGGGACGGAATCCTTGGGTCTAAGTAGCAAAGGAAGCTGGTTATTTAAGGTGCAGGAGGGGCTGGCAGGTGGCGTGGTGGTTAAGGTGGGGGCTCCCACATAACCGACTCCATGGTTCAAGTCCCAGACCAGAGACAAAAATCACCCCAGGAGTGTGTGCATGCTCATGGAAAATCCCGAGAGGAGAAGAGAAGGGACTGTGGCGTGGCCGTCCCCCGGGGAGCGCCCTCTTCCCCTCTCCATATGGCAGAGATCTAACGGTGTGGGAGTCTGGGCACTGAGGCCACATGTGTCCCCCAGGCAGCAGTTGCCTTCTGGGCCGGGGTTACACTCAGTGGCCCTCTGCTCCCGGTGCCCAACGTCCTCGGGAACCCAGGTTCCGTCTTCGTCACTGCTGACCCTGCCACATGAAGGTGTCCCAGGACCTGAAGGTTGCTGGGGCTGCCCTTTGGGGGGCTATGTGGACCTGGAGAAGGGCGTACAGGCAAGAGACAGCCAGTGCCAGGGCAGGTTGTACCAGCCGGCAGTCAGTCGAGAGCCTGCCGTGCCAGGTCCCAGGTGGCCTTCCAGCTGTGGGGGTCACGGGGGGGGGGGGGGACCTCCCTCCCAGGCCAGCGGCTCCCCAAACAGCACCGGTGGCAGGCTGTCTTCTGGGAATGGGTGCTCCAGGGGAGGCCCCCAGCCCCAGCCCACAGCAGCCCTTCCAGTCCTGTCCTGGTGGCTTGGGCCACAGACATCCATGTGGACACTGGCCTGCACCAGTGCAGGCATGAGAGGGTGTCCCAGGAGTACCTCTAGGTGGCAGTGCCAGAGGCCTATCCCTTCCAGGGCTCAAGACCAGGGCAGGGCTCTTCTCTGGTCCCAGCTCCCTCTGTCTGAGCCTCCCTGCATGTGGGACTGCAGAGCCCAGCAGCAGCCCTGGCTGGGCCGCGTGGGGAGGGAGACCCTCAGAACCCCCATCTGTCCCCGCGCTCTGCACAGCCCTGCCAGCCCGGCACCCCACAGCCGGGCTGCGGGGATCCTGACCTCTGAGGGCCGCAAACGTGCTCCTGCCGCCAGGTGGCGCCAGATGCCGGCTTATGCGGAGCCTGGGACACGAAGTGGTTTGGGGCCAGCCAGCCACACAGCTGTGGTTCTTGAGCCCCTGCTGTGGACAGGTGGCTGCAGCACCGCCTAGTCGTGGCCTGTGCAGCTGCCACTGTGGGCTGGCACGGAGCCTGTGGAGCCAGCAGCTTCTAAGCACCCTCTCAGGCCCCTGAACTCAGCCACAGGGGGGCTGTCCCAGGCCCTGGCAGCCGCTTGTCCCGACAGCCCCACGTGTCCTACCACCAGCAGGGCAGGGCCTGCACTCATCCTCCCAGACCAAATGCTATTCCTGCAGGGGCCCCAGACCCTGGGGGTGGGGAGCTGCTCTACTTTTTTTTTGGAGAGATTTTTGCTAGAGGGCACATGCTCTCACCAGAAAGACAGAAAGTAAGAAATCACCCTCCTGGGGAACAGCCACACCACAACCCCTTCTCTTCCATTCTCCTCTCAGGATCTTGGGCACACACGCACATGCGCCCGCATGAATTTAAGCCAGCAGGTCCAGGCCTCAAACCGTGGTTGACCATATGAGTCCAGCGACACAGCCATTACGCCAACCGCTGGTCCCGGGAGCCGCTCTACTTTTTTTTTTTTTTTGGAGAGGTTTTTGCTATAGGGCGCTTGCGCTCGCCAGACAGACAGAGAGACAGAGAGATAGAAAGTGAGAAATCACCCCCCAGGGGGGATGGCCACGCCGCAATCCCTTCTCCTCCATTCTCCTCTCGGGATCTTGGGCACGCATGCACACGCGCCCAGCGTGAGTTTAAGCCACCGGGTCTGGGACGCGAACTGCGGTTGACTACGTGGGAGTCCAGCGACATGGCCATCACGCTAACCGCTGGTCCCGGGAACTGCTCTACTTTTGACAGGCACTCTGGAGCTGGGTAGTCCTACCCTGTCCTGTGTCCCAGGGCCTCCCCAAAGCTCTGGTCCATGTTGGGTACCCCAGTGCAGGTGCCAGAGAGAAGGTCCAGGGACACAGGAAGATCTGAAGTCCCTGGGCCTAGAATAGGGTCTGGCCAGGTCAGGAAAGGCTGCCCGCACGCAGGGGAAGGGGGCTGTCCTTGCCCCGTTGGGTGCTCCCCAGAAGTGTGCTGGTCCCCAGGACCCCACCTCATAGTGGGGCTGGCTGCGGCCAAGACTGCTCAGAGGACGGTGCACAGCGGGGTCCTGGCCGCCTTGCTGGCACAGCCCTGCAGGCTGGCTCCACGCTGTCTTGGGAAGCCAGGTGGGCAGGGTGTGGGGGACAGTGACACACTGGCAGCCTCACTCACTTGCCTGGGGCCTGCCATGGGGATGCCATTCCTGCTCTCTGACCCAGCCCTGTGGCAGCAGCCTCTGCCCAAGCGTTGGTGCTGTCACTTCAGCCACCCGAGCCAGCCAGGCCCTCAGTGCCTTCCGACCGCGGTCACGCTGCCCCTGCCTTGGAACACAGCCTGTCCAGGTCTGTGCAGCGCCTCTCGGTGTCCTGCCAAGGAAGTCTTGGGGCCTCTCAGCACCCACCCCCCTTTTGAACATCCAGTCTCTCTGTCACGACCGAACCCCTGTCCATCCTGTCCTGCCTCTGAGCCAGCACCTATACACTCCCAGCCTGCCAGCCCGTTCCCAGGGGAGGCCGAGGCAGGTCAGGGGGCCCACTGTGGTCTTCAGAGAGGCCCCAGGGTTTGCCCCCGGGGACGCCAGCCCTTCTGCCACACGGAAGCCACCTCGCTGGGGTCCAGGGCCACCTCCCTCCCTGGACACCTGGACTCCGTCCCTTCATGTCAGCTGACAACATGGCTGGGCGACTCAGGACCTGCGTGCCTCGATTCCTGGCTGCTCTCCCAGCTCGAGAGACTGTGCCCAGGCCCAGGCCCAGCACCACCTCCAGGCCACTGCCCTGCCTGCAAGTGGGAGCCGAGACCTGCCCTGTGGCGGGTCTGGAGGCTCAAAAGAGGTAACTCGTCCAGGGGCAGGTGTGCACGGCCATGGTATGGGTGGGTGCCCGCAGCGTCCCCCAGCCTCAGCAGGCCCCGGCCCGGGCAGTGGCCCCTCTCGGGTAGCAGTCCCCGAGCCTTCAGCTCCTTCCGTCCTTCCTAAGGGTGGCAAGGGGGTGATGAGCGGCGGGGAGCCTCTCGCCAGGCCTCGAGGCCAGCTAAGGGGCCTGGGCTTGTCCCTGGAGGTGGGAGCTCGTCCTTCACCTCCCTGTCCTGCAGGAGGAACGTGAGGCCCCCTGGAACCTGAGCCAGAACTCACAGCTTCCCGGGGCACGGCCTACAGCTGTGAGTGCATGCATGTGTGCACGGGTAGCTTGTGTGCACACGCATGTGAGTGTGAGTGTGTGCAGAGCGGGACGTATACTCAGGCCCAGCCACCTGTGTTCAGACAAGGGCCCGGGGTAGAGGAGGGCTCTGGGCCTGGCGCCCTCCGGCCAGCAGGGCGCGACTGGGAGGCGGAGGCGTCTTGCAGCGTCCTGGGAACGGGCCCAGAAGGCAGGCTGTGCGGGCAGGCAGCGACGCCATGGCAACGCTGCACACAGCGCTGGCCTACTTACGCCACCCCCGCTGCCCTGCTCTGCTGCGGAGGGGAGAGGGCCAGGGCCTTTGGGGTGTTGGTGAGGGGGCTGCGACCTCTTTCAGTCTCCAACCATAAATGGGGCGCTGGGTGGGATGTGGGGAGGTCCACCACCCAACAGATGCCCTGACCCCTGGGGCTGTAGACCCAGCAGCTAAGAAGGGGCTGGGGCAGCTTCCAGCCCTTCTTGGGACATTCCCTCGGCCTTCTGTCATCAGAGTGGCTGGGACACCCAGATGTGTGGAGAGAGCTCCTCACCCTGGCCACGGGTCCTGGTGACCCCACCCACTCCAGACCCAGCCTGACTCTCAGGGCCCACTGCCTCCTCCTGCAGGAAGCCCACCTGGCCTGGCTCAGGCATGCTCAGATTTGCAGGAGCAGGACAAATGCAAGTGTCCAGGGAGGCCGAGGAGCTGGGCCCTGAGAGCCAGGGCTGGTGGGCCTTGCACTAGACACTGGCTAGAAGAGCCCAGGAGCTCTGAACGACCCTCAAACCCTTACCCGTCTGTGCCTTCCACACTGCTTGCCACCAAGGGGCAGGGCGCTGCAGGAGCCCTCTCAGGCTGGGAGGCTGCTTTGTGGAGCTCTGGGCCCTGGGACAGAAAGCCTCCTTGGCCCCACGCTGGGGGAGGGAGTGTCACTGACACCCACATTGAAAACCAAATATTTTCCTGACCTCTCCCAGGGAGAGCCTGCTGTGTGGCCTCAGGCCTGGAGCCCCTGTGCTAGGCCGGGGGAGGGGGGGTGCTTTGCTGGGGTGACAGGGCCTGGGGGCCTGTGGGTCCCCCTTCCAGCCTGCACCCCCAGCCCCTGACCCACCACCACTCTATTCGCCAGATGTGCCCGTTGTCCCATAGGCCCGCCTGGGCCAGTGCCCAGCAGCCGTCTGCAGACTGAAGGCCACGGGGTGAGTGAGGGAATGAGGCTGGGGGGCGGCTCTGCGCCCCACACGTGGACGGGCGTATTCAAGTGTGCGTGCCCCCCCCAGGCGCCAGCTGCAGTACCCCTCCCCCACCCGGCCCCCTAATTTATGCGTGAGGGGCTGGCCACTTTCTGGTCCCGCCTGGCAACGCTTTGTCCCCAGGCGGATTCCCAACGGCCGCCTTGGGAAAGAAAGGGCCCTTCTCTGGCTGGCGGTGAGGTCACCAGGGGGGGCTGGCACGCACAAAGGCCGTGCCCCCCCCGCCCCGCCTGCTGGCAGCTGCCTCTTTGTCCCAAGCTCCTGGCCTAGGAGAGACCCCAGGGGCCCCAGCTTAGCCTTGGCAGGGCCAGGGCTTCCTCCCCAGGAAGCGGGCGGAGCGGGGAGGGGCGGGAGCAACCCCCTCAGGCGGAAGTGCTGCCGCAGGGCTCTGCATTCTGCATGCAGCCTGTCTGGGCCCCGGGAAGGGCCTGGCCCCCGGGGTGGGCTCTGGTGGCTCTGATCCACACCTGTGCAGACGAGCCACTGAAACCCACTCTCTCTGATCCCTTGGCACATGGCGTGTGTGTACAGTGTGTGTGTGTATATGGTGTACGTGTATGCACGGTATGCATGTGTACACGGTGTGTGTGTATGCACGGTATGCATGTGTACACGGTGTGTGTGTATGCACGGTATGCATGTGTACACGGTGTGTGTGTATGCACGGTATGCATGTGTACACGGTGTGTGTGTATGCACGGTATGCATGTGTACACGGTGTGTGTGTATGCACGGTATGCATGTGTACGCGGTGTGTGTGTATGCACGGTATGCATGTGTACGCGGTGTGTGTGTATGCACGGTATGCATGTGTACGCGGTGTGTGTGTATGCACGGTATGCATGTGTACGCGGTGTGTGTGTATGCACGGTATGCATGTGTACGCGGTGTGTGTGTATGCACGGTATGCATGTGTACGCGGTGTGTGTGTATGCACGGTATGCATGTGTACGCGGTGTGTGTGTATGCACGGTATGCATGTGTACGCGGTGTGTGTGTATGCACGGTATGCATGTGTACGCGGTGTGTGTGTATGCACGGTATGCATGTGTACTCGGTGTGTGTGTATGCACGGTATGCATGTGTACGCGGTGTGTGTGTATGCACGGTATGCATGTGTACACGGTGTGTGCTTGTGTATGTGTGCGTGCCTGCGTGTTTCTGTGGTGAACGAGGGGCCGGCTGCCTGGACACATCCCTGTGCACTCACGCTCCAAGAGACCCCATGAGCCCAGTTGGGGCCCCTGAGGGCAACCCCATTCCACAGGAGTGGGGCTGAGGCCTGGAGAGGCAGGTCTCTGTCCCCAGCCCAGCGCACTCGCTTCTGCCATCCTGCCTGGCCCCACTATGCACACCCAGGGCAGCTGCCTCGCTGCAAGGTGCGCTGGCCACTCCTGGTGTCAGGGCCATGGGTGCTCAGGGAGAGTGGCAGCGAGAGAGGGGACCCAAGGGTGGAGGGCGACACATCCCTGGCAGGCTCCGCTGCGTATTTATCAGGCCGCTGAGCTGGCCGCATGTCCAGCCCAGCACCCGGAAAACCGGACATGCTCCTGACCCACAAGCGCCACAAGGCCACCTTTCCTTACAGAGCCTGGCAGCTTTGTGGGGTCCAGGCCTGTCTCGGGGCTGTGGGCAGCAGACCGACTGGGGTGGGGCGGCGCAGTCACCCTCCCCCACCGGCCACCAGTGGGCAGCCTGGGCCCAGGGCTCTCAGCAGTCTCCGTGTGGGAGGAAGTGAAGTCTGAGGGAGCAAAACAAACCATTGTCCAGGGGTACAGTGAGGCTGCTGGCCGTGGGGCACGGCCTCGGGCCTCGGCCCAGCCTGGCGGGACAGGGCACCTAGACCTGGGGCAACCTGCCAGGCCAGCATGCTCAGACGTAGAGGGGACAGAGGCCCAGGGCAGCCTGGGCCACCAAATTTAGGAGCCACTGTGGCACCCACCTCCTGGAGCCTCAAAGGCCCGGCAGAGGGGAGGTGCACTCCCCGAGGCCTGTCCCAGTGTGCTCTCACATCCCAGGTGCAGAGAGCTGGGCACAGGCCAAGGGCCAGGGGCACAGGAGGGCTCTGGCCACCGCCACCCTGTCTGTTGCCTGGCAGCCACAGTGTCCACCTTGTGTGGCTTAGCAACAAGCCTGCGCCCCGCGCCCGGGCCAGCCCACCACCCACACCTGCCCAGCATCCTCAGAACTCCCAGGCTGCACCGGGCGTGCCGTGTCCTGGGCACTTGGTGCATGGACTGCGTATGTCGGCCACATGCCACACGGCTGCTTCCCCTCTGCATTTGGTTCCTCTCCCTGTGGACAGGAAGCTGCCCAGGCCCCACTGCTGTGGGGTCACATGGGCAACACGCTGGGCGGGCTGTTGTCGGACATGGCCAGGCCTGGGGCAGGAGTCGGGGTAGCAGGACACTAAGGCGGCTGGAAGCATGCGGGGGAAGGGCCTCGCACGCTGGAGCCACCAGAGGGGCCTTCTCAGGCCCGGTCCCTCCAGATGCCAGGGGCCACTCTGGAGACCACCTTGAAGTGAGCCAGGCCGTCCTAGGTCTAGCCCCGCAGACTGGGCATATTAGTGGCGGCTGGGACAGCCTGGCCGCTGGCATGCCTTACATTTCTTTTTTATTTTGCTCATTTTCACTACAGGGCACGCGCTTGCCAGAGAGACAGGTGGGGGTGAGAGATCGCCCTGGGGGGACGACCACACCATGAGCCTCTGTTTTCTCTCGCGGTTTCAGCATGCACACACATACCCAGCGTGATTTTTCTTGTTTTTACCCAGCGAGATTTTCTTTCTTTCCTTTTTTTTTTTTTTTTTTTGAGAGGTTTTTGCTATAGGGCGTGTGAGCTATCCAGACAGACAGAGACAGAAAGCGAGAAATCGCCCCCCAGGGGGGATGGTCACGCCGCAATCCCTTCTCCTCCATTCTCCTTTCGGGATCTTGGGCGTGCACACACACGCGCCCGGCGTGAGTTTAAGCCAGTCCGGGACGCGAACCGCGGCCAACTACGTGGGAGTCCAGTGACAGCCATTACGCTAACTGCTGGTCCCCCCAGCGAGATTTTCAAGCTGCTCAGTCCGAGACTTGAACTGTGCAGTCGGCCATGTGGGCTCCAGCTGCCTATGCTTTTAGTTATTTTAAAGAGAGATGAACAGCTGGAGAGAGTCCCAGCCCTCCCAACGCTAAAGCATCACCACGCCTGGGGGTCTTGAGCCCGACTCAGTGGGTCCGGCAGGCCCAGAACAAGCTCAGCCGCAGGCCGGATGCGCTGTGAGGCTGACACACGCGGGAAGGTAGAGAGCCAGCATCCGGGCTGGAGTGTGGCTTCCACCCTGCGGGCACTGAGGTCTTTCTTGGAATAAACTCAAAAAACAAAATAACAAAAGACAGCATTCCACCGAGCCCTTGGGGGACGCCGAACCACGGACCCAGGGACCCTGCCTCTTGGACCTCGCAACACGCCTGTAGCCGAGGCGTGGGGAGAGCCCGGCTGCGGGACGAGAACCGCCTAGTGGGCTGGTAAAGCGTACTGAACCAACACGCGCCAGGCCCACTGCAGGGCATGTGTGTAACTGACTCTCCTGTGCCACCTGGTGACGACATGGACACAGGCCCCAAAGGCCTATGACATCAGCCATTCTAGACCACTCCTGGAAGGTGAGGTTTTGCAAACCTGGCTCCGGGGCGGAAGCCTGTATGAAGCCGTGTTCTCAGCTGGAGGGCTGGGCTGGAGCCTCCTCCTGGCTCCCCAGAGATGTGGAGAGCCCGGCCGGGTCAGCCACAGAACGAGGGCTGCAGCCCAGGCTGGGCACACCCGGCCTCGCTGAAGCGGTACTGGGGCGGACCGGGCCTAGCGCTGGCCCACGTGGGAGAACGGCCGCAGGGCGTCTGTCCGCCTGAGCCACACACCTGCATTCAGACGCAGGGGCACTTTGCTCCACGCAGCGTCTCAGCAGAGCCCATCCCTGCGGCCAAGCGCGCGGGGCACTGGGAGCCCAGGGCTGTAACTTAGTGCTGTGAGCACAGGGGTCACAGTGCACCCTGGCCCAAGCGGGGATGACAGGCTGCCTCGGTCGGGATAGCCTGGGGGGCCAGGGCGCTGGAGGGAGGGCACTTGGGGCAGTGGCAGTGGGGCCACGTGACCTTCAGGAGAGAACAGGCAAGTCAGGAGAGCCAGGAGGTGGGCACAAGCTCCAGCCCTCCCAGGTGGACTGGGCCATGCCCTGGGCCGTGAGGGACACCCACCCGGCCCCGAGCACAAGGCTGTGGCCTGGAGGGGCAGCAGGAAGCACAGGGCTGGGGCCTGGTGGAGGCGAGGCTGGAGGTCTCTCCATTCCAAGCAGACTCCCCCTCAGCCCTCCGCTTTGCTCTTCTAAAAATGTGCCTGCCCCGCCTGCCCCTCCTGGAAGGGACAGATGTCGGGGAAGCTGATTACTGTGAGAGGCTGGAGGCTGTGACCGGAGCTCGGTGAGCATGACCCAATTCGGAGCTATTCTCAGCCTGGTGGGAGCCCGGCTATTCCCTCCCGCCGCAGCCACCGCTCCGGAGGCAGACTGACTTTGAAACGCCCTCAGCCCGCCCCGCCACCGTCACTGCCAAGCTGGGCCACGTAGGCCCCTGGGCATGGAGACTGGACCTGAGGAGCGCAGGGCCACCATGTGCCACCCACTGCGGGCTGCCAGTCCGCGCCCATGCAGAGCCCAGCCCAACACCCGGGTCTGCCGCGACCTGACCTCAGCAGCGAGGTCCCTGGAGGCTCAGTGGCACCGTCCCAGAAATGGGCCCAAGTGCGGTGTCCCTAGATCAGGCCTGCTCCCACCCCCAGCGCCCCCATCAGGGCCCGGGGGCTCCTCCTCTCCCCCTCAGACCAAAGGCCTGTGAGGCTCGACCCTGGCACCCGGGAGGGGCAGGCGCCGCCAGCCGCCTCGCAGGGGCAGAGGCCAGCGGAGGGCTGAGGCGGACGGCTGCCCTCCCACCCGGGGCTCGCGGGTTACTCGTTCCACTGGGTCATGGCATGTGACTAACACAGCTCCCTGAAAGCCATCTTCCTGACCCGCCTGGACAGCACTCCATCACGGCAGAAAGCCAGACGCTGCCTCCCAGACGTCTGCTTCAAACCTCTCTGGGATCCCAGTGAAGTACGCGTGTCCCTAAAGGTGCAAGGGCCTCCAAGCAGGTCCCGTCGGGCTCCTCGGGGCGGCAGCAGCTCCCACCCCATCAGAGGATCCTGCAAAGCTGTCCCGAGGGGCAGGCCGAGGGAGGGCGCAGCCCAGGCAGGCGGAGGCTCCCCCAGGGCTGTCCTTGTGAGGATGGGCCACTGGCACTAGCCCCTGCCTGAGGGCCAGCCGAGACCAGGTGGCCACCTCCGTGCTGGCCTCACCCACAGCAGAGTGCCAGCCCCCAGCCCTGCTGGCCACCCTCTCCCTGACCTGTGCTTGCCCCTGGGTGGGCCCTCAGCTCCCGGGGTCTGGCACACAGTGGGTATCCCATCCACGTGGTGCAGGATGAAAGCACACCCCTCCCAAAGCTGGTGCCCAGCCAGACCCCACCCACATGCAGTCCAGGGGCAGGACCCTCCCTGGGACCCCTTGTCCAGCCCACCAGGAGATGGGCACCCCAGGCTGGCACATGAGCCCAGCAGTTGGCACGTGGGGTGGGGCAGCAACATCTACTTCCATCTTACCTCAGGCTGCCAGGAAGCTCCTGCCTGGGGCCTGCCCGCTCCCACCAGGGGCCTGCTAGCCTTCGAGTCCGCACCCCACACCAGCACCTCCTCTCCCCTTCTCAGCCACATTCTGGGGGACCACACGGCTGGTCTGTCGTGTGAGGTCACAGACACAGAGGCAAGAGGCCCAGATCCCAGTGAATCCCACCTCTGGGCCTCAGCTTCTCCACCCACAGGGCTCCCCGGTGCAGGGAGCCCTCCACTGCAGGGCAGGGCAGGGGCAGGGGCAGTGGTGGCCAGCCCTGCTCCCAGGACAGATGGTCTTCCTTGCCACATTCTGCCAGACACAGCATGTGCCCTAGCAGCCAGGTGTCCCGAAACCCTGCCCCATGTCCACGTGGCCACATTGGACCGGCTGTGGGGGCGGGGTCCTTCCAGGAGGCGGCGGCAAATCGGGGATCCCAGCCCTGGCTCTAGTCACTGTCTCAGCCACCCCGGTGGGGTGAGGGGAGCAGGGCAGTGAGGTTAGGGTGGTGTTTCTAAGGAAAAAATGAGGCCGGACAGGGACTTTCCGAGTGAACCCATGCCCTGTGACAAGCCACATGCTGCTGACTCGAGGTGACCATTAGGGACCTGCTGACTGGCCACTCACTGACAGACCCCAGCCTGCCCTCTGACAGCCGGGTGCCCCATCTGCAGAACTGGGTGCTGCTTAGCCTAAAGGACATCAGTGTGGATGTGGGACAGTTATGGGGGCGCTGGCTGGGCATGTGCGTGAGGTCTGAGAGCCAACCCCGAGACGCCAGAGCAGGACTCGGCAGGGGGACCCGGCTGAGGAGCACGGGGTGCCGGTTTGGGGAGAGTGAGCTCAGCCCAGCCTGGAAGGCCCCAGGTAGGCCGGCTGGGCTGACCTGGTGGGGTGGCCAGTCTGTAGGCTGTGGCCTGAAGCTATTCCTACCACCACGGGCCAGGCACACGCGCCCCGTGGTGTGTAGCTCAGCTGGTGCCTCTGGCACCAGGGGCCCACTTTTCTGTAGAACCTGGTCCCCACTCTGTCCCTGGGCGAGGCACAAGGTCAAGCCAGGTCCTGGGAGGGACACACCCCTGGAGCAGCAGTGGTTTTGCCCTGGAAGAGCCACCAGGAGGCCAAGACTTCCCAGGGACGGGGGCCCAGGCGCCCGCAGAACGCAAGCTCAGGCACAGTGCTGTCGACACGTCCCCACCCCCAGCCCAGGAACAAGTGGCCCTTTCTGTGGCGGGATGGGGGTGGCCACATACTCACCCCTTTGTCCACTGGGTCCTAGACCACTGTCCTGAAGCTCAGAGTCCCTGGGGCACCTACCCTGACACAGGGAAAGGAAAGGGCTGGGGCCAGAGGGCCGAGCGTGGGGAGGCGTGGACCTTGGCAGGGTGGCGCCTTGGGCAGCCCGGAGCCCAGGTGGCAGGTGGGTAGCGCTTTATTGCTCAGTAGGGCCTGGCAGCAGCACGACCCCAGGCTCATGATGGCCGGGCAGACCGTCCTGCTCTCGCACACTGGTCCTGCCTCAGTGCCAGCCATGTGTCACAGCGATGGAAGTGAGGCCGCCACACCGCAGGGCAGCTGACCAGGAACCCCCGAACCAGGAAGCGCCCTCAGCCTTCAAGGCATTGAGGACAGTGCTGAAGGCGGCCTAGACGCAGGACCCCGACCCTGCGCCACTGTCTTGGTGGGGGGCTCCTCCATGACCCCAGGGTCTGGTTCCAGTTAGCAGGCCAGGTCACCAGGAGCAAATGGCTGTCCTGCTCAGCTCTTCATGCAGCTGTGTCCACGGCTCCAGCCAGACACTGCCCAGGGTGGAAGGGGAGGCCGGCCCTGGGCTGCCAGCTCCAGGGAGGACAGGGGGACACCAGTGCCCCAGGCAGCTGTCAGACACAGCCCGGGCCTCGGGCCAGGCTCCCACCGCTTCTGCCTGGGCCTCGGGAGGGGACGGCTCAGCCCCCGACCTGCAGAACCCCGGCATCTCTGGCAGGGAAGGCTGCACAGGGTCCATAAGCAGCGGCCAAGACAGGTCACCTAGCTCAGCAGTGACAGCAGTGGGACCAGCGCCACGAGGTGGCCCCTCTGGGCCCATCCTCTGACCACACAGGAGGCCCCACGCCCTGCCCACCGTCCATTCTAAACACAGGCCCTGGCGCCGTCCACTGACCACTGAAGGCTCCCCGGCCTCTCTGCCCGCTGGTCCCTGCTTCCTGGTGTCCACAGGCAGCGGTCCACTAGCCCGGGGTCTTGGTGGCAAAGGTCAGGTAGCCGGTGTGGCCCACAGCCTCCTTCATGGGTGTGCCGCTGCGGAAGGGGCTGCCGTCGGGGCCAGCAGGGCCATGGGCACAGGCACCCAGGTCGGGCGGGGGCAGGCTGACGGTGCGCACGTTGTAGACCTGCGGCAGCACTTCCAGCGTGCTGAGCTCCGTGAAGCCGCGGGCCGCCAGCGCCTGACACGTGCGCTGGACCTGCTCGATGCACGGTGAGAAGGAGCAGAAGCGCCCACCTGCGGGGGTGGGACACAGGGTCAGAGGGCAGGGGCTGAGGTCGGCCTAGGATGGGCCACAGCCACTGGGGTACGGGCAGCAGCTGTGCTGCGGCCCTGCCCTCACGGCACCAACAGCCTGGGGGCCCGGGAGCACCCCAAGCCCGTGCACCATCTCCCGGGCTCCCAGCAGCACCGCTTCCACCTTCCAGGAGGCAGCCAGGCTGCGGCCCAGAAGCAGCTCCTGCAGCACCAGGGCACCAGCGTGGGCCGCTGACAGGAGGGTGGGGCCGCCGCCAGCACAGGAAATTAGAGGCTGCCGCCCGCTCCGCTCCCTAAACAGCCAGGAGCTGACAGGGTGACAGCCCCTCCCTCTGCCGCCCCCAGGGCAGCCCACGGGCTTGCCTGCCCGGGTCCTGTCCTGGCAGGAAGGGCACGGGAAGGACCTCAAGGAAGGGGAGTGCATCCCAGGCAGGCCCTCAACGTCCTGACCTGGTCTCTTCAGCCACACTCTGCCCTGGGCTGCTGGGCCAGAGGCACCTGCAGCCTGAGGCCACCCATCAGGACGAGCACACACGGCACCCTGCCCAGGCCACCACCCCCCCGCGGCTGGGTTCACACAGCGCACACGCCAGCCAATGGACATGCCAGGTCACGCACACGCAGGAGGCTGTGGCCTGACCAGCACAGCCAGAGGAAGGCCCCGGGAGGCTCCCAGGGACCCACTGGGATGTGACAGGCTCATAGGAGGGTCCTGCAGCAAGAGGGGCCAGAGGGAGGACTGCAGGGGCTCGGCCTCCCTGGGGCCGAGGCCTGGACCCACCAGTGTCCCTGGAGCAGGAGACCCCGCAAATGTGGTGGCAGAGCTGGACCCCAGCAGCCACCTCTCAGCAGAGACCAGGACATGAAGCCCAGGGCAAAGCCTTCCCTGTCCCGGCCACTGAGGCCCCTGCCTGGGAGGTGCTGGCCCTTCCCTCCGCCTCCCGGCTGCACACTCGGCTGGGAGGAGGAAGGGCCCAGGCGCCTAAGCAGATCTTTCTCCAGAAAAGGCAAACCCAGGGCTCCTCCGGCTGCCGGCTCGGGGCCAGCTCCCGCCCCGCCTCCCCACCCAGCATCTTCCCTACAAGGGGCGGCTCTCTGCTCTGTGGCCCAGTGGGGGGCGGGGAGGACACGGAGGGAGGGCCCCAGAAACCTCAACCTCCCAGGCGCCCGTGCTGCAGAGCCCCTCCCCAGGCCTCGGACAGCTCCCTCCTGAGGCGGAGTGGGGCCCAGCGGGGCTTGCCCTAGCCCTCATTCTGTGAGGCCTGGGGACTCTTGCTCACTCTGGGCTCTGCAGGACACAGTGCCAGGGCCAGAGGCTTAGTACCCCCAGGGCTCAACACACCTTCGACTTTGAGGGCATCCCAGGCGTGGCCCACAGCCTCCCACGGCGACGGGATGTCCAGGAAGACGGCGTCGGCCACGCGGCTCACGCCGAAGCCGCTGCGGCACACGTCCTGGGTGCGCACAGTCACCCAGGGGCCCACGCGATGCTCCTGGAACTCCTCCCGCGCCTTCTCGGCCCGCTGCTGGTGGAACTCCACGGTGTGCAGGTGGCCCGTGGGTGCGATGGTGCGGATGATGGCATGGGACACGGAGCCGCTGCCGGTGCCTGGCGGGAGGAGACGGGGTGTCAGGTGGGACTGGCCACCCAGGGGACGAGGCCACTGACACTCTGGAGAGACCACAAAGGGCCACAGAGGTCAGCAACCCGAGTCCCAGTGGGCATGACCCCACCAGCACTGCCCTGTAACAACTGCCTCAGGTCCTGAGCCGGGAGGCTGAGGCCACAGCCGGGCTGATGGGGAGGCGAGCTGGAGCACGGGCACAGGTGAGGACAGCCTGCCACCCCCGGCACAGTGCGTACCCCACCACACACACACCACTGAGGGGGCCACAACTGGCAGGAGGCTTCGTGCTGAGCCCGAGAGCTGAGGCAGAGGCCTTGGCAGCAGCTGGCCCTCCCTCTCTGGCAGCGGCTCCCACCTCCTCCCACAAGCTCCTCGGGCCACTCAGGTCAGCGCTGCCCAGCCTGCCCTGGCCTTGCTACCGTCCTGCCGCACGGCCGTCTCCCAGACTCACTCCGCAGTGCCCTCCCGCAGCACCTGCCCTCCTTCCCTGCGGCTCAGGGCTGACAGCTCCCACCCCACGTCCCCAACTCCCACTCCTCCGATGGCATCCGCTGCTCCCCTCAACGCCCAAACAGGCACGGATGACCCGGTCCCAGCCTGCCTCCCGTCCCAGCTCAGACAGCGACAAACGCCATGGAGGCACTCTGGCGGCCCGCACCCCCTTCCTCCCAGACCCCCCAGGCCTCCTGCCACCTCCTTCCTCCGTCCCAGGAACGAGCAGCCCCACCCGAGGCCTGTCTCCTGGCCCTGCGGCGCCCATGTCCCCACTCGGCCAGCGTCCTCCTTCCCAGAGACGCTGCCTCTGCCCCACTCAGGGCCTTCACCCGGCACTCCCTTGGCCACAGCAGGTCCCATGTCATCGCTGTCAAGACAGATGTCACCTCAAGACAGATGAACCCGACTGCTCAACTGGATGGGTCCCTCTGAGACACCCATAAACACAGCCCCGCCTGACGAGCGCCACACCGTCGGCAGCACTGCACAGTCACCTGGGCTCAGTCGGTCCCCTCGCTGAGGACAGAACCTGGCCCGACCCGGCAGGCTAGATGTGCGGACTGACCGAGCGCTTTCCAACTGAGGGGGCAGGCCCAAGAGGCGGCGAGTGGCCGAGGACATGCCCAGGCAGCAGCTGAGGGAACTGGCTCCAAGGCACTGGCTGGTGCCCGCGGGGACAGGTCGGCCTGAGGCCCTCAGGGAGTCAGTGGCAGGAGCGGCACCAGAAACTCCCCGTAACCCAGACCCCAGCTCCCCAGTCCTGAGCACGCCACATGCCACCAAGGACGGTATTTGGGCCTGGCCACTCGTCGCCAGCTCAGGGCTTACCTGCCTCCCCGGTGGCCCCGGCACCTGTCTCTGTGTGTGGGGGCACAGCTGGCTTTCGAGCACTTCCACCCCTAGCCCGGCCCTGCGCTCAGCGACAGTGTGCTCAGTGACTGGGGGCGGGTGAGGAGCTGGCCACAGCTGGGCACAGGGCAGGCAGCCCAGCCTCCCTCCACGAAAGGTCAGCGCTACCCTGTCTGCACAGACAAGGGCCCGGCGGTCAGCACCTCGGTCAGCGCCACGCGGCACCGGGTCAGCCCCTCCCTGGGGCACAGGGCGGTGCTGGACCACCCCTCCCACCTCACCCCCACCCCTCACTGCACTACTGCAGCGGTTTCCCAACCGACCCACCCGGCTTCTGCCCTGCAGCCAGCCCCAGAAAGATGCTGCTAGGACTGAAGCGGAGATGCCCCGCCTGCAGGAAGGGAGGCTGCTGGCCTTGGAGCTATGGGCCTGATCTCCGCCTTTGCGCTGTCTCCAAGCGACACTTGGGGCAGCTGTTCGAACTCACCGGACTCGCAGACCACGGAGCCAGGCCGCAGCTCCAACATCATGGTGAGGAGGGCGATATCAGTGGAGTACAGGATCTGCGTGCGGTGCGGCAGGTTCAGGGTCCAGAGCTCAGGCGTGGGGTGCAGCACGTAGACCCAGCCACCTCGGCCACAGGTCACCTTGGAGCCAAAGGGGCGGCCTATGAGGTCGACTGAGTGCCGCAGGACGCCGTGCCGGGTCTGCGTCTGTGCCCCGTGCTGCACGCGCACTGCCACCATTGCACCATGGCCCAGCGACAGTATGGCCGTGTCACCCTCCTTGATCAGCTCCTCGTATGCCACAAAGCTCATGGTGTTAATGTCTGGCAACTGCCAGGGACCTGGAAAGGGGTATGTGCGGGAAAGAGTAGGTCAGGGGTGGGGAGGCACGGGTGGACCTGGGGTCTGGGCAGGATGCAGGCTGTGAGGCCCAGATCTGGGGCCCTGTGGCTGGGGGTGGGGACTGCTCAGCCCGGGCACTGCCAGCGGCGGCCCAAGACGGCTGCACCCGGCCTGCCATCTGAAGCCCCTCTTGGCCTGGAACAGGAGACGGGGCTAAGAGCCCAGATCAGAGATGGACACGGATCGACCCTGCAGGGGCCAGGCCCAAGGCTTCCCACAGTCCGGACCCCACCCTCCCGCCGCCCTGCTCCAGGAACCTGACTCCCATTTCCCAAGGTGGGCTGAGAAAGCGGCCTGCGCGGTGCCCAGCGGCGGAGCACAGGCAAATGGGCCGTGAGGCCACCTGCGTCCCGCGGGACCCCTTCCCCTCCTCGACGGCGGGCTTCTGGGCGGACGAGCGGCAGCGGGACGCAGGAGGACGAGGGCCCCTCTCCACCAAAGGGCTTGGGGCGGGAAGGGGCCGCGGCGGCCCACGGGGGGCTGGAGGGGCAGCGCGGGTCCCGCCGCCGAGGGCCAGGGCGCGCCGGGCCGGGCGGCCGCTACCCGCGCGGTGCCACCGTGGGCTCCGCCGAGTCTCACCCGCTCCGGCTCCCGGGGCTCCACACGTGGCTCCGCGGGCGCCGCGCCGGCCAAACACTTCCGGCTCCGGGCCCACCCGCGCCCGCTGATGACGTGCACCCGCCCCGCCCTCTCCGCGCGCGGGATCCTGGGAGCCGCCCGCTGCCCTTCTCGGCCCTCCCAGAGGACGTTTCTTGGTCGGCTTCTTCCCTAATAAGAGCTCGTGTTTATACTCGCGCCCCGCGGACGAGATCGGAGGGCGGGCCGGAATAGGAGGCCCCGTCCGCGGCTGTCCCTTAGGTCCTGTCCACCCAGACGCACGCCGGCGCAGGGCCGGGACCAGGCCACTGCTCCCGTGGGCCGCCGGCCCAGCCTGGTCGCCAGTGCTCTACCAGGACAGTTGGCCGTGGGCATTTTGTCGTTGCAAACTCCTCAGGAAGCACATGCCCAGGCCCCAGGATGAATTCCAGAAAATGGAATCGTGGGTCAGAGCGTCATCCCCAAAGGCTTAGGCTGAGGCCAGCCAAAGCGCAGCGATGCCCTGGAAGGGTCTGCAGAGGTGGCCTTAGCCCCAGGCCCTGCGTTCACCTTCCTCCTGGGGGCGCATTCAAATTGTATCAAGAGGGTAGGAAGGTCTGTGTCCCCTCCCTAGACCCAAAGCATGATGAGAGCTGGTTGAACTGGGCTCACTAGTGGGCCTACTTTGGGGTCTGAGAGTACAGGGCAAAAGGAACTGAACCTGGGACTGGGGAGGGACTGGGGACAGGACATTTGGCTGAAAGGTGGGCAGAAAAGGGGCGGGAGTATTCTGTCTCAGCAACAAAGGAAAAGCAGCTGCTCACTGAGCACTGGGCAGGGGAGGGGCGAGGAGAGGGGTGCTACATTCTCTTCCTCCAGCCCCAGCACTTAGGGATGGGAGAGCAAGCTGTCCTGGGAACTCAGACTATGCCGTGACCCTAGGCCACTGTCCCAGGCTTCGGGCTATAGCAGCCTGGTCAAAGGGTGGTGGCCAGGCCCCTACAGTGCCACACTGCACGGAGTCTTCCCAGAGCCCTGCCAGCCTGTGGGCTACTCTGACCTCTCCCTGCCCTGGGGCAGAGCTTTCTCAGGGCATCTGTGGCCCTTGTCAAGGGCCTGTCAGAATCCATTAGGGAAACCTAGGTGCCTGCCCCACTGGGCCTGATCTGAGCGTCCCGAGGGGCAGGATGGGAGGATGGGGCGGGGTCTTTGGTGGCCTCACTCACTGTGGGCTCACTCTCTGCGGGGCACTGCTCTGACTACCAGCTGCCCCTGTGGCTGCACCATGGCTCCCTGCCTCTTGCTCTTAAACACTGAGACCGTCCAGCCCCATCCACGGCTCCCTAACCTCTGTCCCAACTTCCTGCTTCACTCCCTGGATGGAGCACCACCTGAGTCACCCTCTAATTGCTCCACTGGGGAATTTCTACTTTCGACTTCTGGGGGGATTCCCCTCCCCCAGCCTCTGCCCAGGCTTAAAGATGAACCCTGAAGCCGGACGCCTGCTAAGAGCCTTTATTAGGACTCAGTGACTTGGCAGTGGTTTCCCTTGGTCCTGACTTCCAATTTGCCTCTTGTGCAGACAGCTCCTCCAGTACCCCCTCCTCCAGGCAGCCTTCCCAGAGCTGCCATCTGTTCCATCTGAGCCTGCCCGAGTCCTCAAGCAGAACCAGCCTCCCTTGAGCCTCAGCTGATTACCAGGTCTGATGCCCGCCCCCAAGGCAGGATTTGTATATTGAGGCTCCCCTGATAAGAACTGATGCTATGTGTGCCCAGCTAAGTCATCACATTGAATCCTTCCTATGAGCCTGTGAGGAGGGACCCCCTTTCAGACCGGGGAAAGCTGAGACTCAGAAGGTTAAGTAACTTGCTAGAGGTCAGAGGTCGCGCAGCCAATGTGTTCTAAGTGGGGTGAGCACCAAAGCCTGTAAACACGGCTTTGAATGGAAATTTGCAGAAAGGAAGAACAGGTAGGAAGGAGGCCCTGGAGGAAAGGGGAAAGCTGACAGTGTCCCTGGGGGCTGCCCTGGGTCTCTGGCAGGGGCTGAGCCACAAAGTCCTCTCCTTCCCATCTGGCAGAGCCTTCCGCTGCTCTGCGCTGTGACCCTGAGGCAGCCCTGGCCTCCTGACCCCAGCTGCTTTCCCCTTTGGGTTCAGGCTCGGGGCAGGGGGGCCCAGGAAGCACTGCCTGCCCAGCTGTGCTCTGCCTCGGGGCTCCGGGACTGCCTCTGCCACTCTGCCTAGAGCCTGGACCTGCTCGGCCAGTGTGCTCCATGAATAAAAGGCCTGGGACTCCTTCGAGGCCCCTCCAGGCCCAGAGTCAGGGGAAGCCAGGTGTGATTTCTGCAGAGCCTGGACCGTAAACTGGCCCGGTGATGTCATCCGGCTTTCTGCCCAGACGCGGCCAAACCGGCTTGTGTGGGCCCTGGGGAAAGTGGACGGTCCCCAGGTGGCTTCTCCTGCAGATGCTGGCACCTTCCAGGCTCTCCCCTCGCTCTGCTCTAGGGGCCACCAAGGCTCCAGTCAGTCCCTGCCTGGTGGGGGCTGCCCTGATGCCGGTCCCCTCCTCCACCTCTGCCACCTGGCCACCCTGTCCATTCCGTCTGTGTCCCAAGATCAGGCTTCCGGTCAGGCCAGCACAGGGCCAGGCACCTGGGGGTCAGTGAGGGGGTGGGGCCCCTGTCCTAGTGCCCCATCACCCAACTTCTTGTGTCCCTTTGCTTATCTGCAAGACCCTCCAGTGGGAAGGCTCAGACTGCCCTGCAGCCCTGGCCCTCTGCATGCTCAGAAGTTGCCTAGGATGGGGATGGGACAGGCATCAAAGACCCTCTGGAGTCTGGAGGCCAAGTCTGCCTCCCAGGGCAGCAGCTCTTATTTCTAGAAACAGAAACTTGAGCCCTTCAGGCCTTTGGGGAGGGGGTGGCCAGGCAGCTGCGGATACTTCTAAACTTGGGAAGGGGCCCAGGCGGAAGGGACACCTGCTGGGGCCGGCCCAGCGGTCCGTTTGCTTTTTTACATTGTTTTATTGGCCTGAAAAGAATGCTGACTTGAACAGGCGGAAGCACACCGAGAGCGAGGGCGAGGCTCTGGAGAGGCAGGAACCAGGGACAGACAGCAGCATGCCCCTGGGCTCGACAGGCAGGGGCCAGCGGGCTTTCCCATCCTTTGGGTGTTTGTCCTGGACCTTCTGCTCAGAGGCACCTACCTGGTGTCCCTTCACCTGGCACCCCTGCGCTCTGCCCTCGTCCGGCAGTACCAGTCCGGGGCAGGGTTTGCTTCACTCGGCTCCTGGCTCCCAGCCAGTCTCCCTCAGCAGCAGGGTGCGGGTCACCTTGCCGCCAGCAGATGCTCGTACAGTCCCTGGAGGGATTGCATATACACGCGTGAGAGCCCAGCCTTGCTTTATTCATGCAGAGACATCTGAAGGACCCTGATGAACATGTGCCACGCCAGTGCCACCTCCCCTCTTAGCAGCCGCGTAATATTCCACGTTGGGGGCTGCAGTCACTCCGCATCTCCCCGCATCCCCGCTGTTCAGAGGCCTGAGGCTGGCTTCCTGGAGGCAGGATATGCCTGGTCACAGAGTCCCAACAGTTTCCACTTTAATAGATCCTGCCAAATTCCTTTCCGAAAAGGATGGAGCATTTCCCCATGGCAGGCAGCAAGCCGCTGTCCCCCCACGTTCCCACTCAGCCCTCGCTGGCTGGTGTGGGCCAGTCTGGGTGTGGGTGCGGGGAAGGCATACTCGCTGTTTTAATGTGCCGAGTCTAGGATAATGTCATGAGTTTTCGAAAAATTTCAGTGTACTAACAGTTCCTCCCCCTCTGCCTGGCGTCTCTAGGGCATGCCTTTGGGGGTGGGGTCCTGGTAATCCTGAGGCCTATAGAGTCCTTACATCTACCCAGGGGCAGCTCAGGTCTCCCGCTCGGTCCCCAGGAGCCGGGGCTTGCCCAAGGTCAGGGCAGGCGCTGCGGGGCTGGGCTGCAGCCAGGCTGCGCCTCCCGCACGCCCTCGCTCTGCACCAGGAGGTGCCTGCGGGCACCTTGAGGAAGGTCGGCGGCTCCAGGCCAGCTCGGAGGGGCTGCGGGTGGGGTGCGGGCAGTACCTGCTGCTGAACCCTGGATCGGTCTTGCCCGGCGCCTCTCCGCAGCCCCCTGGGGGCCTGGGGGTACGGGAGTCAGGCGTCAGGGTACGGAAAGGCCTGAGTGCCCTCGAGTGCCCGGCGGCTCTGCGGCCTCAGTTTCCCGCCCGGAGGCGGCGTACGTGACGGGGACCGAGGGTGTCCAGGAACCAGGGGCTCCCGCTTCAGGGCCCCGCGCGGGCGCCGGGAGGGCAGTGGCGGGCTGGCCGGCGGGGTCTCTGCGAGCGGCTGGCTCGGGTGGGCGGCTGGGGGTTCTGGGGGGCTGCGGGCGACGGACAAAGCGGCGGCACCACCCCGCAGCGCGGGCCAATGGAATGAATGGGCTATAAATAGTGGCCAATGGGCGACCCGCGTCGTGCCCCTTAAGAGCCGCGGGAGCGCGGAGCGGCCGCTGTTCGCCTGCGCCGCGCCCGGAGCTGCAGACGGACGACGCGCCCTCGTTGCCGCCCGGCCGCCCGGTGAGTGGGCCTGCGGGCCGGGGACCCCCGCCGGGAGCCGGCGCCGGGGACGCAGCGCGCAGGAGCGGGGAGCTTCGGCGTCACATGCTCCGGCGCGCCGCCTGGAGCGCGCGCCCAGCGCCGGGGGTCCAGGGCGGCACGGACGCCCGGCGCGCGCTGCGGACCCCCCGACCTTGGCGGCGCCCCCGGAGCGGCGGCCACGGGGCCCCAGGTCGTGTGCAGGAGCCGGGGGGCCGGGGCGCCGGGCCCGGCTGACCGCAGCATCTCCCCGCAGCCCGCCGCCGCCATGCCCTTCTCCAACAGCCACAACGCGCTGAAGCTGCGCTTCCCGGCCGAGGACGAGTTCCCCGACCTGAGCGGCCACAACAACCACATGGCCAAGGTGCTGACCCCCGAGCTGTACGCCGAGCTGCGCGCCAGGAGCACGCCGAGCGGCTTCACGCTGGACGACGTCATCCAGACCGGCGTGGACAACCCGGGTACGCGCACGGTCTGCCCGGCGTCGGGGAGCTCGTGCCCCCGCGGGATCCCCAGCGACGCCGCTGTCCTGCCCCTCCGCGGACCTCCCCCGGGACCAGCGTCGCGACTCCTCCCTTCCCGCGCGGCGCAGGGTTCAGCTGGGCCGCCCGCGCCGGCCTGGCAGTGACGTCACTGTCCCGGTCCCGCGCCCCCTCCCCCCAGGCCACCCGTACATCATGACTGTCGGCTGCGTGGCGGGCGACGAGGAGTCGTACGACGTGTTCAAGGATCTCTTCGACCCCATCATCGAGGACCGGCATGGCGGCTACAAGCCCAGCGACGAGCACAAGACCGACCTCAACCCCGACAACCTGCAGGTGCGGCGCGGCGCGGGGCGGGCGGGCGGGCTGGGGGGGTCTCCCAGCGCTCACGCGCGCCCTGCCCGGCCCCTAGGGCGGCGACGACCTGGACCCCAACTACGTGCTGAGCTCGCGGGTGCGCACCGGCCGCAGCATCCGCGGTTTCTGCCTGCCCCCGCACTGCAGCCGCGGGGAGCGCCGCGCCATCGAGAAGCTGGCTGTGGAAGGTGGGGGTCCGCGAGGTCCCGGCGCCCCACCCTGGACACCCTCCCCGCTTGTTTACCGGCCGCCGACCCCCGCGCCCTTATCTGCGTGCGACCCGGGTCCGGTTTCACAGAGGGACCGCAGGATGGAGGCCCAGCCCCGCGCCCACAGCGCCCTGGGGTCCAGAGTCGGCCAGGCCTGGCTTGGGACAGGCCCAGGGACCACCACTTGGCCGCGTGGACGGGTCTCCCGGACCCTCTAGGGGACCCCCTAGGGGCAGGCATCGGCATCGCGAGGTGGGGAGGGCAGGTGGCAAGAGCGACGGGGTGGGAGTGGTGCTGGGGCTCGGGAGCTGGCCAGGCCGTCCTCAGACCGCCTCCCGGCAGCCCTGTCCAGCCTGGACGGCGACCTGGCCGGCAGGTACTACGCGCTCAAGAGCATGACCGAGGCGGAGCAGCAGCAGCTCATCGACGACCACTTCCTCTTCGACAAGCCCGTGTCGCCCCTGCTGCTGGCCTCGGGCATGGCCCGCGACTGGCCCGACGCCCGCGGCATCTGGTGGGCCCCCCTCCCCGCCTGGCCCTGTCCCCCTCCTCTTCCCTCAGCCCCTGGGGATTGGGGCCCACCAGGCTGTGTGGTGCCAGGCGCCCTAGTCCTCTGCCCCGGTGACCTTGGCCACACAGGTGCCGGCAGGGACCACCGCGCAGGCCACCTGGGATAACAGAGGCGGGCCTTGCCGCTCTCCTTCTCCTTCCCCTCCCCCGGGAGCCCGAGCTGCTTGCCTGCTTTCCTTCCCCCTCCCCTGGGTTCTGCCAGGGCCCGGCTGACGCACAACCCTCCCAAGGAGCCGTCTCCGTGGCTTCAGCACCCAGAGGCGGGCCGCCCTCCCCCACCCCGGGTCAGGAGACCTGGGCTCCCCCCAGCTCTGGCTGCAGCAGGTGCCTGGCAGTCGGGTGCAGCCCTGCGCTCTCCACACCCTCTGCGAGGTGTCCTGGTCTCCCGGCCTCCCCGGTGCCCATGGGGCTGGGGTCCTGGCCACAGCCCGCCCGTGCTGGAGCGGGCACCTCCTTGGTCTGGGGCCCTGGCCTGACTGCTGTCCCTCTGCCAGGCACAATGACAGTAAGACCTTCCTGGTGTGGGTCAACGAGGAGGACCACCTGCGCGTCATCTCCATGCAGAAGGGGGGTGGCATGAAGGAGGTGTTCACTCGCTTCTGCAACGGCCTCACCCAGGTCTGGCCCGCCCTCAGCCTGGCCGTCATGGGTGGGGGCAGGAGTCCCGCCAGCCCTCCCAGCTGGCCCCTTGGGGAGCTCGGCCAGGTCTCCCTTCTCACACCTCTTCCCCACCTCCAGATTGAAACTCTCTTCAAGTCCAAGAACTACGAGTTCATGTGGAACCCCCACCTGGGCTACATCCTCACCTGCCCCTCCAACCTGGGCACGGGGCTGCGGGCAGGTGTGCACATAAAGCTGCCCCACCTGGGCAAGCACGAGAAGTTCTCGGAGGTGCTCAAGCGGCTGCGGCTGCAGAAGCGAGGCACAGGTGAGAGGGGTGGTGCAGCAGGACCCCCGGGCCAGCCCCTGCTCTCCCACCCTAGTGACCGCTGTCCCCCTACCCCCAGGCGGCGTGGACACGGCTGCTGTGGGCGGGGTCTTCGATGTCTCCAATGCAGACCGCCTGGGCTTCTCGGAGGTGGAGCTGGTGCAGATGGTGGTGGACGGCGTGAAGCTGCTCATCCAGATGGAGCAGCGGCTGGAGCAGGGCCAGGCCATCGATGACCTGGTGCCCGCCCAGAAGTGAGCTAGCGCCGCACCAGCCGCTGCGTCCTAACTTATCCCGGGCAGCGCCCACCACGCACCCCCGATGCCCGCCGCCCGGCAGCTGAGCCCTTAGCCTCGCTGTAGAGACTCCTGTTGCCCTCGGTAGAGTTTATTTTTTTGATGGCTAAGATGTTGCTGATGCTGAAATAAACTAGGGTCTTGGCCTGCCTGTCTCTCGGAGTGTGCTTGGCCTCTGCTGGGATGGGCTGCTTGGGGTTGGGGCAGACAGCTGCCAGGATTCAAGTCTCGCCCTTAGTGTATCGGGGTAGTAGCCGGCAGGCGGTCACTCTGCCATGCCTTCCCTGGCCTATCCCATGGACGCCTACCATCCTGTCCACCCTGCCGCCCTGCAGCTCCCAGGCTGGCGTGCAGTCAGGAACATGGGGAGCAGGGGGTGGGCATTCAAGCTGCTAGGCCCCAAGGCGAGTGTCTAAGGCTGAGGCGGTTGGGCCTGGGGCAGAGGCTGGCCCTGTCCTCAGCCCCATCCTGCAGGACAGAGAAGCTTGGGTGGCTGAGGAAGCAGTTCTTCAGCTGCAGTCAGACCCAGGCCTCTCTGGCCACCTGTCTAAACCGCAGCCCTCGGGCTGAGCCACCTCCCACCTTCCAGCTCCTTCCAGGCTGGTGGCTTCTGTGTGCCACCCCCTCACCGGCAGCCCCCTTAGGGCCTCAGGTGCCCCAGCCCCTTGGCTTGCTAGGAGGGGCCCATAGGAGGGATCCTGGTGTGGGGCTATTAGGGCGTGGTTTCGATCCCGTCCCCTGACCCCCACCCCCCCACCCTGGCTTGCAGCTATAGTGGACGACCTGAGGGTGCTGAGGGCTTGGAGCCTGGAGCTGAGTCAGGACAGGTGTAGCCTGTCAGGGTCTGGGGCTGCTGTCACAACCACCCCAGCTTTGCTGGCGCGGTCTGTGCTGCCACCTGCTGGCCAGGGATCCTATCCCCTCTGCCAGGCTGGACCTTTGAGACCCAGTGGGCCCCACCCTGCCACTGCCTGCTCACGACACCCTGACCCACTAAAGACTGGACAAACGTGCTGTCATGTCCCAGGGCATAGGGGCATGTCACCCTAGGCCCAGCAGGGTGGCAGGCAGACACCTATGAGCTGCAGGCATGCGTCCTGGCATCTGCCTCTGGCCAGGCCTGGTCTAGGGGCCCATCCTGGTGGCATCCAGGCTGAGAAGGGCTGAGGAGCCATCACCAGAAGAGACCTGGTGTCTGGGCCTTCAGGGCTGGGCTAACTTGGAGGAACGGCCGTCTCTCTGAGGAACACCTGAGGAGCTGGTGTGACCGGAGCAGGGCCTCCGTGTTCCTCCTGGGTCGGTGGCGGGCCAGCTGGTGGGGCCAGCTGGCTACTCTGCAGGCTGGGGCCTCAGGACAGGGCGTGTCAGGAACCAGGCTGGTGCTGCCCCGTCTGAGCAAGGGCACATGGGCTCTTCCCAAGCTGGGGCTGGGGACCTGCCTGGTAGAAGGACTTGGGCTGGAGCCCAGCTGTCCAGGTGCTCCCAGGAGGAAGGTGGCATCCTGAGCGGGAGGGCAGTGGACAGGCAGGCCTGGGGACCCTGCTATTCTGTAGCAGAGACAGCAGGTGAGGAGACATGGCTGTGTCCCACCTGGGGCTCCCTGTGAGCAGCACAGTGCTCACAGAACAATGCGGGCCACCGTGCAGGGACACGGTGCCCATGCGGAGTAGACAGCTGGGCTCCAGCCACAAGTCCTACCAGTCAGGTCCCCAGCCCCAGCTTGGGTAGAGCCAGCTCCCTTCACACCACCACAATGGGGACACAGCTGCAGCTGGCCTTCAGGTAGCCCATTGCTGCTTGGTAATGTCATGGTCCTCCCCAGTCATGACTAGGTTCAGAATGGAACCTTTGGGTCCAGTAGGTGGTGTGGTGGCTAAGGGGTTGGACTACCACATGGCAGACCATGGTTCAAGTCTCAGACCTGGTAGCTTGTTTTCTACTTTCTCTCTGTCTTTCTCCAGTCAAATTAAAATAAATGAATAAATAATAAATGAAATGACTCTTATTTTATTTGAGAGGTTTTTGCCTTAGGGTGCATGTGTTCACTGGAGAGAGAGACAGAGACAGTGAGAGGGAAAGTGAGAAATCGCTCCCCAGGAGGATGGCCACACCACCATCCCTTCTCCATTCTCCTCCTGGGATCTTGGGCACGCACACACACACCTGATGTGAGTTTCAAGCTGCCAGGTCCAGGACTTGAAGTGCAGTCGATTATGGGGGAGTCTAGCGATGTAGTATGCCATCTGCTGGCCCCTAAATAATTCTTTAAAAAAATTAATGGGGTGAGGCTGGCAGGTGGCATGGTGGTTAAATTGCTAGACTCCCACATGGCTGATCCCGGTTCAAGTTCTGGGCCTGGCGGCTTGCTTTCTCACTCTCCCTCTCTCTCTTTCTCCAGTCAAATCGAAGAAGAATACTAAATAAAATTAAATAATCATTTTTTAAAAATAATAAATAAAAAAAAAGAATGGTGCTGGGACCAGCAGATGGCATGATGGTTACATCCCTGGAGCCCACATAGTCTATCATGGCTCAAGTCCCGGACCCGGAGGCTTAAACTCATGCCGGGCGTGTGTGCGTGCGTGCCCAAGATCCCAAGAGGACCCCCCCCGGGGGGTGATTTCTCACTTTCTGTCTCTCTGTCTCTTGGGCATCCCTCTGCATGTGTCCTATAGCAAAAATTCTCTTTTTTGTTGGAGAGGTTTTTGCTATAGGGCGTGTGCGCTCGCCAGACAGAAGAACAAAACGAATGGGGCAGTCCCAGAGCCACAGGGCCAAAGGGAGGAAGCCTGCATCACCGGGCAGCCTCTCGGCTCATCACGGAAGAGGCCCTGTGGGCGGTGGCAGACCCCCCTCAGCCGGCCCCCCGCTGGCCATGGGGCCCAGGCCACTCACCCTGTGGCCAGGCAGGTACGCTCACCCCTGCCCACCCGCTTACCTGGGGCTGAGCCCGACCTGGCACTGCTGCCCTGAGGCTCTTTGGGGCCCGGAGCCAGCCCAGGCTATGGCCGACGGGGGCCTACTCAGAGCCCCTGCAGCTCTCCTGGGTTCGTTTCCCACCCATATTCCCTGTTTCGCTTTCGTTTCTCACTTGTGTGTCCTGCTGTGTTGACTGTCCTTGTTTTTCTTACGGAGAGGTTTTTACTATAGGGTGCATGTGCTCGCCAGAAAGACAGAGAGAGACAGAGACAGAAAGCAAGAAATCACCCCCCAGGGGGGATGGCCATGCCGCAATCCCTTCTCCTCCATTCTCCTCTCGAGATCTTGGGCATGCACATGTGCCCGGCGTGAGTTTAAGCCACCGGGTCCAGGACTCAAACCACAGTCGACTACATGGGAGTCCAGCAACATAGCCATTATTCCAACTGCGGTCCTTTGACCAGCCTTGTAAACGACCTTAGTTCTCTGGGGACAAGGCATGCCTAGTACACACGCCCCTCAGAGGGGAGCAAGGCCACCCTACAGTGCAGGATGGCCCAGGTGGCCTCCCTCTGTGCTCTGGACTCGCCACTGTGGGGTGGCCAGCTCTCTCTGTGATCACCATCACATGATCACACGCAGGCAGTGTAAGCACTCCGCCCTGCGAAGGCCAGTACCTAGGACGGGAGGGTGCGCCGTGGGTGGAGGGCAGCTGTCCCAAGGGGCAGCCTGGCAGCACGTAGCACGCAGCTCCTGCGGCCGGAACACGAGTCCGGGGCACCGTCCCCGGGCAGCGCTCTGGCACCGGCTTGGGCAATCCGGACGTAAGAGGTACAGCAGAGCCTGCACCCAGCCGACTCCTCCTGCCCCTCCACAGGTCTCACGGTCACAGCAGACACTGCAAATGCCCCTGACTACCACTGCCCTCCAGAAGCAACCGGGAGACGTGCTCAGAGCAGGGCTGCAGACATTGGAAGGCGGCCCCCCGCCCCCGCGGGGTCCCATGCGGACACTGCAGTGCAAGGAATTCAGAGACGGCAGGGAGCTGGGGAAGCTGGAGCAGAGAAGCGGGTTATACAACGGCTGTGCTGAGATCCCACACGGAATACGGATGGAAAAACCCCCAAGAACAGGAGTCAGCTGGGGGCGGTGGGAACAGGTGATCCCAACTGCAGAAACACCCATCACTTACGTAAGCCAGAGCGCACCCTTTTCAGCGGTGTTTAAAAACTGCTCCAATGAGCCATAGCCTGTGGAAGCCCACTGGGGCGGCAAACTTCGCCGCCACGCAGCCGAGGCCCCCGAGACTTGGAGGGGAGGAAAAACACCCAGGGTAACCAGTGAGTCCCCGGCTTGAAGTCCTGGGCTCTTCTGTCTCTCGACCTTTTTTT
The DNA here is from genome assembly GCA_026018925.1 of Tupaia tana. Taxonomy (NCBI): domain Eukaryota; kingdom Metazoa; phylum Chordata; class Mammalia; order Scandentia; family Tupaiidae; genus Tupaia; species Tupaia tana. The sequence continues at coordinate 267,696,283 of JAKSZU010000001.1, read as the reverse complement.
TAAGTTTCTTTTTTCTTTCTTTCTTTTTTTTTTTGCTGTAAGTTACACGCAGTCTCAGAGAGAGACACAGAGAAGTGAGCAAGCTCCCTCCAAGGGGGATGGCCATGCCACAATCTCTTCTCCTCCAGTCTCCTCTCAGGATTTTGGGCACGAACTCACGTGTACCCAGTGTAACTTTTCAAGCCACCAGGTCTCGAACAGCACAGTTGGCCACGTGGATCAGTGCTCTAACCACTCCACTTGCTGGCCCTGTCCTTTGACCTTTTTTGGGGGGATTTAGAATAATTTATTTCATTTTATTTGTTTATTTATTTTGGAGAGGTTTTTGCTATAGGGCGTGTGCGTTTGCCAGAAAGACAGAGACAGACAGAGAGACAGAAAGCGAGAAATCACCCCCTAGAGGGGATGGCCACGCCACAACCCCTTCTCCTCCGTTCTCCTCTTGAGATCTTGGGCACGCATGCACACGCGTAGGGCGTGAGTTTAAGCCACCGGGTCCGGGACTCGAAATGCAATCAACTACATGGGAGTGCAGCAACATAGACATTATGCTATCTGCTGGTCCTGATATTTATTATTTTTTAAAAGGCTTTTGCCTTAAGACACGTGTGCTCGCTGGAGAGAGACAGAGACGGTGAGAGGAAAAGTGAGAAATCATCCCCCAGGGGGAATGGCCATGCCGCAATCCTTTTTCCTCCATTCTCCTCCCAAGATCTTGGGCACACACACACGGGCCTGATGTGATTTTCAAGCCACTGTGTCCGGGACTCAAAGTGCAGTTGGCCAAGAAGGAGTCCAGTGATGTAACCGCTACACCATCTGTTGGCCTCTTATTTTTTTTTAAAAAGATTTATTTATTTATTCATTCATTCATTCATTTTAATTTGACCAGGGAGAGACAGAGAGCGGGGGGGGAGTGAGAAAGCAAGCCACTAGGTCCAGGACTTGAACCGTGGTTGACCATGTGGGAGTGTCCAGCGCCTTAACCACAATGCCACCTGCTGGTCCCAGGCCCCTTATTTTTTAATTTGCTACCGGACATGCATGCAAGAGAGAGAGAGAGAGAGAGAGAGAGAGAGAGAGAGAGAGAGAGAGAAAGCCACCAGGTTCAGAACTCGAACTGTGGTCAACTACATGGGAGTCCAGCGCCTTAACTGGCACATCACCTGCCGGCCCCGTCCTTAAACTTTTTTTTTTTCTTAAGAAAGATTTTTGCTATAGAGTGCATATACTTGCTGGAGAGACAGAGAGACAAAGAGACAGAAAGTGAGAAATCACTCCCCAGGAGGGATGACCACACCACAATCCTATCTCCACTCTCCTCTCGGGATTTTGAGCATACATGCATATACACCCCATGACTTTCAAGCCACTGGGTCTGGGAATCGAACAGCAGTTGGCTATGTGGGAGTCCAGTGACGTAAACATGATGCCTTGTGCTGCTCCCTGTCTTTTGACTTGTAAGAACAGCCTAGACCTCACACGACCAGGACCTATCCCTCTTAACAGGAATCTGGTAGGCTTAGTTCTGTGCGTTTCCGTTCCTCAGCCACCCTGACAGTTAACAAGGCCTCCTGGAGTACCCAGGGCCCATCCCTTGTACATGTATAGACTTAATTGCCAATTTCCTTTTTTTTTTAAAAAAATAATTATCTTATTTATTTATTATTATTACTTTTACATGTGTTTTGGCAGAAAAAGACAGAAAGAGGGAGAGTGAGAAAGCAAGTCTGCAGGTCCAGAACATCGAACCACCATCAGCCATGTGGGAATTCCAGTGCCTTAACCACCACACCACCTGCTGGCCCCCTACTTCCTTTTTCATGGGGATAAAATAAATGCTCTTCTATTATTATTATTATTATTATTTTGAGTTTTTTTGCTATAGGGTGTGTGTGCTCGCCAGAAAGAGCAAGACAGACAGCGAGAAATCACCCCCCCCCCCCAGGGGGATGGCCACGCTGCAGCACAGCGGAGGTGCCTGTGCACGGGGCAGGGGTGTGTGAGGCTGCACCGCTGCAGGCTCCAGGCCTGGGCTCCTCCTACTCTCCTCCTACTCCTCCTACTCTACCGTTCTCCTCCATTCTCCTCTCAGGATCTTGGGCATGAACGCACACGTGCCCAATGTGAGTTTAAGTCACCGGGTCCGGGACTCGAACTGCTGTCAACCACATGGGAGTCCGGCGACATAGCCATTACGCCAACTGCTGGTCCCTATACTCTTCTATTTTAAAAGGTTTCTTTTTTTTTTTGCTATGGGACACTTGCATTCCCCAGAAAAAGAGAGAGAAGGAAAGTGAGAAATCACCCTGGGGGGATGGCCACCGTGCTGCAATTCCTTTCTGGGATTTTGGGCACGTAGGCGCACACACCCATACGCATACACATCTCTATGCACACACCGTCAGCATGAGTTTCAAGACACTGGGTCTGCAACTCACACCACCGAGTCAGCCACCCCTGCTGCCTGCTGGCCCCAAGGAACAGTCTCAGACTGGCAAGATGTCATCTTTCTGGCTGTGAGTAGGTGACAGCAATTTAGCAGCATAGAGAAGTGAGACATTCTTGGTCTGGCTGAGAGGGGCGAGGCTTCCGCCAAGCAGACGCAAACAGCCCCGTTTCGAAGGCTGGCTGGAAGCTTTCTGCGTCCACAGCAACTAGACAACTTCCCACTTCCTCCCCAGCCCAGCCCGTCTTTGCCTCTAACTGGTTCTGTCTTGCTAAAAAGACACGAACTGAACATGCTGTGTTTGAATTCAGAAGTCCGACTTCCACATCCTTCTCAGGACTGAACATTTTTTTTTTTTTTTTTGAAAGGTTTTTGCTATAAGGCACGTGTGCTCTCCAGAAAGACAGAGAGAGACGGAGAAACAGAAAGCGAGAAATCACCCCCTCGGGGGGGGGATGGCCACGCCGCAATCCCTTCTCCTCCATTCTCCTCTCGGGATCTTGGGCACGCACGCACACGCGCCCGGCGTGAGTTTTAAGCCACCGGGTCCGGGACTTGAACTGTAGTCAGCTACATGGGAGTCCAGCAACATCGCTATTATGCCAACTGCTGGTCCCTCTCAGGGCTGAAGATTTAGGGCTCCATTTACAAACTAACACTAGTGGCCAGCTGATGAAGGCAGCCGGATCCCTTGTGGCTGACAGTGCAGTTTGAGTCTTGGGCCCAGTGGAAAAGCCTGACGTGCTTGTGTGGACTGAACGCATACCCAAAACCCCAACGGGAGGGCGAGATGGTGAAGGGAGCTGTGTGCCTACCCTCATGGGAGCTGCTTCTCAGTTTCCCTCTCCCCGTCCCTACAGGTGCATGTGCCCTCTGGCAAGTAAAACTAGAAAATAAAATGTAACACTAAGACACAGGAGGAGAGAAAACTCATGTTTCTTTTCTATTTTTTGTTTTTGGAGAGTGTTTTTTTTTTTTTTTTTTTTTTTTTTTACTATAGGGCGTGTGCGTTCGCCAGACAGACAAGAGAGAGACATAGAGACAGAAAGCGAGAAATCACCCCCCAGGGGAGAATGGCCACGCCGCAATCCCTTCTCCTCCATTCTCCTCTCGGGATCTTGGGCACGCACGCACACGCGCCCGGCGTGAGTTTTAAACCACCGGGTCCGGGACGCGAACCACGGTCGAGTACGTGGGAGTCCAGCGACATAGCCATTATACTAACTGCTGGTCCCTTTAATTTAAAGTATTTAAGGTAGGGAAAGGTACTCTGGAGAAGTATAAGCAAGATATAAGCCCCAGTCATTGAACCAGCAGGTGGTATGGAGATTAAGGTTCTGGATCCCACATGACAACTGTGTGGTTTGAGTCTCAGATCTGGTAGCTTGACAGACATGCCTGGCATGTGTGCCCAAAATCCCAAAGAGATTGGGAGAAGGAATTGCAGCATGGCCATCCCCCGCTAGGGTGGGAGAGGATTTCTCACTTTCCAACCCTCTCTCTCTGCAAGCGCATACCCTATAGCCAAAAAGAAAGAAAGAGGGGGAGAGGGAGGGAAGAGGAGAGAAAGAGGAAGGAAGGAAGAAAAGAAGAAAGAGAAAGAGCCTTAGTAATTAAACCCAGCCCCCAGGGATGAGGGGGGCGGGAATCTGTGGCAATGCCCCGTAGGAATGCCAGGACTCAGGACCGATCTGGGCTGCGGAGAAGTGCAGAATCTGCTCTGTGGGAGCCGGGGGCGGCCCTCGCAAGCGCCAGGCCGCTGGGCTCAGGACTCCAGGCATTGAGGGCAGTAGCAGGCTGTGTGCTCCTGGGCAGGCTCTGTCCTGTTAGTCCCAGTAGTGTCTGTCTGGATATGAGGCCTGTGGACCCCAACATTTCATTAGAGAGCAACCTTGCGGGCTTCAGCAGGGCTGTGCCACAGTCAGACCAAACACCTCCCTGCCTACCCCACAGACGGGGCCCTGTATCCATCCACTGGCCTGAGACCCCGCCCTCCCCTCCCCTCCTGTCATCCTTGTCCTCTCTTCTCCAGGGGAAGGAGCCCACTGAGCAGTCGCGTGCTCCTCCTCTCGGCAGGCAGGCGTGGGTAGGAGTGAGCACACTCTGAAGCCCTCAGATTGTGCATGGAAGTCAGCTGGGGAGTGGGCACCAGGAGTCCTTGGGCAGAGAGGCCGCCTGGAGAGCAGAGCATTTCCGACACCAGGCCTGCTCGTCCCCCCCCCCCCCCCCCCCCCCCAGGGCCCTGCGTGGCCTGTGCACCCAGGGGCTCCGCGTGCTGGTCCCTCCTCCCTCTGGCTAGCCTGCCCCACAGGCTTTGTGGTTTACGTCCTCAGTTCCGGCCTCCCTGCATCTTCCCGTGTTCTGGGAGCCCTGGAGGACCAGGCTCCACTCCGGGCTCCCCTAAGGTGGACCCAGCCTGTCTTGGTGGGCAGGAGCTTCTGTTACCCAGAATGCTGCTGGGTGTCCTCGGACATCACTAGTACGTGGGCCTCACTCTGCTGCATCTCCTAGCAATGTCACTGATCAATTTAACCAAAAGTCGGACGGAACTTTGCTGAAAGGGCAGTTATCCCGTCCCTGAGCGTGGCGACTCAAGGACAGCGGTCAGCACTCCTTCCTCTGAGCGTTTGCCTCCATGATGCCCCTGTTGGGTGACTTCGGCAGCCCAGGTGACCAGCAGAGGTCAAGTGGACAGTCAGGAGCGGGGGGCGGGGGGCTGCACGGCCTTTCCGATCTCCCTTAGAGCGTGCCACGCATTTAAAGATGTTGGCATAACTAGGCTTTTCACTCTAGTTAATGGGCGTCTTTGTGTGCGGCTGTAAGTTGGGTGTTTCAGGAAGCCACTTGGCGGGTGTCACCTCGTGTGTCACCTCAGACCCTGTGCGCTCAGTGCAGGCAGCGGGACGAGTGAGACCAGGGGCCTTCCCTTCCCGGGGGCATCCTGAGGAGACCCCAGGGAAGCACAGTCCCTTCACAGAGCCTGTACTGGTGGACGGGGCCTGGGGCAGGCAGGGCAGCCTTCCCTGGACAGGTTTAGGAGCTAACAGGAGGCAGAGAGCGGACATTCAGAAGGAGTCCTGCCTGGGGGGCGCCGTGGCTGCCCCACGTGAGGCGCTGTTGCCCTCCCCGTCCTGCGTGTGCTCTCTGCAGGCGGCCATGGGGTACCGGGCCAGGCCGTGCTTCTGAGTCCACAGTCTCGCTCCAGCCACGTTCCTGGACAGACTCCCGCCCAGTCCTGTGGGACCCTGGCCAGGCCCGCTCTGCAGTGGGGCTCCCGATACAGAGTAGGAGGAGCTCAGGCCTGGAGCCTGCTGCGGTGCAGCCACACACACCCCTGTCCTGTGCACAGGCTCCGCTGCCTGCGTGCTGAGGGTGGCCTTGTCCTCACGTCCACGGCAGTCGCACCTGGGTGCGAGTCTCAGGAGCGTCAAAATCAGGGCTTTGTCACTGAAGCAGAAGGGAGGTGACTGCTGGGAGCCAGCTGGCCATCTCTGCTGAAAGATTAGGAGCTTGAGTTTTTGGGCCGGCGAGTGGTGCGGTGGTTAAGGGTGCTGGACTCCCACATGGTTGAGCATGATTTGAGACCCAACCTAGAGGCTTGCTTTCTCTCTCTCGCTCTGGCCCTCTGTGGTCAAATTAAAATAAAGTTCAATAAAATTACTATTTAAAAAATAGAAAAGATGTGGTGTGGCCATTTCCCGGGGGGGTGGGGTGGGGTGGGATTTCTTGTTTTCTGTCTCTCTGTCTCTCTCTTTCTGGCGAGCACACACGCCCTATAGCAAAAACCTCTCAAAAAAGAAAAAATTAAATTAAAAACAAATTCATGAGATGGGGCAGACAGGTGGCGTGGTGGTGAAGGGCGATGGACTCCCTCACATGGCTGCCCCTCCTCGCAATGTGACTCCCCTTCCCTGGGGACACCAGACAGGCCCAGACGCCCTCTGGCCCCTGACTTGTGATGATCACGGTTCTTTACCACTTACCATCTCAAATGTCCCCTGTGGTCTGGCCGCCAGGAACGGCAGCTCTGCCCAGCTCAGGGTCATCCAAAGCGCTGCTCACAAAGCTGAAGGCTCTCCCTGCCCTGTACTGGTGACCGACGGTGACTGGGAGGCTGGCTGAGCCCTGTTCCAGGACAGAACACCTGGGCCCGCTCTCCTCGCTACTCCTGTGAAGAGCAACTTTCCCACTGAAGGTCGGCCGTCTCTGAAGGACGCGGTGGCAAGTCGAGAACTCACCTGGAACACCCCGGCCCTGAAGCAGGGCAGCAGCCTGAGCTCTGAGGTATGAGCACCGCCTCACCTTTAGGTCCCTCTTGTCTGAGACAGGCCAGGAGACAGTGCTTCCGAAACAGCCCTCTTCCCACACCGGCTTTCTGGTCTGTACCGTGGAAGCAGCAACACACCCTAGACCTGAAGGTCACCATATAGGCCCCTGCTTGTCCGTTTCCATAGCGACAGCTTGTTCACACGTGCATGCATGCAGACTTTTCTCTTCACCACCACCATCCAGTTGAGAGGCGTGTGTTCTGTGAAATGCACAGCTGTGCTCCCCAAAGTCAGTCCTCACCCTTTTCTGCCTGGGCCTCCACTCTAAGAAATGTAAGGGCAGGGACCAGCAGATGGGGTAATGGTTACATAGCCGGACACCCACGTAGTTGACCGCGGTTCAAGTCCCAGACCTGGTAGTTGAAAACTCACGCCAGCGGCATGTGCAAGCATGCCCAAGATCGCAGGAGCAGATCCCTCCTGGGGGATGATTTCTTGCTATCTCTCTGGTGAGCACGCACACTCCATAGCAAAACTCACTTAAAAAGAAAACAAAACCAAACATAAGGGTGGCTGCAAGTCAGGCCTGTCAGTCTCGCAGGAGTACGGCTCGGGTTCTCTGATCTCCTTGGCCTGGAAGAGGGCAGTCAGGACTCGTCAGATGAGCATTACCTTCAGGATTTGGACAATGCTCTGCTTGTTGAGAAAATAAAGCCAGCAGCAGCTTGCTGCCAGGTACCTCGCCTCACCTCTGAGATGCTAGGGAGTGAGGAGGAATAAATGTGGTGTTGTTTTCATCTTCAAATGATTTCCAATTATCTCAGAATGTTCCTTTTGAAAAACAGACTGTACGGGACCAGCAAATGGCGTAATTGTTATATTGCTGGACTCCCACATGGCCGATGGCGGTTCAAATCTCAGACCTAGCAGCTTCAAACTCACGCTGGACATGTGTATGTGCATGCCCAAAATTCTGAAAGAATGGAGAAGGAATTGTGGTGTGACCATCTCTCCAGGGGGTGATTTCTCACTGTCTTTCCAGTGAGCACATGTGCCCTATAGCAAAACTTTTTTTAAAATATCGGGTTGTACGTGGAATAAAAATGCCGTATTGGTAGGCTGCACAATCTAAAGGAAGGACAAGGCCCCTTAGCAGTGCAGATCTAAGGTCTTACCCTTGGTTGGAGCAGTACTCCCCCGGGCCAGGCGGCGGGATGGCGTAAAGGTGGCCTGACCCACAACGGTTGACTGAGCAGTGCAATCCTGGACCCAGAGGCCTGAAGAACACACTGGTGTGCATGCATGCATGTGTGCCCCAAATCCCGAGGACAGAGAAAGGACTATGGGTGGCCATGCCCCTTGGGGGGTGACTTCTCACTTTACCTCTCTCTCTCTCTCTCTTTCTCTCTCTTGCTCGGCATTCACCCTATAGCAAAAACAAAAACCAAAAACGTAATACTACCCATATTGTCACACAATCAAACCAACAAAGCCTAACCAATTCAGAAAACATTCTGTAAATGAATACTTGTCTTAGAAACACATATCAGCACATTAATTTGTTTTTAGAGAAAAGTTATTGACTCATTTATTTTAATTTGACGACAGAGAGAGAGAGAGAGAGAGAGAGAGAGAGAGAGAGAAAGCAACCCACCAGGTTAGGTACTTGAACAATGTGAACAATGGCCGGCCATGTGGGAGTGTCCAGTACCTCAACCACCACGTCACCTGCTGGCCCCCAGCACATTAATTTCTCTTCATAGAGCTTACCTTCTAGCATTCTGTGTCCTTGACAATGTAAAGATGGAAAACAATTCAAAAGTGTAAAGACAAAGAGGAGGAGAAACATTTTTGCAGCCAAACCTTTGCGTGGCGGGATTCTGCTCCAACTCTGCACACTCCTGCTGAGTAATTGAGTAAAGGTTTTTGCCACAGGGCGCATGCATAAGACAGAGAGGGAGAAGTGAGAAATCAAGTTGCAGTTCCCTTTCCTCCATTCTCTTAGGATTCTGAACATGCTTGCACACGCACCTGGCATATTTTAAGCTACCAGGTCTGGGACTTGAACTGTGATCAGTCATGTGGAAGCTCAGTGCCTTAACCATGACACTACCTGCTGGCCCTTGGGGTAGGACTCACTCTTTTTTTTTTGGGGGGGGGGTAGGACTCTTAAGGAAGAGTCTCACAGGTGCGGATTTTTTTTTTTTTTTGAGAGTTTTTTTGCTATAGGGCGCGTGCACTCGCCAGACAGACAGAGAGACAGAAAGTGAGAAATCACCCCCCAGGGGGGATGGCCACGCCGCAATCCCTTCTCCTCCATTCTTCTCTCGGGATCTTGGGCACGCACGCACACGCGCCCGGCGTGAGTTTAAGCTACCGGGTCCAGGACTCGAACCGCGGTCAACTACATGGGAGTTCAGCAACATAGCCATTACGCTAACTGCTGGTCCCCAGGTGTGGATTTTAAGAGCAACTCTGAGCGCCTGCCTTGAGAAGGACATCATGTACTGCAGGACTTCCTCCCGTTGCTCTCGGGCCTTCAGAAGGGGCGGCAACAGACAAAGATGCCCAGAGACAGAAGACTGCGTGGACCTACTGAGAGAGGCCCGTGTGTCTAGAGGAGCACCCACGTCTCTGTGCTGGTCAGCTTTGTGATGTTTACACGGGACACACAGCTGTGAGAAAGGGCAGGAAAAGGCCCCATACAAGATTGAGACTGAGCTGTTAGAGAACTCCACTTTGAAAGGCATGAAACTGGAAAAGGAAGGAGGGGAGAGGGAACACACTTACCTATTTTTAAAATTTTTTCTTAAAAAAATGTTTTTTGATGGGACCAGCAGTTAGCGTAATGGCTATGTCGCTGGACTCCCATGTAGTCGACCGCAGTTCGAGTCCCGGACCTGGCGGCTTAAACTCACGCCGGGCGCGTGTGCGTGCGTGCCCAAGATCCCGAGAGGAGAAGGGATTGCGGCGTGGCCATCCCCCCTGGGGGGTGATTTCCTGCTTTCTATCTCTCTGTCTCTCTCTGTCTGTCTGGCGAGCGCACACGCCCTATAGCAAAAACCTCTCCAAAAAAAGAAAAAATGATTTTTGAGAGGTTTTTGCTACAGGGTGCATACACTCACCAGAAAGACAGAGACAGACAGAGAGACAGAAAGAAAGAAATCACCACCCCAGGGGGGATGGCCATGCTGCAATCCCTTCTCCTCCATTCTCCTCTTGGGATCTCGGGAACGCACGCACATGCGCCCAGCGTGAGTTTACGCCACTGGGTCCGGGACTCAAACCGCAGTCGACTACATGGGAGTCCAGCGACATAGTCATTATGCCATCTGCTGGTCCAGCCTGAAAATCATTATGGGTGTGTAGGTGTATGTGAGCAAAATCTCAACAGGAGGATGAAGGGATTGTGGCAGGACCAGCAGTTGGCGTAATGGCTATGTCGCTGGACTCCCATGTAGTTGACTGCAGTTCAAGTCCCAGACCTGGTGGCTTAAACTCACGCCGGGCGCGTGTGCGTGCGTGCCCGAGATCTCGAGAGGAGAATGGAGGAGAAAGGATTGCGGCATGGCCATCCCCCCTGGGGGGTGATTTCTCGCTTTCTGTCTCTCTCTCTTTCTAATCAGTGCACACGCACGCCCTATAGCAAAAACCTCTCCAAAAAATTTTTTTTGCTATGAAGTGTGTGCACTCCCTGGAGAAAGAGAGCATGTGTGTGAGTGAGTGCCCTCTGGGGGGATGGCCACCCCGCAATCTCTCCTCCATTCTCCTCTTGGGGTTATGGACATGCATGCACATATCCAGTGTGCTTCTCAAGTCACCAGGTCCGGGACTCAAGTCATGCAGTCGGCTATGCGGGATCTAACTGCCGAAACCACTAGGAAACCAGCTGGCACCCCTCTTTCTTTTCTTTTCTTTTTAAAAGAATTATTTATTCATTCATTTTATTTAAAATTAAAAAAAATTATTTTTATTTAACTTTACTCACTTATTTTAATTTGATCAGAGAGGGAGGGAGGGAGAGAGAGAGAGAAAGAGAGAAAGAGAAAGTAAGATGCCAGGTCCAGGACTCGAACTGAAGTCAGCCATGTGGGAATCCAGCACCCATAACCACCACACCACCTGCCGGCTCCTTTATTTAAATTTGACGAGAGAGAGAGAGAGAGAGAGAGAGAGAGAGAGATAGATAGATGAAGTGAGGAAGCAAGCCACCAGGTCCAGGACTCAAACCATCGCTAGCCATGTGGGAGTGTCCAGCGCCTTAAGCACTATGCCACCTGCTGGTCCCACCCCCCTTTAAGTAGGCCGAAGGCTGCAGCAGCCTCACTGAGGTGAAGAACAAGCAGCCTGCTGCACATCTGCTCTGGAGGCTCTGTCGCTGCTCTGAGCCCTGCCTTTTCCCTGGAGCCCCTCACTGGGTGTTGCCCACTCTGGCCAGGTCCTTTCTTCTCCGCTAAGCTTCTCTACCTGACAGATCTGAACAAGAGCCACCCTGCCACGGACACCCGCGTGTCTCTCCCAGCTCCTTCACTTGTCCAGCAGTCACTCACTGGACCAGCCTCCTCAAGGGACCTGCCCAAACCTGCTGTGCTCCCCTGTGGCGCCCCCCACCGTCCATCAACCACCTCGTGCTTTTTGCGGCCCAGATCCAAAATCATAAAGACATCCTTGGCTCTCCTCTTCCCCTCACTCCACACCCAACCCAGGAGTTAGTGCAGTTGCCTCTTGTTTCAAAACATGCCCAGAATGCACCCCACCCCTACCAGTACTGCCCAAAGCCTCCAGAACAGCCTCCCCGGCTTCTCCTTGCTCCCCTACGATAAATTCCAATCAGCTGCTAGGGTGACCTTTGGAAACTCGAGGCCAAGCAGGAGCCCCAGGAGCACCCATGGGAAAGACGTGCACGGGGCCCAGTGAGCTGCCCTGGTGCACCTCAGTTCTGCTCCAGGTGGCTCGCTCCAGCCTCTGGCCTCTGCCCACTCCCTGTGCAGCCGCCCCTCCCTCTTGCCCAGCTCTGCTCAGCAGCCCTGACCTCCCCCAAAGCATTGTTCAGGGCCCTGGGAACTTCTCCCTGCCTGGCACCATAGCCCCTCAGCATTTATAACCTGGTCCCACACTAGGCGACAGCCTTGTTTACTCACTGCCTGTTAGAACCTAAGCAAGGGGCGAGGGCTCTGCTCTGCTCACTGAAGTGTCCCCGCCATCAACACATCGCCCTGCCCAAGGAGCCAACAGAGGTGTGAATGGGCAGCTGAGTGTGGCCACTGACAAGCCACCAAGTGTCCACCACTGAGAGGCAAGTGTCCAGCTGAGCGATGTGTTCCTTACCCCTACACAGCCGCGAGAGTGCTGGGAAAAGCTACGGGTCTGACTCACGCACTGAATCACGACAGGAGAGAGAAATTACACACTTCACAGAGAACAAAGCAGAGCTGTCAAACCCGGCATTTCTCCACCCATGGTTTGCAGGGCTCCCACCCCGACTCCCTTTCTTCTGAGGTCCCCAGGAGAGCTGTCTGAAAGACACTGGAAGTCATGCAATGTTGGGATCCATGTTAAGGACAGGCAGCCCCCAGCATTCACACATGGTCCTTGGCTTCCGCTCCACTTGACAGAGGCAAACACACACTTGCAGTGACTGCCTTAGTCTGAGTCTTAAATACAGTACTAGGAGACAAGGCAAGCTTTTACTGAGAAAAAGTGAATTTTTAATTATCTTGTGAATCTATGTAGAAAAACACACACAAGCAATGTACACAACTATAAATTTAAACCTTTTGCACTAAAAAAGAACACAAAAACAACAAACACGAAACCACAGGTATGAACTGTAAACCTGTATTAATTATCAACTAGTCTTAGGGTTAATTCTTAGCAGTAATCAGGATGCTCCTCCTTGGCAATTGCAATGTTTTAGCACCAAGTGGTCTCCCTCCGAGGTACCAGAAACCACTCTGGTCGCCGTGTAGGGAGACGCTTCGGCACACACGCCCACACGCACCCCGGCCGCTCTCACAGCCGCCCAGACAGGAGGCACATGGCGATGGTGTCAAGGCTGACTCCGGGGCAATGGAAACAAGACAGAGGGCACACAGGTCACACATCTTTAATGTAGTGCATTCGTAGAAAAAAGGCCAGCTTTCGCTCCCAGGCGTGCTTGCGTCCTCGGACTTTAATATCATGATTTAGAAGATGCAGACGTTATTGCCTAAATATTATTCTATACATTTCCATCAGTGTTCAGGAAAACATTTTAAATTGCTACTTAATTTACACCATAATTACCGGGTTACAGCTTTAGCTCATTGGCAATCTTGGAAGCAATATTTTTGAAAGCTATGGATGTCCCTGAGATCCGCTTAAACCGGACCCCGTTCAGAGACAGTCTCGGCAGCTTGCACACTTCCATCTCCCACTGCACAAGGCTCTCTGCGTGCCCGTCCCCGTGGACACAGAAGAGCAGGAAGCGCTCCCTCTGCTCGTAGTCGCAGTTATTGGCGTCCAGCACTTTGCGGATTTCCCGCATCATGTCACTGGGATCCATGGAACTAGTGGTTTTCATGCTCCAGGTGAAGCGCAACGAGCGCGGCTTTGCTTCTTTGTTTTCATCCTTTTGCTCAGCAGACACGTTGCGACTGAAATGCACAGTGGCAGGTTTATGTGTAATTGCACGCACACATAAACAACCTTTTCTACTTTAGCCAGTTCAAAAATACACCTCATTAACACAACCAGTCTCCCTATTTTTCCTGCAGACTCACATCTGTAACTTGTTTCTTTATTGAGACGTAATCATCGATCTACCCCCTGCATCCTACCCTCAAAACTATAAGCCACACATCCAAAAATCTATTTTGCTGGAAAAATTCTCACCAGCCACCTGTACTGGCTAAAATCTAGAAAATAATTTGCAAAACAGAATTCTAGAGAGCCAGGTGTGGCCGAAGCCTGCCCACACAGCCTGCTCTCCGGCTCGGGGGCGCCACAAGCCCAGCACAGGGAAGGGAGGTGGCGCTGGCCTTGCGCTCTGCTGGCCAGCCTCCTCTCCCTACAACGTCCCATACGAACTGCACTCGTTAAAACATCCACCACGACTGGAAGGTTCTCGGGATGACTTGGGACTCAACCTTCACAGCTGAAAATCACTGTCCCTGAAAACAGCCCCAGATGCTGTGCACACAGCCGGGCTGGGGAGGAGGTAGGCCATTCCGTCACCTGTACCCACTTCATTATTTTTCCTTCTATTATATTTTGTTAATTTAAACTTTCAATTTTATACCTAATATTTTTCTTAGATAATATAACCTTGCTGCTGAAACAGATGGAAAAATAAAAAGTTACAGCTTGTTTGTGGAATTCAGAGATGACCTGTCCCCTGTGAGGGTTCAGAGCTCGCCGAGGCCCCGAGGCAGCGTCAGTGGAGCTCCAGATACAGGCCTCTAGGGAACCTCACGGCTTCCCAGTGCTCCTCAGCATTCGGCCATTACTACCACGAACGGTTCTTCACCTTCTCACGTGTGTATGTGGAGGCATCAATTAAGACAGAGAGCAACTAAGCCTCTTAGACGCTCAGAGTATGCGTGCTCAAACACGTCCCATCCTAAGGCAGACTCATCGGAGCTAAGGGTGAGGCCACAGGTTTTACCTATAAAACACCATATGGTGTTCCCTGTCACCAACCTGCTAGAGAGAACTCAATTTGGTTCCCAGCCCCCCAAACTGATTAGCAGCTTTCCACACATAAAATGCTGTGTTAGATACTAACTAGGTTACAACGAGCGCAAGGTCTCAATCTAACGGAGACCAGAAGACTGGAAGGTAAGAACAATAGTGGCAGAGGAGGGCTATGGGTAACTGCTACAGGGGTCACAGGAGAGAGCTGCAGCTTTGGGAAATGAGCAAGAGTGAGAGACAGGGCTGGGACAGGAGGGAATGGCTTTCTAAGGGGTGGCAGCTGAGAAAAGCCATGAAGCGCCCATGAAATTTCAACACAATACAATGGTGAGAAGCAAGAGTGTTTCTGGTTTTTGGTTTTTTTTTGGAGAGGTTTTCGCTATAGGGCGCGTGTGCTCGCCAGAAAGACAGAGAGAGACAGAGAGACAGAAAGCGAGAAATCACTCCCCAGTGGGTATCATGCCGCAATCTCTTCTCCTCCATTCTCCTCTCTGGATCTTGGGCACGCACACACATGCGCCCGGTTTGAGTTTAAGCTACTGGGTCTGGGACTCGAACCATGATCGACTATATGGAGTCCAGTGACGTAGCCATTACACTAACTGCTGGTCCTGAGACTTTCTGTTGTTTTATTGTTTGTTTGTTTTTTTGAGAGGTTTTCACTACAGGGCGCGTGCGCTCGCCAGACTGAGAGACATAAAGACAGAAAGCGAGAAATCACCCCCCAGGGGGGATGGTCACGCCACAATCCCTTCTCCTCCATTCTCCTCTTGGGATCTTGGGCACGCACGCTCATGCGCCCGGCGTGAGTTTTAAGCCACCGGGTCCGGGACGTGAACTGCAGTCGACTACATGGGAGTCCAGCGACATAGCCATTACGCTAACTGCTGATCCCCGAGACTTTCTGTTTTGAGCAGAGGGAATGCCATAACCAACAGCAAGGGCACAAAGTGCAGAATGCATTCAGGGGCACAACTGAGTGCACAGACTGATGGACCGGGGGCACAGTCACTGGCACTGACGGAGCACTTACTGCAGGCAGGCTTAGTCCTGGTCTAGGAGGCCGGTCCTATGATGACCTTCTTACTATGGACGGGAAACAAACTAGGACAGCTGGAGACTGCCTCAGGACACTGCCTGGTGCTTATCCCAAGCCGGAGAGACCGGCTGAGGTGGCCTGCACCAAACCACTTAGGGACGTGACTGGTCGGTCAGCCAGTGGAGGCCACTGATGGCTTATTATTATTTTAGAGTTTTTTTTGCCTTAGGGCGTATGTGCTTGCCAGAGAGACAGGCAGAGACAGACTCAGTGAGAGGGAAAGTAAGAAATCACCCCCAGTGGGGATGGCCACGCCACAATCCCTTGTCCTTCATTCTCCTCCTGGGATCTTGGGCACACATGCATACACACCTGGTCTGAGTTTCAAGCCACTGGGTTCAGGACTTGAACCACAGTAGGCCATGCCAGAGTCCAGTGACGTAACTGCTATGCCATCTGCTGGCCCCAGTCACTGATGGTTTTCATTCAGAAGAATCTGATCAGGCCACCCTTAAACTAGTAGTTAAGGGAGTTAGACCCCACATGGCCTACTGTGGTTCAGAGGCTTGAAAAACATACTCGGTTGGGGTCAGCAGGTGGTATGATGGTCAAGGTGCTGGACATTCTCACACTGTTGACTGAGATTCGAGTCGAGACCTGGCAGCTGGCTTTCTTGCCACCCCTCTCTGGTGAATTAAAATAACAATAAATAATGAAAATAAATTTAAAAAAAAAGAAAAGCAGGTGGGCATATGTGTGTGTGTCTCAAATCTAAATAGGAAGAAAAGATGGAGGTGGGGGCCAGCAGGTGGCGTGGTGGTTAAGGCACTGGACTCCCACATGGCTGACTACAGTTTGAGTCCTAGACCTGGTAGCTTACTTTCTCACGTTCCCTCTTTCTCTCTCATCTTTCTGATAAGCAATGAGCCTTACAGCAAATTTTTAAGAATAATAATACGTTAAATAAATAAATACATAAATAAAAAAAAAAGGAAAACATGGAGGTGAAGGGATTGAGGCATGACCATGATCCATGGGGAGGGGGTGGGGGTGCTTTCTCCCTTCCTCCCTCCCCTCTTTCTCTCTTCCTCTTCTTCCTCTCTCTCTCTCCAAGCTATGTGCCCTCTCTGGCAAAACAAACAAAAAAACCCAAGTGGAAAATCAAGAACTATAGAGACACAGGGACCTGAGCCTATCTGGTTACCCCCGACCAGTATCTGTGCAATAATAGCTATACAAAATTGAAAAGCAGAACCGCTGACTCTATGGTCATCATTAAAAAAAAAAAAAGTCTAGTATGAAACACGAAAATTTAGGGCCAGCAGGCGGTATGGCGGATAAGGCAAAGGAACCCCACAGGGGTGATCGCAATTGAGTCCCAGACCTGGTTCTTGCTTTCTCACTTCCCTGTTCTTTCTATCTCTCTCTGGTAAGCACACGTGCCCTATAGCAAACTTAAAAACAGTAATAATGATTAAAAAACAAAAACAAAAACAAAAAACTCTACAGTATTTCTGGTTTTATTCCTGAAGAACAGAACCATGTTAGGAATCAGTGACGGGTCAATCTCTCCCGGCTCTACTGCCAACCCCAGACCTCCAATCCCTGGTGGCAAGGAGGCAGAAATCACTGCCCTGCCTCTAATACACAAACACAAATGGAAAGCCATGGCCTAGCTGGGCCCAGGAGGCTTTAGAGACACATGGGTGCCCTCTGGTGGCCACCAGGCGTGGTGCAGCCTCGCTGGCCCGGGCCCAGCCACAGAAGCCAAGCAGCCTTGTCAGCATACCCTGGCAAGGCCCGCTCCTCTCTGTCTGACCCACCTTAGAGCTCACTAAGCACTCCTACAGAGACAGCAAGGATAGGATGCAGAACATTAAGAAACAGCATTGCCTCAGCCACAAAAGCAAGAAAGGTTTCAGTAAAAATTGGTTCCCTCACCTTGATCCCTCATATCTCCCGTTCCTCTCATATTCAGTTGGAAGCCTTAATGAACAGAATGTAGAAGCAAAGAGAAGTGGGAAAGAGAAAAAAAATCTTACATACCAGTACATGATCACTCACATATCAACACATCATCATAAAACAACAAATCTAACGCATGCTTTGGTCACCAGTTTGGCTTGTTTAACCTTCTTGCTGAGCTGGACTCAGCCACTCGCAGTGTCTCCGTGAGGGCTGCAGCTGTGTAGGCAGGCTCATGTCACTGTGCCTGTCTGCCCGTGGCCCCCTCTCCCCACAACAGGCATTCCTGGTGGGCTCCTCAACCTGAGCACATTCATGGCCTTAGACGGGACTCGCTCTGCCTTTGTAACTACTCCCCATAGTACAATGGGTACAAATGAAGGGGAAATGGCACTATCGATTGATTTCTACATTCAGAAGTTTTTTTTTTTTCCTTAAGAATTATTTTATTTGACTTCATTTGTTTTAATTTGAACAGAGAAGGACAAAGTGGTGGTGGTGGGGGGAGATAGCAAGCTGCCAGGTCCTGGGGCTCAAACCGTGGTCAGCCATGTGGAGAGTCCAGTGCCCTTAACCACCATACCACCTGCTGGCCCCCGATTTCTACATTCAAACAGAACTTCTTTTTTTTTTTTTAAAAGGGTTTTTGGAGAGAGACAGACACAGTGAGAGGGAAAGTGATAAAACATCCCCCAGGGGAATGGCCACACCTCGATCTCTTCTCCTCCAGTCTCCTCCTGGGGTCCTGGGCACACACACACGTGCTCAGCATGAGTTTTAGGCCACCAGGTAGAGGACCCGAACCGTGGTTGGCCATGTGGGAGTCCAGCAATGTAACTGCTATGCCACCTGCTGGTCCCTCAAGTAGAACATTTTTAGTTCAGGGAAATAATCTGACAACTGTGAGGTTTAATGAAAATCATGGAGGGGGACACCGAATAGGAAGAAGGCACTTTTCCCACAGTTTTTGATAAAAATCTCTTGTCACCAAAGTCTTGTAATGACCCATTGCTTTCATAAACATAAAACCCACATGCAGCTTGGTCTCCTGGTGACTGGAGAGGACCAGCACAACATGCCCTTAAAGGCAGACTCCCTGTTCTAAGTAAAAAAATGAGACATGCTCTTTTTTTTTTGAGAATTTTTTTTTTTCGCTATAGGGCGCGTGCACTCACCAGACAGACAGAGAGAGACATAGAGACAGAAAGCGAGAAATCACCCCCCAGGGGGGATGGTCACACCGCAATCCCTTCTCCTCCATTCTCCTCTCGGGATCTTGGGCACACACGCACACGCGCCCGGCGTGAGTTTTAAGCCACCAGGTCCGGGACGCGAACCGCGGTCGACTACATGGGAGTCCAGCGACATAGCCATTACGCTAACTGCTGGTTCCCCGTGCTCTCTTTTTTTTTTTTTAGAGGATTTTTGCCTTTGCCTTAGGGTGTATGCACTGATCAGACAGGGAGGGAGAAAGAAACAGAGAGGGAAAGTGAGAAATCACCCCCGAGGGGGAATGGCCACACCACAATCCCTTCTCCTCCACTCTCCTTCTGGAATCTTGGGCACACACAAGTGCCTGGCATGATTTTCAAGCCACTGGGTTCAAGAGTCAAGCCACGGTCAGTCCCGTAGGAGTTCAGTGATGTAACCGCTATGCCACCTGCAGGCTCCGAGGCATGGATTGCTAGGAGGGTGGAGAGTGGCTTTCAGACACAATACCATTTCTTCTCCAACTCTCCAAAACACTAAGACGTCTCTATTACACCTGCTCACATCCTAACTTCTGAAACAGCTAGACCAAATCTTGTAACTTTGAATTTTGATTGTTTTCAGTGCGAGAGTATTAGCTAATTTTCCTGCTTTTTACTAATTCAATCCTTGAGAGAGAGAAAAAATGATGACAAGCACAATGAACACTTACCTTCTGCATGGCTGTGGCTAATTGTGATTTAAACATTAAAGTTACTGAACATCTCATTCTTCAAACAGAAGCATGCTAAGTGTTATTAGTATGAAGACAGAATTATTTGGGTGCTAAATAATTCTACCAAAGAGAGAAAATGCAGAGCATGCATAGGCCTCTTGGTGCATGGGTGCCGCAGCTCCTTTAAAATGCCTCGGAGTTAATTTCTTTCAAGTTTTTCCTCAAGGAAGTATTTAGTTTTCAGCAGAAAGTTTAGTTTTTAAGAAAATAAAACAAAACACACACACCAAAAACAAAACAAAACAAAACCAAAAACTAAACAGGGCCAGAAAGCCAAACCTGTTGTTAATTGCAGGAGCCATTTTGGGGTACAGACTGGAAATTAAATGTGTATATATAACTCCTACCTTTTGATAAACCTGAATGACATGTTTCTAAAAGAAATTAAGCCAGGGAAAAAAAATTAACAAAAACAATCTGTATAAATCAAATAGAAATCTAATCAATTATAGAGAAAAGGAAAAAAAATAAAAAGAAATACGATCCAAACAGGGCTCCTCTTCTGGCCAATAAACAATGAAATACTGACATGTATTGAAAAATTAAAAATTATTACAGACCAGGACCACCAGTTGGAGTAATGGCTATATCGCTGGACTCTGATGTAGTCAACCGCAGTTCAAGTCCTGGACTCGGTGGCTTAAACTCACGCCGGGCATGTGTGCATGCGTGCCCAAGATCCCGAGAGAAGAATGGAGGAGAAGAATGCGGCGTGGCCATCCCCCCTGGCGGGTGACTTCTCGCGTTCTGTCTCTCTGTCTTTGTCTTCCTGGCAAGTGCATGTGCCCTATAGCAAAAAACCTCTAAAAAAAAATTATTACAGATTTTACAAGAAAAAGTTTAGCATGAAATATTGACATCAGCTGTAATGAAACTTATTTCAAGTTCTTCAGGGCTATAGGGCATGTGAGCTCACCAGAAAGAGAGAGAGACAGAAAGCGAGAAATCACTCCCCAGGGGGTATAGCCACTTCGCAATCCCATCTCCTCCATTCTCTCTGGACCTTAGGCACGCATGCACACGCGCCAAGCGTGAGTTTAAGCCACCGGATCCGGGACTCAGACCGCAGTTGACTACATGGGAGTCCAGCAACATAGCCATTACACCAACTGCTGGTCCCAAGATAGAAACACTTTTAAGATGAAATTCAGTATCTTGTATTAAAACAAGTCATTGGCAACATACAGTAATAAAATAACATTTTTCAGTTTTCTCTAGAATGCCATAAGAGAAACCTCATTTTCTTACATAGAAACATTTTCCATTTTTAAAAAAGAATTTTTTAATTTTATGTATTTATTATTATTTTGATTTGACCAGAGAGAGAGAGAGAGAGAGAGAGAGAGAGAGAGAGAGAGAAGGAAAGAGAAAGCAAACCACCAGGTCTGGGACTTGAATTGTGGTTGGCCATGTGGGAGTTCTTTGCCTTAACCACCATACCACCTGCTGGCCCCAACATTTTTCATTTTAAGATATTTAACCATTGGGACTAGCAGACAAGATAACAGTTACATCATCGCTGGACTCATGCACTTGACTGCAGTTTGAGTTCTGGACCCAATGGTTTAAAACTCACACTAGGCACGTGTCTGTGCATGCCAAAAATCCTGAGAGGTGACTGGAGGAGGAGGGACTGCAGTGTGGCCATCTCCCCGGGGAGGTGATCTCTAGCTTTCTGTTTCTCTGTTGCTCCAGTGAGCACATGCACCCTATAGCAAAAATCTCTCAAAAAAAAAAAAAAAAAAATATATATATATATATATTTAACCATTAATAGGATCATTGTTTATTTCAAGAAAATGACTTAAGGAGACCAGCAAGTGGCATGGTGGTTAAGGCGTTGGATATTTGCACATGGCTGGCCACGGTTGGAGTCCTGGACCTGGTGGCTTGCTTTCCCACTTTTCTTTTCTCTCTCTCTCTCAGTCTCTCTCAGTTCAAATTTTAAAAAGTGAACGAATAAATAAAATAAGTAATTCTTTAAAAAAAAAAAAAAGAAACATTAACATAATGTTTGCTACAGGGCTGGCCCCATGGCCTGTGGTTAAGGGTGCCAGAATCCATATGACTAAGACCTAGCTCCAGCGGCATGGAACTCATCCAGGGTGCATGTGCTTGTGTGTCCCAAATCCCAACAGGATGAAGAAATGGAGAAGGGATTGTAGCATGACCATACTCCATAGCAGAATGCTTTCTCTCTCTGGTGAGCACATGTACACTCTGGCTGATAACCAAAAACAAGAACAGCAAAAAACTATCTAAAACACTCTTTAAAAAATTTTAAGGTTTTTACCACAGGACACATGCACTCACTGGAGAAAGACAGTGAGAGGAAAATCAAGAAATCACTCTCAGAGGGGATGGCCATGTCACAATCCCTTGTCCTCCATTCTCCTCCTGGGATTTTGGGCATGAACGCACAAACACCTGGAGTGATTTTTAAGCCACTGGCTCTGGGAATTGACCTGCGGACCTACCATGTGTAGTCGAGCACCTTAACCATCATGTTACTTATGCTTGTCCTGCAATAAAACACACTTTTTTTTTTTTTTTTTGGAGAGGTTTTTGCTATAGGGTGCATACACTCGCCAGAAAGACAGAGAGAGAGAGAAAGAGAGACAGAAAGCAAGAAATCACCCCCCAGGGGGCATGGCCATGCTGCAATCCCTTCTCCTCCATTCTCCTCTCGGGATCTTGGGCACGCACGCACACACGCCCGGTGCGAGTTTAAGCTGCTGGGTTTGGGACTCGAACCGTGGTCAACTATATGGGAGTCTAGCAACATAGCCATTACAGTAACTGCTGGTCCCTAAAACACGTTTTAAGAAAAAAAAAAAGTGGGGCAAGAGGATGGTGAGGTGGTTGGGGCTCTGGACTCCCACATGGCCTAGAGCAGTTCAACTCCTGGACCTGATGGCTTCCTCTCTTTTTTTCTGGTGATTGCACATGCCCTATAACAAATTAAAAAACAATAATAATAAATAATTTAAAAAAGTTATTAGGGTTTAAAATGAGGTAGAATTTTCAGTTTTAGATTCCAGAATGAATGAAAATTAAGTGACAAGGTAATAGTATGGGTTTCATTTTTATGTAATCAATTGTAGAAATCATATTTAAAAAGGGGGTGACTTGGGGTTGGCAGGTGGTATGGTAGTTAAGGTGCTGGACTCCCACATGACCAACCATGGTTCAAGTTCTGGACCCGGTTGCTTGTTTTATTTCCCCTTTCTCTCCCTCTGGCCAAATAGCAAAAGAAAAAACAACAAATGAATTTTTTTTTAAAAGGAGTTACTCTGGTCATTAAAACAAAACAAAAACAAAACCTGAGAGGAACTGGCTTGTAGCATGGTGGTTAAGGTGGCTGGATTCTACATTGTCAAGAGCTCAGTTCAAGTCTTGGACCTGGATACTTAGACATACCAGGCAGATGTATGTGTATGTCCAAAGTATATCCAAAGCCCAAAAGGAAGGAGAAATGAAGAAGAAAGGATTGTGATGTGACCATTCCCCTAAGAAGATGTATAGGTTGTGCTGAACAGAATCTGACAAAAGATTTTTCAAGCTGTGGATCAGGGATTTATGATCCTATAGTCAGCTTCTCTGGGCAAGTGCTGGTTGGGCTTCTTACATGTTTTTTAATAGTTTTATTTTTTAGAATTATTTACCTTTATTTATCTTAATTTGACCAAAGTGAGAGATAGAAAGATAGAGAGGGAGGGAGGGAGAGAAGGAGAAAGGGAGGGAGGGAGGGAGAGAGGGAGAGAGAAAGGGAGAGGGAAGGAGGGAAAGGGAAAAAGCAAGCCACCAGCTCCAGTACTCGAACTGTGGTCCACCGTGTGGGAGTCCAGTGCCCTTAACCACAATGCCACCTGCTGGCTCCATTTTTTTTTTAACTGCCAGAGGGCATGGTCACACCATAATCCCTTCTCCTCCTATTGTTGGGCATGCACAAGAACATGTCTGGTTTTAAAATCATACTGTTTCTGCTGTTATAGAGTCACAAACAAAATTACATAAAATTATAAAAATATTTTGAGTATTATCTTTAAAATACAGTATTTTGAAACTTTGAAAGTTGTTTATTAACTGTCAAGAACTATAGAGTATGAGCAAAAAATTTTTTTTGATATGTAAAGTAAATGTTTGTGGAAAAATATAAAAATGTAAAAATAAAAAAAGAACACGTGTGGTATGTTTTTCTTTTTTTAAAAAATTATTTTATTTATCTTTATTTATTGTTATTATTACTTTCCAGTTTGATCAGAGAGAGACAGTGAGAGAGAGAGGGAAAGTGAGAAAGGCAGGCCACCAGGTTCAAGACTTCAACCTCAGCTAGCCAATGGGAGTCCACCTACTGGCCCAAAAAGTTACTTTATTTAAGATACATACATACATACATATATTTATTTGTAATTTGATCAGAGAGGGACAGAATGAGAGAGAGAAAGTGAGAAAGCAAGCTGCCAGGTCTGGGACTTGAACTGCAATCGACCACGTGGGAGTCCAGTGCCCATGCCACCTGCTGGCCCCTGTATGTTTTTCAAGCTGCTGAGGCCAGAACTCAAACCCTGGTCAACCATGTGGGATTCAGCTTCCTTAACCACTGTGCCATGGAGACAGCCCTAACCTTGTTCATTTCTATTTATAAAAATCAGTTCTGTAACAAGACACAATGAGGATTCATATATATTTGCTGAATAAATTAATTAATGAAATCCTTAAAAATTTTTTTCTTCTAATTTGGGAAACCTTTAGCATTGCTTCAGTATATTAACAAACCCACTTTAAAAAAAGGTCTCCTGAGTCATCTGGTAGTCGTAGTTAAGGAAGCTGTATCTGACATGGCCAGCTGCAGGGTTCCAGGTCCTGGAAATCATGAAGTCATGCTGAGTGCAGGTGTGCATGCTTAACATCCCAAGAGGAGAAAGGAGGAGAAGGCACTAAAGAACAGCCATCCTCCCTCCCATATGGGGTGATTTTTCACTGCCCCCCACCTCGCCCCATCTCTGTGAGTGCACGCATCCTATAGAAAAAAAAAAAAGTCCTGTAGATAAGTGCCAACCACTTCATAATCAGATCCAAAGTGGTACACAGAAGAGTTACACACAGTAAAGATGGTCATGGGGGAGGGGAGGGCCAGGAGGTGGTGCAGTGGTTAGGGCACTGGACTCCCACATGGCCGACCACAGTTTAATTCCCAGACCTGGCGGCTTAAAACTCGTGCCAGGTGTGTGCGTGTACATGTCCAAAATCCTGAGATGGCCATATGGCCATCCCCTGAGTGGTAATTTCTCACTTTCTTTTTGTGTTTCCAGAGAGCACATATGCCCTATCGTAAAAAAACTCTTTCTAAAAAAAGATCATGCATACGAAATTGTTCCATTAAAATCACTACATAAACGTAAGGTAGTATTACTTGAAAGATCATTTTAATTGAAAAATTATGAAAAAGTTTTAAAGATGTATATATATATATATATATATTTAAAATTTATTTATTATTATTAATACTTCCTTTTTTTAAAATTTGGCCAGAGAGACAGAAAGACAGAAAGCAAGAATCACCCCCCAGGGGTGATGCCCACACTGAAATCCCATCTCCTCTTGAAGTTTTAAGCCACTGGGCCTGAGACTCGAACAGCAATCTACTACATGGCAGTTTAGCGACATAACCGTTATACTATCTGCTGCTCCCAAGATATATTTTCTTTTAAATTTTTTTGAAAGCAAGAAATTTTTCTTTTCTTTTGAAAGAATTATTTCACTCAACTTCACTTTTTCTCCCCTTAGCAATGATGGCTCTAAGATTAGAGCCATTCATTTATTTATTTTAATTTGACTAGAAACGGACAGAGAAAGAGTGAGAGTGTGTGAGAGAGAGAGAGAGAGAGAGAGAAAGAGAGAGAGAGAATGAGAAAGCATGCTGCCAGGTCCAGGACCAGAACTGTGGTTGGCCATGTGGGAGAGTCCAGCGCCCACCATGATAACCACCATGCCACCCACCAGCCCCCCAAGATATATTTTCTTTTCCTAGCTTTCTGCCTAGAAAAAGTCAGGGTTATGGTCAAATACTACAGGACTACTTTTCTTTCTTTTTTTTTTTTTTTTTGGCAGGGAGAGGTTTTTGCTACAGGGCGCGTGCGCTTGCCAGAAAGACAGAGAGATAGAAAGTGAGAAATCACCCCCCAGGGGGGATGGCCACGCCGCAGTCCCTTCTCCTCCATTCTCCTCTCGGGATCCTGGGCACGTACGCACACGCGCCTGGCGTGAGTTCAAGCTGCCGGGTCCGGGACTCAAACCGCGGTTGACTGCATGGGAGCCCAGAGACATAGCCATTACGCTAACTGCTGGTCCCAAGGACTACTTTTCTTTGACTACTTTGTCTCCTACAACTCCTTGGAGCTATAATGAGGATGGAGGCTTCTGTGCTCTGCTAAGGTCACACTAACCTGAGGTGCATAGGTACCTGTATCCACACCCAGGCTGTCCTGTCTCCAGGGTAAAGTGCCTCCAAAGTGCTCTGAGTGCAGCAGGCCTGGCCCCAGGAGACAGGCTGACTCCTGCCCAGTGACTTCAAGGGGTCCCTAAAGCCACAAGCTCTCTAGGGAGAGTGCCAGTCTCCAGATGCCAATCTCTTTCCACCAGCCACAGGGCACTCCTCTGAAGCATCTGAGGGCAAATGCCTCATCTTTCAGGCACTGCAACTCTAATCCTAGAGCCATCACTGCGAAGGGGAGAGAAGGAAGCGTCGACTATAACAGCAAGAATTTTTTTTTTGTGTATGATAGGGCTCACCGCAGAGAGAGAGAGAAAAGAGAGAGAGAAAGAGAGAGAGAAAGAGAGAGAGAGAGAGAGAGAAAGTAGCCCTGAATGGGACTGGCTATGGCTATGACACTCCCTTCTCCACATTCTTCTTGGGATTTTGGGTATAAACACACACACGCAGTTAGTTAGTGTGTTTTATAAGCTGAAAGGTCTGTGACTCGAACTGTTCAATGGGTCATGGGGGATCCTGCCTCCTTAACCACTACACTACCAGTTAGCTTAGATTTTGCTTGTTTTTAAGAATAAACCACCCTGGGGACCAGGAGGTGGCATGGTGGTTAAGGCACCGGACACTCCCCCATGGCCAACCACAGTTTGAGTCCTGGACCTGATGGCTTGCTTTCTCATTCTCCACCCCCGTGTGTGTATGTCTCTGTCAAATTAAAAATAAATGAAAGGGGACCAGCAGTTAGTGGAATGGCTATGTCACTGAACTCCCATGTAGTCAACCACGGTTTGAGTCCCGGACCTGGTGGCTTAAACTCATGCTGGGCACGTGTGCGTGTGTGCCCAAGATCCCAAGAGGAGAATGGAGGAGAAGGGACTGCGGCCTGGCCATCCCCTCTGGGGGGTGATTTCTCGCTTTCTATCTCACCATCTCTCTGGTAAGCACACGCACCCTATACAAAAAACACCTCTCCAGAAAAAGAAAAAAAAAAGAATAAATAAAATTAAATAATTATTTTTTAAAAAAGAATTATTTATTTTTAATTTTATTTATTCATTTACTTATTTTATTTCGACCAGGGAGAGACACAGAGAGAGAGAGAAAGTGAGAAAGCAAGCCACCAGGTCCAGGACTTGAACCATGGTCAGCCATGTGGGAATGTCCAACGCCTTAACCACCACGCCATCTGCTGGTCCCCAATAAATAATTCTTAAAAAAAAAAAAAAATACCCAGGGGCCAGCAGGTGGCTTGGTGATTAAGGGTGCTGGACTCCCACATGGCCAACTGTGGTTCGAGTCCTGGACCTGGTGGCTTTCTTTCTCGCTTTACTTCCCTCCCACCCCCCTGGCCCTCTCTGGTCAAATTATAATAAATCAATTAATAAATTAAATTAAATGTTGCTTTAAAAAAAGAAAAGGCGACATTTAATTTATTTTATTATTATTTATTTGTTTTTTAAAAATTTGACCAGAGGGAGACAGACAATAAGGGAGGGAAAGTAAGCTGCCAGGTCCAGAACTTGAACCATGGTCAACCATGTAGGAGCTCTGTGCCTTAACCACTATGCCACCTGCCAGCTCCTAAAATAATTCTTTTGTTTTTTTAGAGGTCTTTGCTATAGGGCGTGCACTTGCCAGACAGACAGACAGACAGACAGAGATAGAAAGTGAGAAATCACCCCCCAAGGGGGATGGCCACGCCTCAATCCCTTCTACTCTACTCTCCTCTCGGGATCTTGGGCATGCACAAACATGAGCTTGGTGTGAGTTTAAGCCACCAGGTCTGGGACTCAAACTGTGGTCGACTATGTGGGAGTCCAGTGACACAGCCATTACACTAAGTGCTGGTCCCTCACTAAAATAATTCTTTAAAAACATAAATAAATAAACCACCCATAACTGAAGTATATCATTAAGGAAGACAAACGGACCTCGGTTTGCAAGCTTAAACAAAACAGGATGACACATTATTATTATTATTTTAGTTTTTGTTATAAGGCATATATGCTAACCACAGCAAGACAGAGAGAGGAAAAGTGAGAAGCCCTTCCCAGGGGGACAGCCATGCAACAAAAATAAATAAATAAATAAAGTATATTGAGTTTGCTATAGGATGTGTATACTTGCTGAGGGGGGCGTGAGAGAGAGAGAGAAAAGGAAAGTGAGAAAGCACCCCTCCACACACAGGGATGGCCATGGCACAATCCCTTCTCCAATCTCTATCAGGACTTCTGGCAAGCAAGCATACCCACCCGATGCATTTTTCAAGCAGCCAGGTCTGGTCTACACCACTGGCTGGCCTACAAAAAATACATTTTTAAAAAAAAATAATTATTTAATTTACTTATTTAAATTTGACCAAAGAGGGACAGGTGAGAGAGAGAGAGAGAGAGAGAGATGGAAAGTGAGAAAGAAAGCCACCAGGTCCAGGACTCAAATCGTGGTCAGCCACGTGGGAGTCCAATGCCCATAACCACCATGCCACCTGCCTGCCCCTCCTACAAAATATTTTATATACAAAGAGATACTATTATTTCTGATTATGATCCAGAGATTTTATCTCCAAGCAACACCATTTAAGGTTATCTTGCTCTCCATATAACTTATGAGACCGAGAGAGACAACAGTTGGTGGCATGGTAGTAGAGGCAGCTGGATCCCGCATGGCCGAATGTAGTTTAAGTTCTGGGTCTGGCAGCTTGAAAAGCTTATTAGGCACATATGTGTGCATGCCCAAAATCCTGAGAGGAGAATGGAGAAGAAGTGACTGAGATGTAGCCATCCCCCCTGGGGGGATACTTTCTCTGCACATGCCTTGTAGCAAATCAAAATAAAAAGGGGGGTAGACCAGCAGATGATGCAATAGTTGTCGCTGGACTCCCACGTAGTTGACTGCAGTTTGAGTCTTGGACCCGGTGGCTTAAAATTCACACTAGGTGCGTGTGCACCTAAGATTTCAAGAGGAGAATGGAGAAGGGGTTGCAGCATAGCCACTCTCCCCAAGGGGTGATTTCTTGCTTTCTGTCTCTCTGACTCTCTGGCAATCGCACATGCTCTATAGCAAAAATCTTTTTTTTAAAAAAAAGAGAGCCTAAAGATTTAGACTCTGAAAAACACAGTGCTCTTTAATGACAATGAAGTGGGAGAAGAGGAAATGCACCTCTCCTCTGTGTCTGTGAATGATTACATGGACTTCATTTGGTGACTGCTACAGAGCACTAGCCCCTTACCTTCACCAAGATGGGGTTTTGCAAAGCTATAGTAAACATGCTCCGCAGACAGATCCAAGGGAACAGTAATTAGGCCTAGTCATGGTGGTGGAAAGCCAAAGGGTGCTGCTGTGTGGTGGCTGAGGTGGCACCGGAGGCTTGGATTCAGTTCCTAGCCAAATTTAACTAGGTTGGGCCCAGTGGCACGCACCTGTGGACCTAGCTACTGTGGGGACTGGAGCAGTAAGGATAATGGCATGGCAAGACCCTGTCTAAAATACCTCTCTCTCCTGCTTTCTCTCCCAAACAGTAATTAAAGAACAATAACAAAGATCTCCCAAGTGCTAGACAACTTTTAGAGTTGTTAAAGACTCTGAGCTGTGATGTTCACTTTAAACGTTTTTAAAAATTTATTTAACTTTATTTATTCATTTTTTAAAATTTTATTTATTTAACTCCATTTGTTATTATTATGTTTTTTAATCGGACCCAACAGAGACAGAGAGAGAGCGAGAGAGACAGGGAAAGTGAGAAAGCAAGCCAGCAGGTCCGGGACTTGAACCGTGTTCAGCCATGTGGGAATCCAGCTCCTTTAACCACCACGCCACCTGCCAGTCCCTATTTATTCATTTTAATCTGACCAGAGAGGGACAGAAAGAGAGAGAAAAAGTGAGAAAGTGAGAAAGCAAGCTGCCAGTTTTGGGACTTAAACCATGGTCAGCCATGTGGGAGTCTAGCATCCTTAACCACCACACCACTTGCTGGCCCCCATTTTAAAAGTTTTAAACTATAAAGTTATGTGTGTGTAAGTATGTATGTATATGTATATATAAAAGGTTGTTGGAAAAGTCATGAGTCATTTTTACATAGAAAAACAGAAAAAAAGTCATGACTTTATGTGTGTGCATACATACATATACTCCGTGTGTATGTATGTATACCCATGTGTGTGTGTGTATACACACATATATAAATATATATATAAAAAACCAGACGAGCATGAGCTAAAAGCAGAACAAGAAGTGTCAGGCAGTGGCTCCACTGAGAAGAAAAAGGTTCCCTCCTTTTGTACTATGGGTTTGTAAAACCACCAGGAACACTTGGCACTTACCTTCTTGTGAGTTTTGAAGTTAATTTACTAAAAAGATTAGTGGAGCCTCGGCTTCGCGTCTGAGACAGTGGTGTGGCTTCGTGGGACAGGCTGGGAGAAGCAGGCGGGCCATTATACGTTGCAGTTCGCCGTTCCCGGGGCTGGCCATGGAAAGTGCTACGACTGGCAGTGCCTCTTGGGAAGCGGATTCGATCTGGAGTGGTCGCACTGCTAATACTGTGAGTGGAAGCCACTGGGGTTCTCTGATCAGGAACAGTACTATGAGATAAGAAGAAAAGAGACTGTTACATCTTTGTTCACTAAATCCTGGTTTTGTAGCAAATATGGCACACAAAAATTCACAATCACAATATACTTTTTGCATACAGTGGAGAAAATCAGGTATACAAAATCCAGATCTAGGGACCAGCAGTTAGCGTAATGGCTTTGTCGCTGGACTCCCATGTAGTCGACCACGGTTTGAGTCCCGGACCCGGTGGTTTAAACTCACGCCAGGCGCGTGTGCATGTGTGCTCAAGATCCCGAAAAAAGAATGGAGGAGAAGGGATTGTGGCATGGCCATCCCCCTTGAGGGGATGATTTTTCACTTTCTGTCTCTCTCTTTCTGGTGAGCGCATGTACCCTATCAAAAACCTCTCCAAAAAAAAAAATTAATTAATTAAAAAATCCAGATTTAGGGATATTTTAAAGGTAAGTTAAATGGGAAAGGGTACCAAAAGAATGGCATGAAGGAGATAAAACCTCATGGAGTTGAAGGGAATAGTACATATTCGTTTTCTTGAGAGTTCTTAAAATTTTTTTTAAGAATTATTTTAGTTTTATTCGTTTTATTTATTGATTGATTTGATTGAAGATGAGAGGCAGAGAGAGAGAAGGAAAGTGAGAAAGCAAGCTGCCAGGTCTGGAACTCGAACCTCGGTCAGCCAAGTGGGGAGTCCAGCTGCCTT
Source organism: Tupaia tana (assembly GCA_026018925.1). Taxonomy (NCBI): domain Eukaryota; kingdom Metazoa; phylum Chordata; class Mammalia; order Scandentia; family Tupaiidae; genus Tupaia; species Tupaia tana. Next base: position 267,665,145 of record JAKSZU010000001.1, on the reverse strand, counting down.
AACTACCACGCCACCTGCCTGTGCCTTCAGAGAGATTTTTGCCATAGGGTACATATTCTCACTAGAGAGACAGAGAGATGGAAAGCAAAAAATCATCCCCAGGAGGGATGGCCATGCCACAATCCCTTCTCCTCCAGGGATCTTGGGCATGCACACGCCTGGCATGAGTTTTAAGCCACTGGGTCTGGGACTCAAAGCATAGTGGACTGCGTGGGAGTTGGCATAATGACATAACCATATGCCATCTGCTGATCCCTGTACATATACATTTTCTGGAACAAGATTAAGGCAGAGAAATTCTAGGATAGAGAATGGCTAACTCAAGCTTTTCCTCTTTGCTTCCCTTTTAAATTGCTTACACCTTTCATGTGCCAACATGAAAGAAATAAAAAGATATGCAGATGTAATTGAATAGGTGACTGAAGGTTTTTGAAGCACACCGATGGTGTAAGTATAAAATTTCACATGCTAAATTTAAGCAGCTTGGGAAGAAGGAATTTCTTTCACCCTTTGTAGTTGCAAAGACACAAAGACATACACAGACAAACAGGGACACCATGAAACTGGATGTGCTTAGCCAAAATCATATGGAGGAAGGACACCTAGGAGACAACAGTAACAAAATCTTAACTTAAAAAACCCACAGCACAAAATTAAACAGTGGGACAGCATTAGTTTCACAAGGAATGCACGTTTTCCTTACACAGCCTCGAAGGTATGTCCTTCACTGTCTACTGGAGGGAACATCATGTTGGGGTGCACAGAGGCTGACATGGACATTGGCTTCTGATGTCTCAGTCGACAGGTGGAAGATGTAGTACACTGAGGTAGGGCTAGCTGCATGAGCATTTCTGTCAAGCTGGGAGGGGTTTGGGTTCAGGCAGAGGCAGAAACAACAGTATGATGGGGCAGTAACCAAAAACGCAACCTGCCGCTTAAAGAGCACACCTTCCTCCCCAAACCACCTCACTGCTGTCAAAAGAACAGAATCTCCTAATCTTGTCCTGGGGGTTCTGGAACAACTGCTAACTTGCAGCTGCTTTTACTTACACCAGAGTTTTAATAACTTAGTGATGTAAAGAAAATCAACAGCTTACGTGGCTGAATATTTGTTTATCTGAGAGAGTATTTGCTTATGTCTTCTAAGCTACACATCAAATAAAGCTTATCCTAAAAGAGGTATCTCAATTAAAATCTAAGCAGATATTACTATACTATGCTCTCAAACTGTTCCCTTTCCCCCCACACATAAGCATACACACATATTTATTTTTCTGCAATAGGGTGTATGTACTCACCAGAGACAGAGAGAAAGAGGCAAAGTGAGAAAGTATTGCCCAGGGGTTAGCCATGCCCCAATCTTTTCTCCTTCCTTACCCTGGCACTCTATTCTCTTTTCAGGATTTTGCGCATGTATGCATATGTGCCTGGTGTGTTTTTTTTTTTTTTTTTTTTTTGAGAGGTTTTTTTGCTATAGGGCGCGTGCGCTCGCCAGACAGACAGAGAGAGACAGAGAGACAGAAAGCGAGAAATCACCCCCCAGGGGGGATGGCCACGCCGCAATCCCTTCTCCTCCATTCTCCTCCTGGGATCTTGGGCACGCACGCACACGCGCCCGGCGTGAGTTTAAGCCACCGTGTCCGGGACTCGAACCGCGGTCGACTACGTGGGAGTCCAGCGACATAGCCATTACGCTAACTGCTGGTCCCCCTGGTGTGTTTTTCAAGCTGCTGGCTCTGGGACTCGAACCACACAGTCAGCCATGTGAAGTCCAGTGGCTTTAACCCTCCACGTCACCTGATGGCCCTACACTGATATATCTTAAATGGACTAATGGGGCCACCAGGTGGTGTGGTGGTTAAGGGTGCTAGACTCCCACATGGCTGACTGTGGTTCAAGTCCCGGACCTGGTGGCTTGCTTTCTAACTTTCCCTCTCTTTCTCTCTCTCACCCTGTCCCTCTCTGGTCAAACAAAAAAAAAATAAAGTGAAATAAAATAATTCTTTAAAAAAAGTAAAACATTGGGACCAGCAGTTAGCGTAATGGCTATGTTGCTGGACTCCCACGTGGTCGGCAGCGGTTCGCGTCCCTGACCCGATGGCTTAAAACTCATGCCAGGCGCGTTTGTGTGCATGCCCAAGATCCCTAGAGGAGAATGGAGGAGAAGGGATTGCGGCGTGACCATCCCTCCTGGTGGGTGATTTCTCGCTTTCTGTCTTTGTCTGTCTGGCGAGCGCACGCGCCCTATAGCAAAAACCTCTCCAAAAAAAAAAAAAGTAAAACATTAAAAAAAATGGACTAATATAATGATGGGTGTAGGGACTACTTGTTATACACCAGAGTAACCTACGTCATCTTAGTAAGGTATTGGTCGTTGGAAAAGTGATGACATATTTTTATACAGAAAAACATAGAACCTTCCAGCACAAACAACATTTACTCCCTTATGAAGAAAAGCCAACCAGTTAGCGTAATGGCTATGTCGCTGGACTCCCATGTAGTCGACTGTGGTTCGCGTCCCGGACCCGGTGGCTTAAAACTCACGCCGGATGTGTGTGCGTGCGTGCCCAAGATCCCAAGAGGAGAATGGATTGAGGCGTGGCCACCCCCCCCCCCCCAGGGGGTGATTTCTCACTTTCTGTCTGTCTGTCCCTCTCTGTCTGATTGGCGAGCGCACGTGCCCTATAGCAAAAACCTCTCAAAAAAAAATAAAATAAATAAAAAAAATGGACTAATATAATCATGGATGTAGGGACTACTTGTTGTACACCAGAGTAACCTATGTCATCTTAGTAAGGTATTGGTCGTTGGAAAAGTCATGACATATTTTTATACAGAAAAACATAGAACCTTCTGGCACAAACAACATTTACTCTCTTTTTTCTTTTTCTTTTTTTTTTTTTTTTTGGAGAGGTTTTTGGAGATATTTCAGCACAGCCAGTAAACTATCCATGAACACAAATACTGTGCAGAGTGGCTAGAAGCCTACAGTTTCACTTGCATGAACAGATAGGGGCAAGAATACCCTATTGGTGTCTCACTGTAACCACACTGCTCCTGTATTCCAGCTCAGTCATCATGTCCTAAGAACTCGAAAGTGCACTTTCTTTCTTTTAAGGATAAGCAGGGCTTTAGAATCCTGTTTAGTGTCTTTTTGCAGAAATCTTTTCAAAGCCTGGGAGGGCTCCACAGTGCCACAGTGATAAAACACAGGGCTCTGAGCAGCTGACCCACATGGGACAGTGCCAGGGGTATACCCAGAGACCTGAGTATGTTGGGTGCACACATGCCCATGCCCCACATCTGTGTCTGTAAGAGGCTGGGTGTGGACTGTGGCATCCAGACCCTACTGGGGATGCTGTTCCTCTCCCTCCCTCTCTCTTATTCATGGAAGAAATAATAAGTTTTAAAAATCTTTTCAAAGTCTGAACCTGAAAACTGTCAAGATTCTTCCTTTTCTTACCCTCATCTGCAGACCAACTGGTATCATATAGCTGGAGCTTCCTAGGATACAACCTGACCTTGCTACTGGTCTGTCTGTAACCTAATATAATTCCACTTCCTTGCCCTGGCACTCAAGCCATATGTCCTCAGGTTCTTGCCATCTCTCCAAAACCGTGGCTTCCTTGAGGATGAGCAACCCATGGGTCAAGCACGGGTTCAAAGAACCATTCTTTGCCTAGAGAGCTGGCATCTTTCTACTCACTCTTCAAAATTCAACTCAGAGGTCACCTTCTCCATGAAGTCTTCTCTGACTCTCTCCCCCAGGAATTCAATCCCTTGGTTCCTGTGTCTTCATGCGCACATACATCACTGCTAGGGCCCTTCCCTGCTGGAGCCCCCTGAAAGGACAGTCTGTGATCTCAATTTGTCTCCAGAATCAGCAGAAAACTTCATGCTGGGCAGGCACTCAATAAATGTTACCTTAACAGAACAGGTTAAGCAATTAGCAGCTGGAATTCTGATAGCCCAATAGGGGGAAGACAGGTCTCTAAAACAGAATGCTCAAGAAGAGCTGTCTGTACTTGCCTTTTTTTCTTTTTTTTTTTGGGAGAGGTTTTTGCTATAGGGCGCGTGCGCTCGCCAGACAGACAGAGAGACAGAAAGCGAGAAATCACCCACCAGGAGGGATGGTCACGCCGCAATCCCTTCTCCTCCATTCTCCTCTCAGGATCTTGGGCATGCACGCACACGCGCCTGGCGTGAGTTTAAGCCACCGGGTCCAAACCTCAGTCGACTACGTGGGAGTCCAACGACATAGCCATTAAGCTAACTGCTGGTCCCCCTTTTTTTAAAGAGATTTTTGCTATAGAGTGCATGTCCTCGCTAGAGAGACAAGAGATGGAGAAAGTGAGAAATCACCCACCAGGGGGTATGGCTACATCACAATCCCTTCTTCTCCATTCTCCCCTTGGGATTTTGGACACACACACATACACACACACACGTGCCTGGCGTGAGTTTCAAGCCATCAGGTCCAAGACTCGAACCACAATTGGCCATGTGGGAGTCCAGTGCTTTAACCACTACGCCACCTGCTGGTCCCTGTCCTTGCATTTTTGTTTGAGAAGTCTGCACCCTGTCTTGGGAGAGTAGCTCCACATAGTCCAAGAACTGGAAGTAAATGCCTTATAAAGAGAAAGTTTTATTCATAGTTGTTTCTTGCTGCTTGGCACTCACTCTTCCCCTGTGGCAGCACTATGTAAACTGTGCACTGAGGGAAGTGATCTAGGTTCCAGGGTTTCAGATGAAACTGAGTCCGTGGTGGACCTTTCCCAGCTACCTGGGTCAGGAACAGGGTTAGAGAAAGCCAGAACCAGACCCATAAGGGCACGACCCCAGGGCTTCTACTTGTGACTCTAGGCCTGGGCTTCTCTGGTTGTATGTACTAACAGAGTCCTTTCTGGGTTTTGTTGTTGTTTTTGCTTTTTAGTTTTTGCTACTGGGTATATGCCCTTGCCAGAAAGAAAGAGAGAGAAAGAGAAAGAGAGAGAGCGAGCGAGCGATATCACCCTCTGGGGGATAACCATGCCCCAATCCCTTCTTCATTCTCCTCTAGGGATTTTAGAGCACGCACATTTATGTGCCTGGTATGATTTTCAGGTTGCCACATGTGAGACTCGAATTGCAGTTGGCTATGTGGGATCCAGTGCGTTAACCACTTTGCCACCTCCTGGCCTTTGACATACTAATTTTAAAGGCAATTAAATGAATTATCTTTTTTTTTTTTTTTTTTTTAAAGATAGATTTTAGAGACAAAGAGCAAGAAATAACCCCCCAGGGGGAATGGCCACGCCACAACCCCTACTCCACCATTCTCCTCTTGAGATTTTGGGCACACACGCACCTGGCATGAATTTCAAGCCTCTGGATCTGGGACTTGAACCATGGTCAACCATGTGGGAGTACAGTGATGTAACATTACGCTATCTGCTGGTCCCTAAATGAATTCTCTTTAGAACTGGATCCATGTTGGGGGCCAGCAGGTGGTGCGGTGATTAAGGGCACTGGATTCCCACATGGCCAAACACAGTTTGAAAACCCAGACTTGGCGACTTGCTGTCTCATTCCCTGCCTCCCATCACCCATCTCTCTCCGGTCAAATTGAGATAAATAAATAAAGTTGAATAAAATAATTCTTGAAAAAAAGAGAGAAATTGGATCCATGTTATATCATCAGTTCTAGAAAGCAAGTAACAAAACAGACTTTTCTGTCCTCTATAGTAATGCTTCACACCTTGGTTTGGGAAATGATAAACTCAGTAAATGCCTGCTGATTTCAAGTTTATATAATCAAATTCACAAAAATTGTATTTACAACAACAATGAGCTACGTATTCTGAAAGTTCATCAAGTTGGTTGTTGCGAAAGTTTAAATGATACTCTTACCTCCCAAAGTGTGGGCACTTATTTTCTTCAACTTTTTAAGAAACAATCTGCTAGAGGGCAAGTGCACTTGCCAGAGAGAGAGAGACACAGGGAAGTGAGGATGCCCCATGCGGTAGACACTTCTCCGGTCCTTCTTCCAGGGCTCTGGGTGTGCCCAGGTGCAGCTGGTGTGCTTTTCAAACTGCTGGGCCCAGGATTTAAACTGTGCAGCTGGCATTTGGTGCACCTTTCAAATATCACTCTATGTTAAGAGTAAGAGTCTAGGGGTTAGCAAGTAGTATGTTGGTTAAGGTGTTGGACTCCCACATGGCTAATTGCAGTTCGAGACTCAGACCCAGTGGCTCAAAACCATGCCAGGCATGTGTGCATGCATGCCCAAAATCCTGAGAGGACAATGGAGGAGAGGAATTGCAGTGTGATCCGGAGTGGGGGGTGCTTTCTCACTTTTGTTTGTCTATCTCAGGTGAGAGTATGCACCCTATGGCAAAAACCTTAAAAAAAAAAAAAGTCTTAAGTAGAAGTCTCAAGACAGGTAGGCTTTGGCATAAATATGCACACAGTTTTTACCAGCCACAGTAATTTTCAGGTTGTAGTTTACATAAACATTTGCATATGCAAGAAAAAAGTCCAACACATTTAAGGGTAAAAATGGAACTTTATGTACTTGTTTCAAAATTTATCATAGGTGGGAACCAGCAGTTAGCGTAATGGCTATGTCGCTGGACTCCCACGTAGTCGACCGCGGTTTGCGTCTCGGACCCGGTGGCTTACAACTCACGCCGGGCGCGTGTGCGTGCGTGCCCAAGATCCCGAGAGGAGAATGGAGGAGAAGGGATTGCGGCGTGACCATCCCCCCTGGGGGGTGATTTCTCGCTTTCTGTCTCTATGTCTTTCTCTGTCTGTCTGGCGAGCGCACGCGCCCTATAGCGCAAAAACCTCTTCCAAAAAAAAAAAAAAAAAAAAAAAATTTATCATAGGTCTGACAGGCATCTTGTAACTCCCTAATATTTTAAACTAATGAAGGAATAAAATATGTAGTTGGGAGAGGAGAAGAAAAAAGCAACAATCTGCCTACGAAGTCATTTGTGGGGGCCGACAGGTGGCATGGTGGTGGAGGTGCTGGACCCATGGCAGACAGTGGCTCGAGTACTGGTTGAATTAAAAATATAAATAAATGGGACTAGCAGGTGGAGTGGTGGTTAAGTGCTGGACACTCCCACATGGCCGACCATGGTTCAAGTCCTGGACCTGGTGGCTTGCTTTCTCACTTTTTCTCTCTCTGTCTGTCTCTCTGGTCAAATAAAAATAAATAAATGAATAAATAAAATTAAATAAATAATCCTAAAAAATTTAAAAAATATATAAATAAATAAGAACACATAAAATAAATAATTCTTAAGGGGGGGGAAGCTTAACACAAATGTTGCCTTAATAAAAACAGTATGAGGACTAGCTAGCATAGCAGATGGTGTAATGGTTACATCACTGGACTTGCTGTAGTCATCTGCAGTCTGAGTCCCAGACCCAGTGGTTTAAACTCATGCCAGGCATGTGTGTGCATGCCCAAAACCTCAAGAGATAGAATGGAGGAGAAAGGATTGTGGCGTGTCCATCCCTCTGGGGCAGTGATTTCTCCCTCTCTCTCTGGCGAGTGTATGTGCCCTACAGCAAAAGCCTTTCAAAAAACAGTGTAAATTAAAAGAAAAAATAAAAAAGAAGAAACCATCTGCGCAGACAGAAGGCTTAAGTACATCCAAATGAAGATTCAGGCAACAGTTTTAATAAGGTAGAGAAGATTAGCTAAATGCAAAAAATATGACCACTAGTTCAGCCCTCAAATCCAGTAATTTTCCAGTTTTTCAATGCACTCATAAGATAGACAAAGAAAAATCAGGTATTATTAAAACTGCACAGGAGTGCTCACTTCGGCAGCACATATACTAAAATTGGAACGATACAGAGATTAGCACGGCCCCTGCGCAAGGATGACATGCAAACTTGTGAAGCATTCCATATTTTTCCACTACCATGGAGTTAAAAAGAGTGTAATGGACATTCATCAAAAATTGATCTGTAGCGAGCCTGTTAGGATTTCTTTCTCTTTTTTTTTTTTTTTTTTTTTTTTGAGAGGTTTTTGCTATAGGGCACGTGCTCTCACCAGAAAGACAGAGAGATAGAAAGTGAAAAATCACCACCCAGGGGGGATGGCCATGCTGCAGTCCCTTCTCCTCCATTCTCCTCTCAGGATCTTGGGCATGCATGCACATGTGCCTGGCGTGAGTTTAAGCCTCCAAGTCCGGGACTCAAACTGCAGTCGACTACATGGGAGTCTAGTGACGTAGCCATTATGCCAACTGCTGGTCCCAGGATTTCTTTCTCTTGAAAGCCTTAAAAATATTTTCCAATTGTTGGGCTGTCCTAACTTACTAAAAAAAAAAAAAAAAAAAAAAAAAAAACCCAAAAAACAAGAGTAATGACAGTAATTGGCATAGCTCATTAAAACACATCACAGTTGACACTTGAGAGCCTGGAACTTTAAGTTTTTCCAACGTTTTTCTCTGAATAAGTGTTGTTTAAATCAAAATTGAAATCTGTTACAGCCATTTTAGAATTTCTCTCTGTAGTTTCCTTATTCATACATTTGTGGTGAGTTTAAAAGATAATCATGTTCAGAATACTTGTGTCTCATAGAAATTTGACACAGAATATGGAACGAGTGTTGTTTTTATTGTAAGTCACAGCACTAGCACAGCTTTCCTCATTTCATTTGTTTCTGGTACCATGCATGGTGTTGCCTTCTATGTAAATTTACCAACGAATAAATGTTCAGTAAAAAAAAAAAAAAAAAAACTGCACGGGAGCAAACAGGAGGCAAGGTGGATAAGGTCGCTGGATTCCCACATGGTTGACCGCGGTCTGAGTCCTGAACCTAGTAGCTTGAAAATCACAACAAATAAGTAGATAGATAAATAAATGTTAAACAAAAAACTAAAAACTGCAGGCCCTGGGACTAGCAAATGGTATAATGGTTACATTGCTGGACTCCCATGTAATTAACTGTGGTTTGAGTCCTGGATCTGGTGGCTGAAAACTCAGGGTGGATATGTGCGTGTGCATGTGTGCCCAAAATTCCAAGAGGAGAATGGAGGAGAAGGGATTGTGATGTGATGATCTCCCCCTGGGAGGTGATTTCTCGCTTTCTGTCTCTCTGGCAAGCACATGCACCCTACAGCAAAAACCTCTCTCTATGAAACAAACAAACAAAAAAACAGCAGGCCCTGTTTTTTTAGCTTTTTTTTTTTTGACTTGAGATTTTTTGCATGTGCTTGCCAGAGAGACAGACACAGAAAGTGAGAAATCACCCTCCACACCACAATCCCTTCTCCTCCATCCTCTTCTTGGGACACAAACGCACATGTGCCTGGCATGAGTTTCAAGTCTCTGGGTCTGGGATTTGAATCACAGTCGGCCAGATGGGAGTCCAGTGATGTAACTAAGTATTATGCCATCTGCTGGTCCCACGGGACCTGTCTTTCAGGGTTTGATGGAGAAGAGAAAGATAACACCTTCAAAAACCAAAGTATTGCAAGGATAAATGCTAAGAGAAGCAGTAAAGCCCAGGCCTGGGCAACCCATTTTCTGGGATCCCTCCTTTCTTGGCAGCTCTGTTTTCCCTTCCCTCTCCTTTAATAAACTGCCTCTTTGCTATATATCTACAAAAAAAAAAAAAAAAAAAAAAAAAAAAAAAAGCCCAGGTCAGGACAAGAAATAGCCTCAATGAGGATGGTATATGGAAAGGAATCCAGAAGATAAATGACTCCAAAGAGACTAAAGATGTCTTAAAACTATTTCCAAAGAGTGAATCAAATAGAATAAGACATGAGCACATGTGTGTGTACCTGGGTATGCAGATGCACACATGGACAGAAGGGTGAGCACATAACAGATCTTGGTCTTAACAAAACCTTATAAAGTCTGACTCTGCATCTCACAGAATCACACATCCCAAAGTTAAAAAGAAGCCTGGTATATGGGGACAGCAGGTGGTGTGGTGGTTGAAGCACTGGACACTCCCACATGGCCGACCACAGTTCGAGTCCCGGACGTGGTGGCTTCCTTTCTCACTTGCACTCTCTCTGGTCAAATTAAAATAAATGAATGAATAAATAACATTAGAATAAATAATTCTTTAAAAAAAAGTCTGATACAGTAGTTTAATACTTTATAATGGGAAAGTTATCCCACCCATAGTCAAACTGTCAGAGAGGCCTAGCTCTCTAGTATTCCATGGACGTGTGTGGTGAGGAAACTAGCCCACAGCTCATGCTGTATTGAGAGGCCCCACCCTCTCTGCATCCCAAAGGAAAAGCTGGGTGATCTGATCACAGCTGCTAGCTGCCCACTGTGTTCAGCAGCCCTGCTCCTTTATCTCACAATAGCAGCTGGCTGAGTGACCAAGTCCACAGCCATGTGCTCTGTGCCAGGAGTCACCAAAGTGGCTCTAGGAAATAGCCTAGAGATCTGCCTCTTGCTGCACCCAGAAGTGCCAGAGTGAACCTACCCACTATAAACATGTCTTGGCTTTAGGAGACCTAGTTCCCAACCAATGTACCAGCCTCACGAACTCCTGCAACCTAGCCACTGGAAGTACCTAGCACTTTAAAGTGCCACTGATGCTGATAATAACTGAAGAAACCACATGGATACTATACCACTATGCCTACCTGAAACTTAAGCCAACCCACCCTACCAAACTAAATCTGAGAGTCTGTCGACAGGAGAAAGTTATTGCTTTTTTCCCCCTGTAGTGCTTGCGGGCCTGGAGGTAGGCTGCGGCCGCTGGTCACTGTTCCGCAGGACAGGATTTGTTAAAGTCGTCAAGGATAAGGCCTACTTTAAGAGATACCAAGTGAAATTTAGAAGACGACGAGAGGGTAAAACTGATTACTATGCTCGAAAACACTTGGTGATCCAGGATAAAAATAAGTACAACACACCCAAATATAGGATGATAGTTTGTGTAACTAACAGAGGTATCATTTGTCAGGTTGCTTATGCCCGTATAGAAGGGGATATGATAGTCTGTGCAGCCTATGCACATGAACTACCAAAATACGGTGTGAAGGTTGGCCTGACAAATTATGCTGCAGCATATTGTACTGGCCTGCTGCTGGCCCGCAGGCTTCTCAATAGGTTTGACATGGACAAGATCTATGAAGGCCAAGTGGAAGTGACTGGATATGAGTACAGTGTAGAAAGCATCGATGGTCAACCTGGTGCCTTCACCTGCTGTTTGGATGCGGGCCTTGCCAGAACCACCACTGGCAATAAAGTTTTTGGGGCCCTGAAGGGAGCAGTGGATGGAGGCTTATCTATCCCTTACAGTATCAAACGATTCCCTGGTTATGATTCTGAAAGCAAGGGATTTAATGCAGAAGTCCATTGGAAGCACAGCATGGGCCAGAACGTTGCAGACCACATGCGTTACCTGATGGAAGAAGATGAAGAGGTCTACAAGAAACAGTTCTCTCGGTACATAAAGAACAATGTAACTCCAGACATGATGGAGGGGATGTATAAGAAAGCTCCCACTGCTATACGAGAGAACCCAGTCTATGAAAAGAAACCCAAGGAAGAAGTTAAAAAGAAGAGGTGGAATTGTCCCAAGATGTCCCTTGCCCAGAAGGAAGATCGGGTAGCCCAGAAGAAGGCAAACTTCCTCAGAGCTCAGGAGTGGGCTGCTGGGAGCTGAACCAAACAATTTTTTATGACTTTATTCAAGATAAAAGATAATAAATCACTAGAAAGCAAAAAAAAAAAAAAAAAAAAAAAGAGAAAGTTATTCACTATGAATGGCATCTGATACAATTAGTAGAGGCAAATGTTCAACCAGATGTATAAATGTCAATATAGAAATACAAGACAAATAAAAAAATCAAGGAAATGGGACACCAAGAATTCTCTGGCAAAAGGTCCCAAAGAGAAGAACATCTATGAAATGACTGAAAAAGAGTTCAAAATAATGATGATAAGGAAATTAAGTGAGATATAAGAGAATACAGATAGACAGTTTAGTTAGATCAGGAAAACAATTCATGATCTGAATGAAAAATTCAACAAAGAGGTAGGAATCATAAAAAGGAACCAAACACAAATCTTTTTTTTTGGAGAGGTTTTTTCACTATAGGGCACGTGTACTCGCCAGACAGACAGAGAGAGACATAGAGACAGAAAGCGAGAAATCACCCCCAAGAGGGGATGGTCACGCCGCAATCCCTTCTCCTCCATTCTCCTCTCGGGATCTTGGGCATGCACACACACGCGCCCGGCGTGAGTTTTTTAAGCCACTAGGTCCAGGACGCGAACTGCGGTCGACTACGTGGGAGTCCAGCGACATAGCCATTACGCTAACTGCTGGTTCCCCCAAACACAAATCTTGAAGCTGAAAAATTCAATGGGAAAAATAAAAAATATATCAAGAGCTTCAACAACAGATATAATTAAGCAGAAGAATTTCTAAACTTGAAAACAGATCTTTTGAAATAACCCACTCAGACAGACAGACAGACATAAATAAAATAAGATGGAGACCAGCAGGTGGCATGGTGGTTAAGGCACTGGATACTCCCACATGTCCGACCACAGTTTGAGGCCTGGACCTGGTGGCTTGCTTTCTCACTTTCTCTCTCTGTGTCTCTCTCTGGTCAAATTAAAATAAATTAATGAATAAATAAAATTAAATAAATAATTCCTTTTGAAAAATAAAAGAATCAGCAGGACCAGCTGATGATGTAATGCTTATGTTGCTGGACTCCCACATAGTCAACTGTGGTTGGAGTCCCAGACTCAGTGGCTTAAAACTCATGCTGGGCATGTGTGGCCAAAATACCAAGAGGAGAATTGTGAAGAAGGGTGGGCGTGGCCATACTCTCTGAGCAGCGATTTCTTGTTTTCTGTCTCTCTGGCAAGCACACATGCCTTATAGCAAAAGTTTCTCTAAAAATAAAATAAAAATAATATAAAGAACTGGCTAGCCAGTGGCATAGTGGTTAAGGTGGCTGGGTCCCACATGTTTTTCCTGGACTAGGCACCTTTAAAAACATGCTGGGCACATGTGCATGCATGCCCAATATTCTAAGAGTACTGAGGAGAAAGAAAGGATTGCAGTGTAGCCACCGCTCTGGGAGTACTTTCTCACTTGCCCTTTCTTTCTCTCTCTGGTGAGCACACACATCCTGTACCCATCAAAAAACCTAAAAAACAAACAAAAAAAAACTAAAAAAAAAAAAAGGGGGGGGGGGGGAGAACAGCAGATGGCGTAAAGGTTACATTGCTGGACTCCCACATGGCCAACCACAGTTCAAGTCCTGGACCTGGAAGCTTGAAACTCACTCTGGGTGTGTGTGCCCAAAATCCCGAGAGGAGAGAGGAGGAGAAGGGATTGTAGAGTGGCCTTCCCCATCCCCCCAGGTGTGTGTGTGTGTGTGTGTGATTTCTTGCTTTCTGTTTCTGTCTCTCTGGAGAGTGCATGCACCCTATAGCAACAATTTCTCTCCAAAAAAAAAAAAAAATCTTTAAATGGAAAAAAAAAACCCACAAAATCCTCTGAGCTTCATGGGATACCACTAAGTGGAGAAATATATGCATTTTCAGAGTTCCAGACAAGAGACAGTAAGATACATAGAAAAGTTATTTCATAAAATAATAGCTGAAAAATCCCAAAGTTGTGGGAAGATATGGACATCTAGATTCAGGAAACTCAAAGGCTCCCAAATAAATTCACCCCCAAAAGATTCTCTCTAAGGCATATTATAGTTAAATTGTCAAAAGACAAAGAAATCAGGGACCAGCAGTTAGCGTAATGGCTATGTCGCTGGACTCCCATGTAGTCGACCGCGGTTCGCGTCCCAGACCCGGTGGCTTAAAACTCACGCCAGGCGCATGTGCGTGCGTGCCCATCCCTCCTGGGGAGTGATTTCTCGCTTTCTGTCTCTCTGTCTGTCATCTCTCTGTCTGTTTGGCGAGTGCACGTGCCCTATGGCAAAAACTTCTAAAAAAAAAAAAAGACAAAGAAATCATTCCAAAAACAGTAAGAAAAAAAAGTGTCAAGTCACACATAAGGGAACTCCTATTAAACTAACTGCATATTTCTCAACAGAAATCTTATAGGCCAGAAAGGAATGCAGAGGGTGGTGCAAGTAGTAGTATAAGGCTGGGTCCACAGGGAAGGCCCAGGTTCGGATTCCAGGCCAGCTTAAATGAAATGAGTACGGAGGAATATAACTGTGACCCTAGCTAACTGGGAGGTTTGGGGCAGTGGATGAGGTGAGATTCTGTCAAAAATTTCTCTCTCTCATTCCTCCTCCTGCATGTGCATGTTCTCACTTGTGCTGAAAAAAAAAACCCCCAAAAACCAGACATAAACAAAGTCTCCATACAAAGAAACGCCCAGGACTGGATGGCTTCACTACTGAATTCTATTAAAAAAAAATTTTTTTTTAATAGACAGGGTTTTCGGGACCAGCAGTTAGCGTAATGGCTATGTCACTGGACTCCCACGTAGTCGACCGTGGTTCGAGTCCTGGACCCGGTGGCTTAAACTCACGCTGGGCACGTGTGCGTGCGTACCCAAGATCCCGAAAGGAGAATGGAGAAGGGATTGCGGCGTGGCCATCCCCTCTGGGGGGTGATTTCTCGCTTTCTATCTCTCTGTCTGTCTGGCAAATGCACGCGCCCTATAGCAAAAACCTCTCCAAAAAAAAAAAAAAAAGACAGGTTTTTCACTGTGTCTTAATCCTCCTACCTTAGCCTCCCAGGTGGGACTAAAGGCATATGTATGCCTAGGTCTTTTTCAGACAGGGTCTTGCAATGTTGCCCAAACCAGCCTCAAGCTCACAATCCTCCTGCCCCAGCTTTTCTGAGTCACTGGGAATTGAATCCATGCCTTCCATGTGGCCCTAGTCATCTTACAATGCACCAGTGTGGTCTGAACTAAATTCTATAAAACTTTTAAAGAATAACTGATATCATCTTTTCACAAACAATTCCAAATTATTCAGGGAGTTGGAATCAGTCCAAACTTGTTCTACGAGGCAAGCATTATCTAATACCAAAACCAGACAAGAAAACAACAACAACAAAACTATAGACCAATATTCCTGTGCATGGAGCCAGACTGACTATCCCGTGTGCTACTCTACCATGCTGAATGTTGTACTGCCCTATTAAGTTGGACTGCATACCAGTCAGGCTCATGCCCAAATCCCAGTCTGATAAATCTATTAACTGTGCTTTGAGGTAGTGTATTCCCAATTATCAATCATGACACAAACCCCTTGCACATATACCATAACCTCTGATCTGAATAAACTACAAAACTCTGCCTATCAGTATAATAAACTTCCCAATTGAGTGCAGAGATCTACTCACCTTCCAGCTGCCTAAGATACTGCTGTAAGGAGGTTCCCAATAAATCTTGCTGTTAAGCTTGTTTTGTATACCTCATTCTTTGGACTTTCAGCACCTCCCGTACTTGAGGGGTGACTCTCCTTACATGGCCTTATCTCAGAACATTCTGAGGAACACAGATGCAAAAATCCTTAATAAAACACTAGCAAAACTGAATACAACAGGACACCAAAAAGTTGGGCCGTCTCAATAGCACAACAATCAAATGCAGAGCAAGGAGAGCAAGATGCTGCATGGTGTAACCAGTTGGAAACTGGGTCCCACAGGGAATCGCTAGTGCATGCATATGCCCTCTGGCATTTAAAAGAAAAGAAAAACAAAACAAAACAAAACATAAAAATAAAGATTATACACCATAACCAAGTAGGATTTATTTTGGAGATACAAGGATGGTTCAACATATACAAATAGATCTCAATATAGCACATTAACAGAATGATAGACAAAAAGCCTAGGATTATCTCAGTAGGTGAATAAGGAGCATTTGGTAAAATTCAGTATCTTAGCATGATAAAAATCCACAATAAATTAGTGCAGATGGAACATACCTCAACACAATTAAGGTCATACATGGCAAACCCATGACTAACATCATACTGAAAGAGGAAAAGTTGCAAGTTTTTCCTCTGAGAACTAGAACAAAACAAGGAGACCCACTTTACCATTCCTTCTCAACAGAGTTATGGAAGTCCTTGCCAGAGCAATTAGAGAAGAGAAAGAAATAAAGGTCATACAAACTGGAAAGGAGGAAAGTCAAATCATTCATGTCTGATGACATGATTTTAGAGAGAAAACTAAAGCACCCACCAAAAAAACCTCGAAGAAGTAATATATTCATGGTTTCAGGATACAAAAATGAATAGCTTTTTTTTTTTTTTTGGTTTTGTTTTTAGGTTTTTGCTGTGGGGCACACATGCTCGCCAGAGAGACAGAGACAGAGAGAGGGAAAGTGAAAAATCATCTCCCAGTGAGATGGACACACAAGCCCTTCTTCATTCTCCTCTTGGGATTTTGGGTACACATGCACATGCATCTGGTGTGATTCTCAAGCTGCCAGGTCTGAGACTTGAACCCCAATTGACCATGTGAGAGTTCTGCACCTCAACCACCATGCCACCTGCTAACCCAAATCAATAGAATTTATATACACCAATAACAAACCAGGTGAGAAAAAAAGAAAGCAATCATTCAAAAATCTACAAAATAACTAGAAATAAAATTTTAAAAAGAATTATTTTCTTAATTTTATTTATTATTATTATTTTAAATTTAACCAGAGAGAGAAAGGGAAACTGAGAAAGCAAGCTGCCAGGTCCAGGAATTGAACTGTGGTCAGCCAGGTAGAAGTCCAGCGCCTTAACATCCATGCCACCTGAAGGCCCCACTAAAATTAATCAAGGAGATGAAAGACTACTGCATTGAAAATTATAAAATACCAGTGAAAAAGAACAGAAGACACACAAAAAAGTTAAGACTTTCCAGGTTCATAGGTTGAAAGAATCTCTCTCTATATATAATATATATATGTATATGATTTGTTATTGTTGTTGAGAGGCTTTTGCTATAGGGCACGTGCTCTCTCCAGAAAGACAGAGAGAGACAGAAAGACAGAAAGCGAGATTTCACCCCCCAAGGGGTTGGCCATGCCACAACCCCTTCTCGTCTATTCTCTTCTTGGGATCTTGGGCACGCACGCACACGTGCCCGGTATGAGTTTAAGCCACTGGGTCTGGGACTCAAACCACGGTCAACTATATGGGAGTCCAGTGACGTAGCCATTATGCCATCTGCTGGTCTTCAAAGAATCTATATTATTAAAACGTCCATGGTGATCTACAAATTTAATGTTTTACTTATCAAAATACCAATGACATGTTACATGGGGGGAAAAAGTCATACAATTTGTATGGAATCAAAAAAGATCTCAAAGGGAACCAGCAGTTAGCGTAATGGCTATGTCGCAGGACTCCCATGTAGTCAACCGCGGTTCGCGTCCTGGACCCGGTGGCTTAAAACTCACGCCGGGCGCGTGTGCGTACGTGCCCAAGATCCCGAGAGGAGAATGAAGGAGAAGGGACTGCGGCGTGACCATCCCCCCTAGGGGTGATTTCTCGCTTTCTTTCTCTATGTCTCTCTCTGTCTGTCTGTCTGGCGAGCGCACGCGCCCTATAGCAAAAACCTCTCAAAATCAAAAACAAAAATCTTCTAAATCTATAGTGACCAAAACAACATGGTACCGGCATAAAAATACACACATAATCCAATAAAACAGAATAAATGACTCAGAGTAAATCCGTATTATATATAACCAATAAATTTTCTTTTTTTTTTTTGAGAGGTTTTTGTTATGGAGTGTGTGCGCTCATCAGACAGAGACAGAGACAGAAAGTTAGAAATCACCCCTGGGGGGATGACCATGCCACAATCCCTTCTCCTCCATTCTCCTCTCAGGATCTTGGGCACACACGCACATGCGGCCCAGTGTGAGTTTTAAGTCACCGGGTCTGGGACTTGAACCGCGGTCAACTATATGGGAGTTCAGCAACATAGCCAATTACGCTAACTACTGGTCCCACAACCAATTAATTTTTAACAAAGGCGCCAAGAACATTTACTGGGGAAAGAAACAGTCTCTTCAACAAATAGTGCTGGGAAACTGGATATTCTATTAGGTCATAAGCAAAGTCATGACACATTTTTGTATGGAAAAATCACAAAAATACATCATTACTTTCCTGATGACCTAATACTTGCAGAAAAATAAAACTAGACTTCTCTCTCTTTTTTTTTTTTTTTTTTTTTTTTTTTGAGAGGTTTTTGCTATAGGGCATGTGTGCTCGCCAGAGACAGAGAGACAGAGCGACAGAAAGCGAGAAATCACCCCCCAGGGGGTATGGCCACGCCCCAATCCCTTCTCCTCCGTTCTCCTCTTGGAATCTTGGGCACGCACACACACGCGCCCAGTGTGAGTTTTAAGCCACCAGGTCTGGGACGCAAACCGCGGTCGACTACATGGGAGTCCAGGGACATAGCCATTACGCTAACTGCTGGTCCCCTAGACCTCTCTTTTTCACCATAAACAAAAATCAACCCAAACTGGATTAAAGTCTTAAATGTAAACCCTCAAACTATAACAAAATCTGAAAGAAAACAGAAAAAATGCTTCAGGACACTGGTCGGGCCAAAGATGTCTTTAAATCAAGACCTCAAAAGCATAGGTAACTAAAGCAAAAATAAACAAGTGGGATTATATCAGATGAAAAAGCTTCTTCACAGTAAAGTAAACAATCAACAGAATAAAAAGACAACCTACAGAATGGGAGAAAACATTATTCATCCAACAAGGGATTAGGATGTAGTTAAGGTTCTGGATTCCCACATGGTTGACTGTAGTTCAAAACCCAGACCTAGTGGTTTGAGAATCATGGTGGTCCATGTGCATGTGTGCCCAAAATCCCAAGAAGAGAATGGATTGTAGTTCGACCATACAAATCACCCCTCCCGGGGTGATTTCTCACTTTCCCTTTTTCTGGCTCTCCCCAGCAAGTGCAAACATCCTATGACAAAAACCTAAAAAATGGGAGTAAAAAAAATTGGGCAAATTGGGAACCAGCAGTTAGCGTAATGGCTATGTTGCTGGACTCCCACGTAGTCGACCACGGTTCGCGTCCCGGACCCGATGGCTTAAAACTCACGCCAGGCACGTGTGCATGCGTGCCCAAGATCCCGAGAGGAGAATGGAGGAGAAGGGATTGCAGCATGACCATCCCCTCTGGGGGGTGATTTCTCGCTTTCTGTCTCTCTGTCTCTCTCTGTCTGTCTGGCGAGTGCACGCGCCCTATAGCAAAAAAAACCTCTCCAAAAAAAAAAAAGGGCAAATGATTTGAATAGACATCTTTCCAAAGAAAACATACAAATAGCCAAATAGTTTATGAAAACAATGCTCAACATCACTAATCATAAGGGAAATGCAAATCAAAACCACAATGAGATACCACCTCACTATAGTTAGGATGTCTGTTATCAAAGATACAAAAAACGGGACCAGCAGTTAGTGTAATGGCTATGTCGCTGGACTCCCACGTAGTCGACTGCAGTTCGAGTCCCGGACCTGGTGGCTTAAACTCATGCCGGGCGCGTGTGCGTGCATGCCCAAGATCCCAAGAGGAGAAGGGAGGAGAAGGGATTGTGGCGTGGCCAGGCCATCCCCTCTGGGGGGTGATTTCTCGCTTTCTATCTCTCTGTCTCTGTCTGTCTGGAGAGCGCACGCGCCCTATAGCGAAAACCTCTCCAAAAAAAAAAAAAAAAAAAGGGATACAAAAAATGCTGGTATGCATACAGAGAAAGGGGAACTCTTAATACATTCTTGGTGAGAATAAAAACTAGTACAGCCATTATAAAAAGCAGTATAAAGTTGCCTTAAAAAGATAAAAATAAAACTACCTTATGACCCAGTTATCCCACTACTACTGGCTATACAATTCAAAAAAAAAAAAAAAAGAAAATCAATATGCTGAAGCAGTACCTGCACTCCCATGTTTTTTTTTTTTTTTTTGTAGTGGTATTTGCAATAGCCTAAATATGGGGGACAGAAGGTGGCGTAGTGCTCAAGGTGCTGAACTCCCACATTATCAACCACAGTTTGAGTCCTGGACCCGCTGGCTTGAAATTCATGCCAGGTGCGTGTGCGTATGTGCCCAAAATCCCAAGAGGAGAATGGAGGAAAAGGGACTGTGGTATGGCTATCCCCCTGGGGTGTGTGTGTGTGTGTGTGTGTGTGTGTCTGTATGTGATTTCTAGCTTTCTGGGTTTCTGTCTTTCAAGTGTGCACATATGCACTATAGCAAAAATCGCTCTCAAAAAGAAAAATCTGACATGATATGGGATCAACCTAAGTTTTTATCAACAGAAGAATGGATAAAGAAAATATGAGACACACACACACACACAATGGAAAATTGTTTAGCCATTAAAAAGAATGAAAAAGTGGACGAATATGTAAGATTTGTCGCTGAGTGGAGCAAGTCAGGCTATGAAAGAGAGAGATTGCATATCTCCACTTAACATATACCGACTGTCTGCACTCTATGGTAGAGATTGAAAGACTGGAGAACATAAAAGTATTAAAAATTGTAATGGACACTAGAGACAAAGTAGAAAGAGTATGTGAGAGGGGAAGCGTGAAGGAAATTGGGGGGGGGGGAAATGGAGAGGTAAGACACTTGTGGGACACAGATAAGGTTTATTATCTGTTGATGAGGATGTGTATGGTGGTCTCAGCTGGGCTGGACTGAGGAGTATATCATGCTGGGTAAAGTCTCTTCACAATCTAAATGATGTATAGCAATTTAATGTATGAATAATAATAAAGTTAAATAATAATAAAGTTAAATAAAAATAATAAAAAAGAATGAAATCCTGTAATTGGAAGCAAGATAGAGTCTGAAAGACATTATATTTAAATAAGCCAGGCACAGAAAGAAAAGTAATACAAGCTCTCGCTCATTTATGGGAACTAAAAAGTTGGTGGTTATAAGAAAGGGTAGAATAGTGGCTATTAGGACCAGCAGGTGGCGAGGTAGCTAATGTGCTGGACACTCCCACATCGTCAACCACGGTTTGAATCCCGGACCTAGTGGCTTGCTTTCTCACTTTCTCTCTCTCTTTGGTCAAATAAATTAAAAATTATAAAAAGAATGAATAAACACAATTAATAATTATAAAAAAGCAATAGTGGCTACTATAGGTAGGGAAGGCTAGGGAACAGGGGGAATAGGGAGTTGTTAGCTAATGTATTACAGGGTTTCTTTTCTTCCTTTTTTTGAGAGGTTTTTGCTATAGGGTGCGTGCGGTCACCAGAAAGGCACAGAGGGACAGAAAGCAAGAAATCACCCCCCAGGGAGGATGGCCATGCTGCAATCCCTTCTCCATTCTCCTCTTGGGATTTTTGGCACACAAGTACATGCACCTGGCATGAGTTTCAAGTTGCAGGGTTCAGGACTCAGAACCTCAGTCGGCCATGTGGGAGTCCAGCGTCTTTTTATTTTTAAGACAGAGTCTGGGTTGGTAGGCTGGCATTGTGGTTAAGGGCACTGGACTCCCACATGGTAGACTGTGGTTTGAGTCCTGGATCTGGTGGCTTGCTTTCTCACTTTCTCTCTCTCCCTCTCGTCAAATAAAAATAAATAAATAAATAAATAAACAGAATAATTATTTGGGGCCGGCAAGTAGCATAGTGGTTAAGGGCGCTGGACAAATAATAGGTAATTAAAGTTAAATAATTCTTTTTTTAAAAAAAGACAGGAGCTGGAAACTGTGAAATGCAATTTCAGAAAGTAAGTTTCATAGGACAAAAAGCAATTTTGATCCCAGACATGACCAAAAACATTTCAAATCAGGAGGCCAGGGAACAACAAAAGATGATATGAATTTATTTTACAGATCCCTACTATAAAAACCCAAGACTTACTCTGACTCAATCTCATCAGTTTGAACTCACTGGGTTGTTGGAAAAGTCATGAAACATTTTTGCACAGAAAAGCAGAAAAAAAAAAAGTTTTCTGATGACCCAATAATTTATATATGACTCTTCCAAAAACAAAGGAAAATCTACACCAGTCCGAGGAATTTGTTCTATACAGAATATATTTAACTATTCCCTAAAACCCCAACTTGTCTCTTTTTTCACTCCTCCAAACTAACTTTACCTCATGGTCTTTGGACCTACTTAATGCCACTTTACTGACTATTCATTTCCTTATTTCATGACTCCCAAGAAAGCTGTCTGCATTATGTGATGCTCTTACTAATATATTATTTTATTAGCACTTTAAATCACACTCATTCTAAGTATACTTGCCCCTGAACCACATTAAAAACACTCAGAAAGGGGCCAGCAGGTGGCACAGTGGTTAAGGTGCTGGGCTCTCACTTAGTTGACCACTGTTCGAAACTCATGCCAGACATATGTGCATGCATGTCCATAATCCGAAGAGCAGACTGGAGAAGAAGGGATTGTGGTGTGGCCATCCCCACTTGGGGGTGCTTTCTCACTTTCTGTCTGTCCATCTGGCGACCGTGAGTGCCCTGTTGCAAAAATCTCTCTAAAAAAGACAAAACAAAACAAAAAATTCAGAAGACTGGACCTTCCATTTCTCTTAGATTCTCAAGTGTATCTCTTTGGAAGGTGGTAACCATGCTACAGACTAGCCACCTGGGCCTTTTGGCAAAATGGTAATCTTTAGGGACCAGCAGTTGGCGTAATGGCTAAGTTGCTGGACTCCCACGTAGTCCACCGCGGTTCAAGTCCCGGACTTGGTGGCTTAAACTCACGCCGGGCGCGTGTGCGTGCATGCCCAAGATCCCGAGAGGAGAATGGAGGAGAAGGGATTGCGGTGTGGCCATCCCCCCGGGGGGTGATTTCTCGCTTTGTCTCTGTCTCTCTCTGTCTATCTGGCGAGCGCACGCGCCCTATAGCGAAAACCTCTCCAAAAAAAAAAAAAAGGTAATCTTTAATCAACCACTCACCCACCCTACCTTGCTTTCTACATCTTCCAAAGGACCCTGCTCAGATCCTTAACATCCCACCTTCAGCCTTTAGTAATGTGTACCAAATAATCTTCAGTCCCCTATTTATTCTTTTTACACTGAAACCATAGCTTACTTACTCCTCTGTTAGGAAGCTTCCCTGGTTTAACTCAATCTTTTTAGTCATCATACTCAGCCGCCAGTAGGATGATGGTCTGGAAAGAAGAATTTGGAATCCTAGCATCTGACTAAAAATCGGCAATCAAAATTAACTTACCATCACAGAATACTTACTGTTGTTTGAATTTTGATTATAACAACTGAGAAGTAAGCAACATGTTTCCATTTCTCTTGGGAATAATATAAATTTTCTTGCAAACAGGTAAAATTTCATACCTGTTTTCTTTGCCATTCTGAATTACTGAGTGTCTATCAGCTGTAGTTCTTTCACTGCAAACGTAAGTATTTCGTCGAGTCATTCCACCAGACGCTGTGTTACTCTGTTTTAAAAACAAGGGGGGGAGTGTTTTTGTCTTAAACCATCTAGTACAGTACAATGAGAAAAAAAATTAATTTACATAACATGAATACTCAATGTTTAAATAAAGCTATTCTGGGGTCAGTAGGTGGCATGGTACTTGGAGTGCTGGACTCCCATAGAGCTAGCGACGGTTTGAATCCCAGAGCTGATAGCTTGCTTTCTTACTTTCCCTTTCTCTCTCTGTCTCTGGTCAGCACACACGCCTTGTAGCAAATTAAAATAATAATAATAAACAAAATTAAATACAAAATGCTTAAATAAATAAAGCTACCCTAAAAAAAAAAAACCAACAGTAATGGGGACCAGCAGATGGCATGGTGGTTAATGTGCTGGACACTCCCACATGGCCAATCACGGTTCAAGTCCTGGACCTGGTGGCTTGCTTTTTCACTCCACCCCCACCACCCTCATGTGTCTCTCTCTGGACAAATTAAAATAAATGAATGAATAAAATTAAATAAAAAAATTCTTTATTTAAAAAAAAAAAATCACGAAATGGCCAAAAATTCAGAAAAGGGTGAGGACAACAACCTCTACCCTCTCTCGGCAGAAAAATATTAAAATGGCTATGGTAGGGTGACTTTGAAGCGCTTGACTACAATAATCAATAAAGTAATAATTTATCAATTACTTAAAGCAGAACAACAGTGTGATCCACCATTTTATTATTTTTTAAATTACCAGAGGATATGTGCACTTGCCAAAGAGAGACAGAGATGAGGGTGGCAAAAAAGCACCCCTTATGGGGAATGTCCACAACATAATCACTTCTCTGACAACTTTCTCTCTTCTTTTGGGATTTTTGGCATGCATACACCTTGCATATTTCTCAGTCATGGGGTCTGGGACTTGAACCACACAACTGGCCACATGGGATCCAGCACAAATTACACCAGGCCACAGGCTGACCTGATCTACCTTTTTTTTTTTTCTTTTTTTTCAATTTGCTATAGGGTGTGTGCACTTGCCAGAGACAGAGGGAGAGAGACAAAGAGAGAAAGAAAATGAAGGTGAAGGACCAGCAGTTACTGTAATAGCTATGTTGCTGGACTCCCATGTAATCCACCATGGTTCGAGTCCGGGCCTGGTGGCTTAAACTCACACCGGGCGAGTGTGCGTGCATGCCCAAGATCCTGAGGAGAATGGAGGAGAAGGGATAGTGGCGTGGCCATCCCCCCCGGGGGGTGATTTCTCGCTTTCTGTCTCTCTGTCTCTCTGGTGAATGCACGTGTCCTATAGCAAAAACCTCTCAAAAAAAAAGAAAGAAAATGAAGGTGAGAAAGCACCTTCAAGGAAAATGACCACACCACGATCCTTTCTCCTCCATTTTCCTCCTGGGATGTTGGTCATGCACGCACATGTGTATGGTCACGCCACCAGGTCTAGGACTCAAACTGCAGTTTGTCATGTGGGAGTCCAACATCTTAACCACCACACAACCTGTTAGCTTCTGATCCACTATTTATAAAAGCAAATACTTTCCAAACTAAAATGCAGGATTATAAATATACTTATAAAAAGAAAATTAAGACATAAAACATCAGATTTGATAGATTTAGACATCAAAAGCATGAGTAGCAAGGGACCAGAGAAATGTTACGTTGCTGGACTCCCACATAGTCGACTGTAGTTCAAGTCTCGGACCTGGTGGCTTAAAACTCACACCAAGTGTGCACGCGCACGTGTGTGGGCACGCGTGCCCAGAATCCCAAGAAGAGAATGGAGAAAGGATTGCTGCATGGCTATCACTCCTCAGGAGCGATTTCTCACTTTCTGTCTCTCTGTCTCTCCAGCAAGCGCATGTGCATTGTAGCAAAAGTCTCCCTTTGGAAAAAAAAAAAAAAAAAGAGAGAGAGAGAGAGAGAGAATGA
Source organism: Tupaia tana (assembly GCA_026018925.1). Taxonomy (NCBI): domain Eukaryota; kingdom Metazoa; phylum Chordata; class Mammalia; order Scandentia; family Tupaiidae; genus Tupaia; species Tupaia tana. The sequence continues at coordinate 267,639,849 of JAKSZU010000001.1, read as the reverse complement.
ACAGCAAAAGAAAAAAATACAGTAGAATTTATCAAAATTAGAAACTTGTGTGTTGGGACCAGCAGATAGCATAATGGTTACATCGCTGGACTCCCACAGAGCTGACTGCAGTTCGTGTCCCAGACCCAGTAGCTTGAAACTCACACTGGGTGCATATGCATGGCCAAAGTCCCAAGAAGAAAATGAAGAATTGTGGTGTGGCCACACTCTCTGGGGAGAGAGGGGTGGTTTCTTGCTTTCTTTCTTTCTGTTTTTCAAGTGAGCGCACATGTCCTATAGCAAAATTCTCTTAAAAAAAAAATTGTATGTCAAAGGACATTATTAAGAAAGTGAGAAGAGGAACCCACATATGGTGTAATGGTTACATTGCTCAACTCCCACACAGTTGATGGCAGTTTAAGTCCTGGACCCAGCAGCTTGAAACTCACGCCAGGTGTGTGTGTGTGCACGTGTGCCAAAAATCCAGAGAGGAGGATGGATTGCAGCGTGGCCATCTCCCAGAGGGTAAAATTTCACTTTCTGTCTCTCTTCTGTCTCTTTGCCCTATAGCAAAACCTCTCTTTTTTTAAAAAAAAAAAGAAAGTGAAAAGAAACCCTACACAATGAGAGGAAGTATTTGTAAATCATACATATGACGAAGATCTACTATTCAGAACATCAACCCATCTACAAAATGACAAACAACCCAATTTAAGTGAACAACTTGGGCTACCAGAGGGCACAGTGATTAAGGTGCTTAGTCCCACATGGCTGACTAAGCGGTTCAAGTCCCAGACCCAGCAACTTGAAAAACACACTGGGAACATGTACATGCATGCCTATACCTCAGGGGGATGTCTCATTCTCTCCCACCTCTCTCCAGCAAACACATATGCCCTATAGCAAAACTAAAAAAAAAAAAGCAACTCAGGGCAGCAGCTGGATCCCACAAAGGCCGACTGGGTGTTTCGAGTCCTGACCTAGTGGTTTGAAAAACATGCTGGACACATATGTGTTCTGCCCAAGACCTCAGAAGGAGAAGTAGAGGGGAGGATATTATGGCATGACCATTCCCACGGAAGATGCTTTACCATTTTCTCTCTCAGTGTCTCTAGTCTTTCTCTGGCAAATACATGCACCCTTTGGCCAAAAAAAAAAAAAAAAAAAAAAAAAAAAAAAGTGGGCAGAGAGTAACTTGAATAGGCATTTCTCCAAAAAAATTATACAAATAGCCAATAAGGCATGGTCATTAAAGAAATGCAAATCAGAACCACAAGACATACACTACTTCACACCCATTTAGATAATCGTAATAAAAAACAAAAAATACAAAGTGTTGTCAAGGAGGTGGAGAAATAGGAACTCTCACATACGGAGAAGGAATGTAAAATGATGTAGCCTTGGGACCAGCAGATGGCATAATGGTTACGTTGCTGGACTTCCCACGTGGTTGACTGAAGTTTGAGTCCCAAACCTGGCATCTTAAAACCCACACCAGGCATGTATGCATGCACGCTCAAAATCTCAAGAGGAAAATGGAGAAGGGTATGGCCATTTCCCCGGGGAGTGATTTCTCACTTTCTGTCTCTCCGGCAAACGCACATACCCTATAGCAAAAATCTCTCTCCCCACAAAAATTTTTTTTTAAAAAAGAAAAAGGTGCAGTTTCTGTGGAAAATAGCCTGGCAGTTCCTAAAACAATAAAAAATGCATTACCGGGACCAGCAGTTGGCATAATGGCTATGTTGCTGGACTGCCATGTAGTTGACCATGGTCTGAGTCCCAGACCTGGAGGCTTAAATAAACTCACGCAGGGCATGTGTGTGTGCGTGCCCAAGATACTGAGAGCAGAATGGAGGAGAAGGAACTGCGGTGTGGCCATCCCCCAGGGGGAGTGATTTCTCGCTTTCTATCTGTCTCTGACTTTCTGGTGAGCACACGTGCCCTATAGCAAAAATCTCTCTCAAAAAAAAAAAAAAAAAAAAAAGAAAGAAAGAGGAAGGATGGCATTGTGGTTAAGGGTGCTGGACTCCCATGTGGCCAATCACAGTTAAGAGTCCTGGACCCAGTGGTTTGCTTTCTTACTTTCCCTCTCTCTCTCTGTCACTCTGTTCCTCTTTGGTCAAATTAAAACAAACAAACAAATAAATAAATAAATAAATTCTTTTTTTGTTTTGTTTTTAAAAGGAATTACTATATGACCCAGCTTTTTTTTTCTTTCCCTTTTTGGAATTTCTTTATAGGGCTCATGCACTTACTTGCTGGGAAAAGAAAGACGGAGAAGGAAAGTGAGAAGTCACCCTCCCCCCCATAGAGGATGGCCACAACGCAATTCCTTCTCCATTCTCCTCTAGAGATTTTTTGGGCACATACTCACATGTGCCTGGCATAATGATCCAATAATTTCATGTACAGGTATATATCCAAAAGAATGAAAGCTAAGTCCAGACAGAAATTTGCACATAAATGTTTATAGTAGCATTATTTATAATGCTATATAAACAAAAGGTAGAAACCTAATTGTCCATCAACAGATAAAGAAATAAACTGGTATACTAATCAACTGAATATTAGTCATAGAAAGAAACAAAGTACTAATACTATAAGCTACAACTTGGATAAACCTCAAAAATATTATGCAGAGTTAAAGAAACCAGACATGAAAGGCCACAAAACGTATGCTTCCTTTTATATAAAATATTTAGGGGGGTAGCAGATGCCATGGTGGTTAAGGTGCTAGACTCCCAAATGGCTGACTATGGTTTGGTTCCTAGATCTGGAGGCATGTTTTCTCACTTTCTCTCTGAATATGGTAAACCCACATGCCCTACAACAAATGAAATACTAATAAATAAAAATAAATATAAAAAAAAATTCAGAAAAGATAAATCCATAGAGACAGACAGCAGATTGTGGTGGACAGGAGTAGGCAGGGGAGTGGGGTGGGGAGAGATTACTTAACGGCTACAGGGGAGTATTGAGAAAGTTCTAGAATTAGACAGAGGTAGTGGCTGTACACTGTGAGGATATAAAACACCACTGAATTACATAAAATGGTTAATTATGGGCCAGTTGGTGGGATGGTAGTTAAGACAGTTGGATCCCACATGTTCGAACCTGCGATTCCAGTCCCAGACCTGGCAGCTTGAAAAACATGCTGGATGTGCAAATGTGCATGCCAAAAATCCCGAGAGGGAAAGGAATTGGGACATGGCCATCCCCACCGGGGGGTACTTTCTTTCTCTCTCCCTCTCTGTGTCCATTGAGCACATGCATCCAATAGTAAATTTTTTTCAAAATTGGAAAAAAAAAAAAAAGTGGCTACTTATATTTCATGTAAGTTAAAAAATTAAAAAGGAACAAAAGTAACAATTAAGGAATTTTATGGCTTTTAAACATAGATAAGGTAGTCACCTTCAACTCAGCATAAGCAAACAGAGAAACTCAAGACTAACAGGAAAAAATTATAACTATGGGCTGGTCCTGTAGTCTTCCAGTGGTTAAAGGAGCCAGATCCTACGTGACCAACCATAGTTAGAATCCCAGACCCGGGGGCTTGACAAATATGCTGGGCACATGTGCATGCAATGCTCTAAATCCCGACAGGATGAAGAAATGGAGAAGGGGTTATAGCACGAACACACTATATTGGGGGTGCTTTCTCCCTCTCTGTTTTACTTTGACGAGGCCAAGTACCATGTGGCAATTAAATAAATGAAAACTAGGGCCAAGAGGTGGTGTGGTGGTTAAGGGTGCTGGACTCCCACATGGCTGTGATTCGAGTCCCAGACCTGGCGGTTTGCTTTCTCACTTTTCCTCTCTCTCTCTCACTCTGTCCCTCTCTGGTCAAATAGTAAGTAAGTAAATAAATATATAAAGTTAAATACAGTAATTTAAAAAGTGAATAAATCAAAGCTAAAAAGGAAAATAGCAATTATGCTGCTAGCTATGTTTGCCCTTTATGTATAATAAAATATGAATGAATGATAATGCTCAGGATATGCTTTCAGAAGGACAGAGAGCAGATTAAATAAAAGGGATGGGGATGAAAAGTCCTGAAGGCAGAGAATGAGGTGTGTTTCTTCTCTGGTAACTACTGATAAAATCTGGAGACTAAATTTAAATTGTAGAGTTATGGAATGACAATCCCATTTTATAGTACTACAGAAGCCAAAATTCAGGGTTTACTCTGAATACAAGGTCAGAGCATGGAAGAGGAAAAACCCCATTGGAATCCTAAGGATACCTGCCCCCAGAACAGCATAAGACAGACTTGTAAAGGGAACAGAAGGGCTTCCGAGTACTCCTGACTCCAGGTTTATCTGTAGGTGGAGGTATGGCTATCTCACTGTCAGTTTTGCAGGGGAAAATGTACTTACAGAATAGCCTGAAGATTGCTTGCTTCTTTGTAAATTCTTCCTAAAATTATTTAGGAGTGCTAAATCAACTGATGAGAAAAGTTTCTGAAGCTCAATGTACTCGATTTAATTGAACAAATATGATCTATTTACTAGAGAGATTTTTATTAAGGGTAGGTATTAAGAGCTGGATTCAGGTCAGCCGTGTAATTTCAGACAACAATCTAAATTCCCTTCACCTTAAAAGTTAGCCAATCCATGGCGAAGAACTTAGCATGGTCCTGGCACGCTGTGAGGGCTCAGGCAACGTCTTTTCACTAAAGCCTTTGAAGAACCAGTGCAAACATCATGTCCTGTGTGTCGGTGGTCAGATCTCCTGGTGCAGGGACCTTAGGGCTTCTGTCTGCTGTCATTGATTACCTCCTCTCTTAGACTGTGAGGGCTTTCTATCTCAGCACCTGATACAACCTAAAATTAAGCAGATGTCTGTGGAAAACTGGAAATAGTTCTTGACTAAAGAACCTGACCTCTCACCTAGTATGTCGAGGTGTGTACTGTGGTTTCACTGTCTGCATCAGTCCAAAATTCACATTAAAACTCTATCTCCAATCCAACAGTATTAAGAGGAGGTGGGACCAGCGGATGTCATAATGGTTACATTGCTGGACTCTCACATAGTTGATTGCGGTACGAATCCCAGACCTGGCTTTAAAACTCAGCTGGGTACATGCATGTGCGTGCCCAAAATCCCAAGAGGAGAATGGAGGAGGCGGGATTGAGGCATGGCCATCTCCTGGGGGGTTGATTTCCGCTTTCTCTCTGTCCCTCTAGCAATCACAATGGCCCAATAGCAAGAATCTCTCTCAAAAAAATAAAAATAAAAATAAAAAGAGGTGGGGCTTTTAGGTGGTGATTAGGCCACGCAGGCTCTGCCATCGTAAGTAGATTGGTGTGTTATAAAAGGGCTTGAGGGGTGAGTTTGCCCCCTTCCATCCTTCTATCACATGAGGACACAATGTTAGTCTTCTCTGCAGACAAAGCAATCAGGTGCTGTCTTGGAAGCAGAGAGTGAATGGCACCAGGCACTGAATATTACCTTATCTACCTTATTCCTTATTCTGGGCTCTGAGCCTTATAACTCTAAGAAATAAGTTTATGTTCTTCATAAATTATTCAGTCTCAGGTATTTTGTTGTATTAGTAGAAACAGACAAAGACGGGGGCGACAACAAGAAGTACTTACAATGCAACAAGCAGGATTTCTACAGGTGGAGACTGGGCATGGCAGCCTAGTGAGGAAAGCATTCCAGGCAGAGGGGAATACACGAGTGAAATGGGCGGGCTCTGAATGTGTCTAGCTGATTCCAATCCTATACTTCTAAAATTATTCTAGAGTTTACCAACACTTACACTAGGGACAACTGTGCTTTTCTTGCGTTCAGGAATATCCGCCTTATTGGGATTACTTGCATTCCCAAGCATGGGACTGGCTGGAGCAATTCCCTTTCCTGCAACAGCACTGCCGCTTGATTTCCGAGAGGGAATTCCATCTTCTTTGAGGTCACTATCTGCGGTGCTGGTCTGACTCCTTTTCGGATACGCCACAACTGAAGGAATAGCTGGTCCAGCTAAAATAAAGAGTTTACTTTTTAAAAGACAGAATAAAGTTTCACATTTTAATCTGTGAAAATAAATATATGTTGCAAGATGATCTAAGATTGCTATTCACATAAAGAAAAGAGTAAAATCCTCTAAGATGTTTCCCAAATGTTTACCCTATGTAATCAATTCAACTTTGAAGTTTCACTTACTAGTTAAATGGTTATTTTACTGAAAGAGAGAAAGGGGAGGCAGGTCTCACCACACCGTGATCCTCTCCCAGACTCCTGGCCAGCTAGGATCACTGGTGCAAACAATCATGCCTGTCTTGTTTAGCTCAAATCAGAATACAAACCTGAGTCCCCATGTGGCTTTAGTATTGCACAGTTCTGCCACCCTGCTATCTACACCATCATGGTTGGGCAAGTTTTTGTTTTTTTTTTTTTTTTTAATTAGTAAGCACCTATACTGGTCCTTTGGAAACATCTTCAGAGAGTGTTACCATATAAATAATTAGGTACAAAAGCATCATGCAGAATGAGCTGATTCACCTGGTACATCTGAGGGAATTACATACTTTCTTTGCATAAGAGAAGCCTTCACTTTTTGGAACAGAATAGTACAGATTTTATGGGCCATTTATTTTTTTTTTTTTTTTTTTTTTTCTTTTTTTGGACCATTTATTTTTTTTTAGAGAGATTTTTGCTATAGGGCACATGGGCTTGCCAGAGAGATAGAGAAAGTGAGAAATCACCGATGCCATGCCGCAATCCCTTCTCCTTCATTCTCCTCTTGGGATTTTGGGCATGTACGCGCATGTGCCCAGAGTGAGTTTTAAGCTCCTGGGTCTGGGACCTGAATTGTGACCAACTACGCTGGAGTCCAGTAACGTAACCATTATTCCATCTGCTGATCCCTGGGCCATTTATTTTTAAGTTATATCTCGGATTTTTTTTTTTTTTTAAACAGAGGTCATATGTATTCACCAGAAAGAGAGACAGCACTCCTAATGGGGTGTGATCATACCATAATTATCTCCTCCATTTTTCAATTCTGTCGAGATTTTGGGCACATATGCACCTGTACCTGGTGTATTTTTCAAGCCACTGGGGCTGGAACTTGAACTGATGTTAGCTATGTAGGATCTAGCTTTCCTTAACCACCAGGTTACAGGACTGGCCCAATACTGAATCTTTTTAAAAACACTCATAAGCATTCAAATAGACAGGACTGTAAGTAGACATGGGAAGGCAGAAGCAGAAGAAGACATTCTTCATGGAAGTACAGGTAGGAAGTAGGCAGGGATTCCTGTTACATCCCCCAATCCACGAAGAATGTGTCTAGGGATTTTCTGGATGACTGATTCACTAAGGTCCTGGAATAAAGCATCTAGAGACTCCATTAGTGATAGTACAAGAAATCCTGAGTTCAAAGAATTTTTGAATTAACATGATTAATTCATACATTCATCAGATACGATGTACAACAGTAACCTGGACATCAGACTAAGCGCTCTTCATTTATTCTAAGGTCAGAGAGACTATATATATACATTTTTTTCACTTTTTTTTTTTTGGGGGGGGAGAGGTTTTAGCTAAAAGGGTGCGTACGCTCGCCAGAAAGAGAGACAGAAAGCGAGAAATCATCCCCTGGGGGGATGACCACACCGCAGTCCCTTCTCCTCCATTTTCCTCTTGGGATCTTGGGCACACACACACACACACATGCACCCAACGTGAATTTAAGCCACCAGGTCCAGGACTCGAACCGTGGTCGACTACATGGGAGTCCAGCGACATAGCCATTTCGGTAACTGCTGGTCCCTGGTCCTGAGACTTTATATTCTAGAAAAGGCTTTAAAATTAAAGGTGGAGGAGTTGAGTGGAAAAGCTACTTCTCAGACAAAAATCTAAATGGTAAATCAATTTTGAATTAAAAGTTAACAAAGGCTAATTATCTATGGCACTAAAACAATTAAGCTCAGTTTTACCACTAAAAAAAAATTTTTTTTTTTTTTTAAGATCATTAGTGACTCAATAAAATGTGGGGGAAAAAAGTATAGAAAGCAAACATAGATACCAGAGACAGTGTGGGAGGAGAGTGGGAGATGGCAGAGGGTAAGAGATAGGGAATCAAGGATGGGAAAAAAAAAGCAAAACATACAGGAAACAAGAAATGGAAAATTATTTGTTGACGATAACATGTACGTTGATGTGCTTGATTAAGTCAATATACAGTGTACTCTGGATGGAAAATCTCATTTTGTATGCTGTAAAGATGTACAGTGAATGAATGTAAATAAATAAATTTAAATTAAAAAAATAAATAAATGAAAATACTTTAAATGTAAAAAAAAAAAACAAAACAAATAAAGGAAACAAATTTTTTTTTCTTTTTGCCAGAGGACATATGTGCTCACCGAAGAGAGATAGAGAAGAAAATTACAAATGCACCACAAGGGGGATGGTCATTCCACAATCCCTTGTCCAATTTTCCCTCCTGTACGGATTTTCGGCTCACATGCACCTGACATGTTTTTAATGCCATCGGACCCTGGACTTGGACTGCGCTGTCACCATGTGGGATCCAGTCACTTAACCACCACACTACTACCTGGCCTCAGTTTGGCAATTTTAACATATACAATAAAGAAATAACCAAGTTAGGTGATATTGCCCTAATGCTTATCTTTCTTTCTAGTATCACGAGATCTACTGACACTGTGAACTTTTTAGTTATTACTGATTTGTTTACTTTGTTTGTATTTAGAAAATATAAAATCTTTAAAAATTTTAATTCTGAGATTTGTAATAGAAAGATACTGATCCAACTAACCTCATTTAAATTTACTGTTTTATTTCCATACATTTGTATCTTTTTTTTAAAAGAACTATTTTATTTAACTTTATTTATGTTATTTGCTTATTTATTTTAATTTGGCGAGAGAGAGAGAGAGAGAGAGAGAGAGAGAGAGAGAGAAAATGAGAAAGCAAGCCACCAGGTCCAGGACTCGAACTGTGGTCCCCCATGTGGGAGTCCAGCACCCTCAACCACCACGCCACCTGCCAGCCCCAGTATCTTGTAAGGTCTATATCTTTTTATTACACACGTAGAGTCCTATGACCACCACTACGGGGTCACAAAACAATTACATCTCAAAGACCTCGTGGGCTTCCCTTTCACAGCTATAGTCACCTCCCTCCCTCCCCAACTCCTTCCCTAATTCTAAGAAAGGACCAAATTGGTATCTATCTCTATAATCCTGTCATTTCAAGAAGGTTGTACGAATGGAATCAATAGTATGTAATCTTTTGAGCTTTTTTTAGTTTGCCAGAGGGCAAGTGCACTTGCCAGAGAGAGATGGAGGGAGAGGTTTCGAGAAAGCACCCTCCCTTATGGGGTATGGGATGGGGTATGGCCACAATCCTTGCTACCTTTCTCCACCTTGTCGGGATTGTGGGCACACAGGTGCACATACCCAGTGTGATTTTCAAGCCACCAGGGCTGGGAATTGAACGACACCATTGGCTATACGGGTCTAGCCAATAGATCCACTAGTCCATGGGGCTGCCTGAGATTCTTTTTCATGCAGTTTAATTCTCTTAAGATTCATCCATGTTATGTATCATTAGTTTGTTCCTTTGTACTGTAAGAAGTCCATGGTATAGATGCATCACATTCATTCATTCATTCATTCATTCATTCATTGAGAGACTTTTACTATAGGGTGTGTGTGTTCATCAGAAAGACAGAGAGAGAGAAAAAGAGAGACAGAAAGTGAGGAATCAGCCCCCAGGGGATGGCCACACTGCGATCCTTTCTCCTCTATTCTCTTCTCGGGATTTTGGGCATGCACGCACATGCTCTCAGCGTGAATTTTAAGCCACCGGATCCAGGATCTGAACTGCAGTCAAACATGTGGGAGTCCAGCAATGTAACCATTATTACATCTGCTGGCCCCAATTTTTCTTTTTAAATTTCATTTGTTTATAATTATTTTTCAATTTGATTGACGAGAGAAAAGAGTGAGAAAGCAAGCCACTAGGTCCAGGACATGAACTGTGGTTGCCCATGTGGGAGTCCAACACCTTAACCACCACACCATCCATGGTCTCCATGGTCCCACAAATTTTTAAATGCCAGAGAGCACATACAAGAGAGACAAAGAGAATCCCCCCCACCCTCTATGGGGACAAGACAAGCCATAATCCCCTTCCCTCCATTCCTCTTCCCATCAGGACCCTGGGCACACACATGCGTGCATACACACACACACCCAATGTGGTTTTCAAGCCACTGGGACTGGAACTTGAACTGTGGTTGGCCACATGGGATCCAGGACCCCTCCAAATAACACTTCACTACTTTACTAACAGGGCCAGTACAAAATTTGAGATTTTTGTTTTTAAGGTTTTTGCCATAGTGTGTGTGAGCTTGCAGAAGAGACAGAGAGAGGGGGAAAGTGAAAAATCACCCCCTGAGGGAAATGGCGATGCTGTAATCCCTTCTCCTCCATGTTCCTCCCAGGGTTTTGGGCATACACAGATATAGTCTGCCATGTGGGAGTCCAGTGCCCTAACCACCACACAATCTGCTAGCTTCCAGATTTGAATTTTGTGTTGTCAGATTTATAAGTCTTTTATTGGTTTAGCGTCACAGAAAGATCTTCACCAATCCAAGTTATAAGGCAAGTTAATCCACATTTTCTTTTATTATTTCTGTGGTTTTATTTTTTTTACATTTACATTTTCACTGCAAATGGAATTTATCTTTGTATAAGATGTGAGTAATGGCTTCATAGTTTTTTCTGATAACTACCAAACTGTCCCAATACCAGTAGCTTTTTACCTTTTTTTCTTTCTCTGCCTTTAAAAAAAACTGTCAGAGAGTACATGTGCTCACCAGAGAGAGATAAAGAGACAGAGGGAGAAAGAGAGAAAAAGGACCTCCCAACAGGGCATGATCACATCAGAATCCCTTCTCTTTCAATTCCTCCATTTGTTAGGATTTTGGGCATGCATGTACATGTGCTTAGTGTGTTTTCAAGTCAGCAGGGCTGGGACCTGAACCTGGTTAGCCATGTGGGATCTGTCTTTCCTTAACCATTAGGCTATAGGGTTGGCCCTTTTCTTTCTTTTTATTTAAACAAAGATGATGGTTGTTTAAAAAAAAAAAAAAAGGCCACTCCAATGAGGTGGTTTAGTTGACTAAGCCAGAGGACTAGGGATCAGCAGTGGGGGTTCTGCTACAAGTAGTCTTTACTCCAATATTACCTTTGGAGACTGAATGACTCAGGCCGTTTCCTTAGTGACAAATTGGGGTGTGATGAGTGTATGGTAAGTCTAAAGCTCTTTTTATCTTTAAAATTTAATGAGCTAGGCAAAAAGGCATTAATAATCCAGATGGAATCTATATGCTTAAGGAAAAACTAACTAATTAAGATACTCCCTAAAGAAAGAAGAAAATTTCATTTCTAGGCTGCTTCCAGGATTTAGAAACAATCTCCTTTAAACTGGACAGTTTTGAGGCATTATGTAGATATTTGGTCCCCCTCCTATAGTCCGAAGGCACTGAAAAACCCTAATTAGCAACTAGCATGAACATAAAAGAAGCAACAGAGACCCAGATTAATTCTTCATTTATAAATGCTGCAAGCCAAGTCCAGGTTTCAGAATGGGTTCTGACTCTACAATACTCTAGGGTAGCAGATTGTAGACAGCTTACCAATGCTATCAGGGTACAGCACAGCTTTAGTCCAAACCATACAGGGAGGCAGGCATCAGCAACCAAGCACAGTGTCATCATTCTCAGTACAAAACAAAAGCCACCTACACCTAGAATGCTCTGTGTTCTCAGTATCAAATCTCAAGATGAAAAAAACGGAGGTAGAAAATGAGAGGGGAAATACAATGAACACAGAATAAATGTAAGGATCTATTTTTAGAAGAAAGAACCAGACCAACATATATTTAGTTCCTGAATTGTAGAATATTGGAATTAAAGGAAACACCAAATTAACATTTTAAGATTACAGGTAGAGGCCATCGGGTGGCATGGTGGTTAAGGGTGCTGGACTCCCACATGGCTGACGATGGTTTGAGTCCCGGACCTGGCAGTTTGCTTTCTCACTTTCTCTCTCTCTCTGGTCAAATTAAAATAAGTAAATAAAATAGATAAAGTTAAATAAAATAATTCTCTAAAAAGAAAAAAAAAGATTATAGGTAAATAAACACACATTTTTTTTTTTAAAAGAGAGATTTTGGCAGGACCAGCAAATGGCCTAATAGTTATGTCACTGAACTCCCACAGAGTTGACTGTGGTTCAAGTCCCAGACCCAGCAGCTTAAAACTCACATTGTGCATGTGTACGCGTGTGCCCAAAATCTCAAGAGGAGAATGGAGAAGGGACTACAGGGTGTCCATCCCCCCCAGGGGGTGATTTCTCATTTACTGTCTCTTTCTCTCTCTCCAGTGAGCTCACGCACCCAACAGCAAAAAAATCTCTTTTAAAAAAAAAAAAAAGGAGAAATTTTTGCTATGGGCGTGGGTGCTCACCAGACAGACAGAAACTGAGAAGTCAACCTCTGAGGGGATCACTACACTGCAATCCCTTCCTCTGCCATTCTCTTCTTGGGATCTTGGACATGCTCGCACAAGTACCTGGCGTGAGTTTTAGGCTGCCATGTCTGGGACTCAAACCACAGCTAACTACATAGGTGTTAAGCAATGTAACCATTTTGCCATCTGTTGATCCCCATGAAGCATTTTTGCATAGAAAAACATGTCATGACTTTTCTGACAACCCAATATTATCCATGGCTGTCCTCTCCAATATGACAGTCACTAATCAAATGTAGCTATATACCTTTTATTTAATTTAAAACAAAAACAATAAAAAACCTGGCAGTCTGGGCTGGCTCCATGGTGCAGTGGTAATGTGCTGCTCAAGAGAAGCTGGATCTCACATGTTTACTTTGGTTCAAATCTCAGCCTGGTCAGTGTCAAACATGCTGGGCCTGCTATCAGAGGCCAAAGATCCAAGGAGCTGAGGACTGGAGGAAAGGGATCACCACGTGACTAGACTCTGCGGAGGGTATTTCTGTCTTTCCCCCTTTCTCTCACCATTCTTCTTTCCCTCTCATGATCTATCACTAATAAAGGGGAAAAACCCTGCAAGTCATTTCCTCAGTTCAAGTACTCAATAGCCACTTGTAGCCAAGTAACTACTCGACTAGACAGCAGAGAGAATATTTTGTCACAGAAAACTGTACTAAACACTAAACAGTGCTGCACTAGACAGTAATCCAAAACGGAGGTGAAGAGAGTAAACAGAACTAGAAACAAAGTAAATAGCAGGGTATCCATCCAGCTCAGCAAAAACCACCCAATGTGCCAAGGAGATTAGAGCTAATCATACCAGTACCAACAGGAATGCTGAGAGAGAAATGCCAAGGACATCAAGCCAACCTCCAGCTCTGGCAGGCCCTAAGCAAGTGGGTGCTTCCCAGTGTGAAACGGCTCCAAGAGAACACACAGGGTAATCTCAAACTTACCATGGTCGCTGTACCGTCTCTGCTTCTGGCTTGAAGAAACACTTCTCTGCACTTTGTGGTGAGGAGACTGGCCAGTGCTGTTGTTGAGGTCGCTGCTTGGCCTAACCTTAGCAAGTGAGAGATTGCTGCTAGAACTGGAATCACTGGCATCGAGCTAAGAAAAAATGAGAAAACAGCAAACCACAATGCAAACCCAAACGGTTTATTAGGAAACCAAACTTCCGACAACACACAAAAACCTCTCATATACTGTTCATTTCGAAGAGAGAGAATCAAAATGTACAAAAATGACAACCCTAAACTCAAGCAGTAGTTTTCTGACTGCTGGAAGATTATGTATTATAATCTTTTATTCAATAACTTAAAATGCTCTATTTACATCAACTGATAGTTTACATCATTTCTGAACTATTAATGACTACATGTTAATTTATGAAAGCTCAAGCCTGTGACACTATCCACCATGAAATCTTATCTTAAAGTTAATAGTAGCTCATAACAGTCACAGGAATTAGATTCATTATTTGTAGGTAAATTTAAAAATGATACATCAAATATGTTGTATATATTAAAAAATAATTTATAGAAACTAGTAATTTACATAAAGGGTATTTCAGCTCTTACTCTCTGATTACTCTTACCTCTGAAGATTTTCTGCCCAACAACAAATATGTAGCTGTGATTTCATCATATTTCATTTTACTAAGAGATTCTTGAATTTCTTCTTGTGAATACCCCATTCCAACCATAATGTCTAAAAGAAGAGTATAATACAATTTATGATCTTTTCGTTTGGGTAAAGAAATCATTGGGTTACAGGGAAAAACAATTTTTTTATCTGACTTAAGAAATTATACTTTTTGGGACCAGCAGGTGGTGTGGTGGTTAAGGCGCTGGATGCTCCCACATGGCTGACCACGGTTCAAGTCCCGGACCTAGTGGCTTGTTTTCTCACCTTCTCTCTCTCTCTGTCTGTGTGTGTCTCTCTGGTCAAATTAAAAATAAATGAATGATTAAATAAAGTTAAATAAATCTTTACAAAAAGAAAAAAGAAATTACACTTTTTTTTTTGGAGGGTTTTTTGCTATAGGGTGCATGCGCTTGCCAGAAAGACAGAGAGAGACAGAAAGTGAGAAATCACCCTCCAAGGGGGGACGGCCACGCCACAATCCCTTCTCTCGAGATCTTGGGCATGCACGCACACGTGCCCAGTGCCCGCACATGTGCCCAGTATGAGTTTAAGACACTGAGTCCCACATTCAAACTGTGGTCGACTACATCAGAGTCCAGCGACAGAGCCATTACGCCAACTGCTGATCCCCCAAAATTACACATTTTTTAAGATAAGTGACATCTCATTTGTTCCTGAGTTAACTGGGTGCTTTCATAAGAAGCTGCAGGCAGTAAGCCCCTAAATATCACAGAACAGGAAAGCTGATTCATATAACTTGTGTTTAACTTTTCATTATTCATATTTTAGGTACACATTTATAAATCAGAACAGAAACATATTACTAGTCCAATGGTACTGGGCCAGTGTTACCACTAGCATGGTGGTTAAGTCAGCTGGATACCATATAGGTGACTGCATAGTTTGAGTCCTGGATCCAGTAGCTTAAAAAATATAGTGGGTTCATGTGTGTGCGAGCCCAAAATCTTGAGTGGAAAACGGGGGAGAAAGGACTGTGGCATGGCCATCTTCCCTGGGAGTGAGCTCTCACTTTTTCTCTTTTATTGGTGAGTGCATATGCCCTATAGCAAAAATAATAATGAAAAAAAAAAAAAAAAACAAGACAAAAGACAAAACAGAAAAATGTTACTGATATAAGCACACACACACAAACACACAGGCACAGAGTATTTACCTATTCTTTTCTGGTCTGAGATGTCTAGTTCTGGTTCAACAAATGGTTTAAGTTCATCCTCCTCATGTCCTGCATTGATCCACCTGTCCTTCATGATTTGCTAAAAACGTAAAATATTCATTAGCAGCATTAAACAGTGTATCGTTATAATCATATTTAGAAAAATTATTCTCAACATTTTATTGATTAGAGGTTGATTCAAAGGGTAAATTTAAAAAATTTAATGTCTCAATTCTTGCTTAAAAAGCATTATTAAAATATTTTGTACGTCACACAAATCAAGCAGTTTTAAAAATAGTTTAAAATTTTTCTGCCACTGTGACGTATGTGATTACCTCAAGAGTGCCTCGTTTAATTGGATTTAGCACCAGGAAACGTTTGAGAAGATTTTCACAGTCTGTGGACATGTAGAAAGGAATCCTGTATTTCCCTCTTAATACTCTTTCTCTCAGTTCCTTTTAGTAAGTAAAAAAGAGAAAAGGCCAGTGAGTCAATTTTTAGGTTAAAAAACAAAAACAAAAAACCCTCATTGGACCCCCATATTGACATAATCTTACAAATATTAACTGTGTAATATTACAAAAAGCCTGTTCAGTTTTATGAAGAATATGGAGGCCACTGCTTCAACTTTTCTCTTTTGGGGGGAGAGGTTTTTGCTATAGGGCGCGTGTCCTTGCCCGAAAGACAGCAACAGAGAGACAGAAAGTGAGAAATCACCCCCCAGAGGGGATGGCCACGCCACAATCCCTTCTCCTCCATTCTCCTCTTGGGATCTTGGGCATGCTCGCACACGCGCCCGGCCTGAGTTTAAGCCACCGGGTCCGGTACTCGATCCACGGTAGACTATATGGGAGTCCAGCGACGTAGCCATTACACCAACTGCTGGTCCCTCTTTTACCTTCAGGTTCTGCCCATCAAAGGGAAGCGAGCCGCTGACTAGTGTGTACAGAATGACACCAAGGCTCCACACGTCGACCTCTGGCCCGTCGTATTTCTTGCCTTGGAAAAGTTCCGGGGCTGCGTATGGAGGACTGCCGCAAAACGTATCCAATTTACTGCCGACAGTAAATTCATTGCTAAAACCAAAATCTGCTATTTTAATGTTCATATCAGCATCTAACAATAGATTTTCAGCCTAGCAAAAAAAAAAATCAAGACAAAAAAGAAATGTAACCAAAATATAATTAGAACTACAATAGGATTAGGTGTTTCGTAAAAGCTTTTTGTGATGTTATAGATATCTTAATTTTTTTTTAGAGAGAGGGGGAAAAAAAAACAAGAGATAAATTAGGACTCCTAACTTCATGACATTAACAATTAATAACAAACATATAGAAGGACAGATTCATTAATGCACTAATTTAAATAAACACCAAATGTCCAAAGATCAAGAAAAACACTGACAGCTTTTCAGCTTTTCAGTAAGAATTAACAAGGGGCTTTCTTTCTTTCTTTTTTTTTTTAAAATTGTTGAGGGTGGCTGTTTTCTTGCCAAAGAGAAGGAAAGAAGTGAGGAGAAGATAGTACCTCTACCCCTGTGAGATGTGGTCATGCCACAATCCCTTCTTCTTCATTTCTCCCTCGTTTTGGGATTTTGGGCATGTATGCAAATTGCACATGCACCCAGTGCATTTTTCAAGCCACTGTGGCCAGGATTTGAACCATGGATTGTTCATGTAGGATCTAGCTCTCTTAACCAGAAGGCTATCGGGCTAGCCAATAAAGGACTTTTGAAAAGATGGGTAATGCAAACCAGTCAGTCGTATGGTGGCTCAGGTGGCTGGATCCCACATGGCTCACTACACAGTTTGAGTTCTGGACCTGATGGCCTAAAATACACCCCAAGAGTATATACATGCATTCCCAAAAGGACGGAGAAATGGAGGAAATGGGATTATAGTATGACTATCCCCCGTGGGGTGCACTTTCTCACTTTCTTCCCTTCTCTCCTTCCCCCCTCTTTCTCTGGCAAGCACATGCACACTCAAAAATTAAAGAGATAAAATTTTTTAAAAATAATTATTTTACTTAACTTTATTTTTTAATTTGACCAGAGAGGGACAGAGTGAGAGGGTAAGAGAGAGAGAGAGAGAGAGAGAGAGAGAGAGGGAAAATGAGAAAGCAGCCACCAGGTCCAGGACTCGAACTGCAGTTGACTATGTGGGAATCCAGCGCCCTTAACTACCACGCCATCTGCCAGCCCCCAAAAGATAAACCTATAAAAATGGTTACTTGTTTTAAATGAACAAACACATTTCATAAAAATGTTTAGTAACATAAAATGGCTACTATTGGGGAGGGAAGAATCTCAAATCTCATTCAAAAGATAACTCACAGTCGCTTTCATTACTTCATTTTTATTTTCTTTAAAGAATTATTTTATTTAACTTTATTTACTTATTTATTTAAATATGATCAGACAGAGGAAGAGGCAGAGAGAGAGAGAGAAGGAAAGTGAAAAAGCAAGCCGCAAGGTCTAGGACTTGAACCGTGGTCAGCCATGTGAAGGTCTAGCACCCTTAACCACCATGCCACCTGCTGGTCCCTACTTTCTTTCTTTCCTTCACAAAAATATAAGTATTTTTAGTAATTTTGTTCAGGACCAGCAGGTGGCATAATGATTACATTGCTGGACTCCCATGTGGTCAACTACAGTTTGAGTCCCAGACGTGGAGGCTTAAAATTCACACTGGGCATGTGTGTGTATGTGTGTGCGTGTGTGCCCGAGATCCTGAGAAGAGAATGAAGAAGGGACTGCAGTGTGGTCGTCCCCCTTAGGGGATGATTTCTCACTTTCTGTCTCTCTGGTGAGTGCATGCGCCCTATAGAAAAATCTCCCCAGAAAAAAATAATAATTTTGTTCATGGGGGCTGGACAGAAAAATATACTGTAGCTGAAGGGGGTTAGGGGGGTCTTGTTTGCTTAGGAACACTGAATAAACTGTGTATGTGCCTGTGTTTTGACTGTGCCTACCACAGAAGTCAGCTGTGGACTTTCCCAGTTATGGTGCCATGTCAGTGCTCAGAAAGTTCAAGATTCTGGCCCAGCCTCTGTGGCTCAAACAAGAAGGTACCACTGCACAATGGCTATGCTGTGTATGAGACGGGGGTTTGGTTCGCGGTCCAACCTAAACAGGTTGGGTGGAGAGCCACATCCCTGTGGTTCTAGCTAACTGTGGGGCCTAAGCAGGACTGAGGACATGGCAAGACCCTGACAAAGTTGCCTAACCCTAAATTGCTCTTGTCTCTCTCTACCCTTCAGTAAAATACAAGTTTCAGATTCTGGAGTACGTAGGATTTTGCATCAGGGTCCTCAACCAGTACATACATGGTTACTCCTCAGTAGATGGTGTATTAGTGTCTAGATATATAACATGCTCTTTGCTACAATTAATTAAAAGGATTCTATTGCATGACTTTTTTCTCCTTATTTAATGATACAACCTAACTCATACCTCATTTTTGCAATGACCACTGAGAGAACAGAACACACACTTAGTAAGGGACTCTGACTCACCTTGAGGTCCCGGTGAACGATCCGTTTTTGGTGGCAGTATTGTACTGCAGACACGATCTGGGTGAGAGAGATGCAAGGGTCAGTCATCACTGATGCAGAATCATAATCAAGATGAAAAACGCTTCATTAACATTCACGCATGCAAAATACTCAGTAGGCACTTGAACATCTATGTGGATTTCTAAAGTTTTCTTTTTTTTTTTTTTTGGAGAAGTTTTTGCTATAAGGCATGTGTGCTCACCAGAGAGACAGAGAGAAACAGAGAGACAGAAAACGAGAAATCACCCCCCAGGGGGGATGGCCACGCCGCATTCCCTTCTCCTCCATTCTCCTCTCGGGACCTAGGGCACGCACACACACATGCCTGGCGTGAGTTTAAACCACCGGGTCCAGGACTTGAACTATGGTCAACTACACGGGAGTTCAGCCATTAAGCTAACTGCTGGTCCCAGATTTCTACAGTTTTCTTTCTCTTTTTTTTTGAGAGGTTTTTTTTTTTTTTTTGCTACAGGGCACATGCGCTCGCCAGAAAGACAGAGAGACAGCGAGAAATCACCCCCGGGGGGGGATGGCCATGCCGCAATCCCTTGTCCTCCATTCTCCTCTTGGGATCTTGGGCATGCGCGCGCACACACACACGCCCGGCGTGAGTTTAAACCACCGGGTGCGGGACTCGAACTGCGATTGACTACATGGAAGTTCAGCGACATAGTCATTACGCTAACTGCTGGTCCCTCTACAGTTTTCTTAATGCTTTGAATTTTTCAATCTGGAGAAATTCAGGTGTGAAGGCAAGAAGAGAAAGGTGAGGATTTCTTCCCATTCTCTTTAGTTTCAAATGGAAGTCTCTTTTTGGACCTTGTTGACACTCCACTTATTTTTAGTGTGTTTCCAAGACCCAATGAGCCACTTGGATCTGGAAACCTCTAGCTACACCCAGGCCCAGGACCAGATGGCTCTGGTCAGCAATTCGAAATAAAGCCAGTAGGGGTAGACTGACCATGGCCAGGTGTGAGTCCAGGCTGGCCTGTTTCTGCCGAAGACTTCTTTTTCAAGTCTGATCCCTACAACATTCTTCCTTTTACTGATGTGGGTTCAAAGAGAGCAAAATCTACTTAACCTTGCTGAGGGTCAGTTTCCTCTTCCTGAAAATGCCAGAATGACTGCTGTAACATACACAAACTATGAGCTTCAAAAACCACTATGTGTATGATCAGTAAGAATTCCCCCCTTTCAGCAAACAGCCTTTTATTCAGTCATCTTGCAATTTTTCCTGTGATTAGCATCGTTGATTAAACAACTGTTTACTGAAATTTCACATTTACTGATAACTCTTTTGCCATGTGGGAATCCAGCACCTTTAAACCACCACGCCACCTGCCAGCCCCTGATAACTTTTTAAAATAATTATTTTATTTTATTCATCATATAATTATTTTAAAAATTTTTATTCATTTTTATTCACTCATTCACTTATTTTAATTTTTTAAAAATTATTTTATGTAACTTACTTTGTTTGTTTGTTTATTTATTTTAATTTGACCAGAGAGGAACAGAGTGAGAGAGAGAGAGGGAAAGTGAGAAAGAAAGCTGCCAGGTCCAGGACTCGAACTGTGGTCAGCCATGTGGGTGTCCAGTGCCTTTAACTACCACGCCACCTTTTGGCTTCTCACTTATTTTAATTTGACCAGAGAGAAACACACAGAGAGAAAGAGGGAGGGAGGGAGGGAGGGAGTGAAGGAGGGGGAGAGAGGGAGAGAGAGAAGGAAGAAAGCAAGCCACCAGGTTTCAGACTTGTACCACGGTCAGCCATGTGAAAGCATCCAGTGCCCTAACTAACATGCCATCTGCTGCCCCCTCCACCATTATTATTTTAATTGAACAGAGAGACACAGAGAGAGAGAGAGAGAGAGAGAGAGAGAGAGAGAGAGAGAGAGAGAGAGAGAGGAAAACTGAGAAAGCAAGCTGCCAGGTCAGGGACTCAAATTGCAGTCAGTCATGTGGGAGTCCTATGCCACGATACTACCTGTTGGCCCCTACTGATAACTTTTTTTTTAAAAAAAGAATTATTTATTTAAGTCCATTTGTTGTTTTTATTATTATTTGTTTTAAAATCTGACCAGAGAGAAAGAGAGAGAGGGAAAGCAAGAAAGCAACCAGCCAGGTCCAGGACTCGAACTGCGGCTGGCCATGTGGGAATCCAGGACCTTTAAACAACACGCCACCTGTCACCCCATTCTACTGATAACTTTTCTTTCTTTTTTTTTTTTTTGCTTGCCAATAAATTGTTTATTTGTTATCAAGCAAAAAGAGACTTTTATTTTAAGTTTTGCATTTCCTTAAAAGTGAGGACTTTGACAGACATTTTTATCCATTCTAGGAAATGCACAGTGATTAGAAGAGTGCACATCATCTATAGTCATTTTTCTTACACGGACTCCCAAACCTCAAACACACACAGCTTGAAAAAGCTTAAAGAGTATAACCTGAAGATGTGGGAATTCCATACATTAGCCTTTAATAAATTGTACAAAGTATTTTTTTTTTAAGTTTGTTTTCCAAAGACACAGATATTTACTGCTTCCACTGCACAGGACTCATAAAAATAAAACACAATACGAAAGTCCAATGAAAGGAAAAAAAGGAAAATTGGTTCATGGCATTTGATTTACTTCTGGGGTCTCTTTCTGGTTCTTGAACCGGTCTGTGTGGCGTCCTCTATGAGTTTGAACATTCCATATCTTCAACACTAGATTCTGTGCTTTCTTCAATTTCCTTCTTCCTTTTCCTTGTTGCTGTTTTTGCTTTCAAGCCTCCATTCTCCACAAGGCTGAGGTCCAGTTTGTCATCATCCCGACTTCCTATAGCTTTAAGTCCTTGCAAAAGAATATCTCGTAATTTTTTTTTTTTATCTCGTAAATTTTGATAAAGAGGTTTTTCAGTATAGTCCAGTAACTTCACTGTTTCCATGTATTTAGCAATTTCACCTGGCTTGTTTTTCTCAGGGAAACATTTGTCCATCAAACTTGCAGTATTTTCTCTGTATCTAATTTTGGAATCTCTAACATAGTTAGGATCTTTCAAATTATCCTCCCAAGGAAGATGGCCACTGAGCCACTGGATCATGCAGTAACCAAGTATTTCCAAATCACCAGGTCTTGATGGAGCCACACCATTGTGCGCATCAATGCTTGTGAATTTCATAGTGCCGTCGTGACATCTTTTGGGATCCTCTTTGTACTCTTTATGAACTCCTTTTGGGCAATACCAATAAGCAAGGCCATAATCTATCAAGTAAACCTGGTCAGGATTTTTGTAGCTCAGGAGCAGATTTGAGGCTCTGATATCTCCATGTACATACTCGTGTTCATGAATGTATTCCAGAATATCCAGATTCTTAGGTTTAGCTTCAAGACAGTTTTCCGAGAAAAACTTTTGGCATTTGCTTCATATATTTTCTTTCTTTCTTTCTTTCTTTCTTTCTTTCTTTCTTTCTTTTTTTTTGGAGAGGTTTTCGCTATAGGGCACGTGCGCTTGCCAGACAGACAGAGACAGACATAGAGACAGAAAGCGAGAAATCACCCCCCAGGGGGGTATGGTCACACCGCAATCCCTTCTCCTCCATTCTCCTCTAGGGATCTTGGGCACGCACGCACATGCGCCTGGCGTGAGTTTTAAGCCACTGGATCTGGGACGCAAACCATGGTCGACTACGTGGGAGTTCAGCGACATAGCCATTACGCTAACTGCTGGTTCCCGCTTCATATATTTTCTGAAGGTCATTCCCAAAGTGATCTATTATCATAAACCTGTAACTTCTTCCATTTTTATCATGCAGACCAGACCCCCAATACTTAGGAACACCCAGGTACTTCAATTTATGGGCATGAATCCATTTTTGAATTTGTTCTGGTTTAGCAGCTCGTTGGTAGAACTTTAATTCAGTAAAAAGGGGTCCATTGTCACTGAGTTCCCTAAGCCTCAGACCACTCACCTCCTGCCCAGTATGAACTTCCCACCGCTTTTGCCGACTCACAACACGGCGGCAGCACCGGCCCTCCACACCCTGCAGTATCTACTGATAACTTTTTAATAAAACATCTCCAGGGGCTGGCAGGTGGTGTAATGGTTAAGGCGGGAGACTCCCACATGGCTAACCATGGTTCAAGTCCAGAATCTGGCTGTTTGAAAATCATGCCAGGTGTATGTGTGTGTGTACATGCCCAGGATCCCAGGAGGAGAATGGAGGAGAAGGGAATGTGGTGTGGCTATCCCCGTAGGGGGTGATTTCTCACTTTCCTTCTCAGTGACTGACTGACTCACAGTCAGTCTCTCTCTCTCTCTGGTAAGCACACGCAACCTATGGAAGAAAAACCTTACCATTAAAAGAAAAAGGAAAAAAAAAACTCCCACAAGACTAGTCAATAGTGTAATATTTTTTTTTTTTTAAAGAATTATTTTATTTATTTAATTATTATTTCACATGAGTTTTGCCAGAGAAAGAGAGAGAGGGGAAAGTGAGAAAGCAAGCCACCAGGCCTGGGACTCAAACCGTGGTTGGCCATGTGGGAATTCCAGCGTCTTAACCACCACGCCACCTGCTGGCCCCAATAGTGTAATATTTATGTCACTGGATTCCCATGTAATAAACTGCAGTTCGAGTCCCAGATCTGGTGACTTGAAACTCATGCCAGGTGCATGTGCGTGCATGCCCAAGATCCCGAAGAAAAGGGATTAACGGTGTGGTCATCCCTTCTGGGGGGTGATTGATTTCTTGCTTTCTGTCTCTCTCTCTTTTTCTGTCTTTCCAGTGAGCGCACATGCCCTGTAGCAAAAAAAACACTCTAAAAAACAAAACAAAACAAAACAAAAACCTCCAAGGGGCCAGCAGGTGGGATGGTAGTTTAAGTGCTGGACTCCTGCATGGCTGACCGTGGTTTGATTCCTGGACTCATGAATATCACACCATGCGCATATTCCCAAAATCTGGAGAATGGTGACAAGATTGTGGCATGGCCATCCCTCTGGGGGATGATTTTTCACTTTCCCTCTTTCTGTCTCTGTCCAATGAGTACACATGCCCTACGGCAAAAACATAAAAAAAAAACAAAACAAAACAAAGCAAACTCAGAAAACAAAACACTTCCAAGTTTTATATACTCATTATAGAATTTTAGGTAACACAGAAAAATACAAACACATATACTTCCGTAGTATCACCAAGTAAAGATACCCTCTCTTGATATATATATGTACACACACACACACACATATATATAAAGTTTTTTTTGAAATTTTTGCTATAGGGTGTGTGTATTTGGAGAGACAGAGAGAGACAGAAAACAAGAAATCACCCCCGGGGGTGGTGGTGGCCATGCTGCAATCCTTCTCCTCCACTCTCCTCTTGAGATTTTAGGCAGGCATGCACACATGCCTGGTCTGAGTTTTAAGTCGTTGGGTCCAGGACTAAAACCATGATCAGCTACATGGGAGTCCAGTGACGTAACCATACATCGTCTGCTGGTCCCATTCAGGTCTTAATATTTTTTTGTATTTGCTTCTTCTAGTCTTCTCTTTTGTATTTTTAGTTTTTTTTTTTTTTTTTTTTTTTTTTAGAGAGGAAGATTTTGCTATACGTGGTGCGCTCGCCCAAGAGACAGAGAGATAGAAAGTGGGAAATCAGCCTTTGGGGGGAACGGCCATGCAGCAATCGCTTCTCCACTCTCCTCTCGGGATTTTGGGTACACATGCACAGGTGCCACCAGTGTGTTTAAAGCCACTGGATCCGGGACTCAAACCAGCCAACTACATGGGAGTCCAATGACGTAACAGTTACATTATCTGCTGTTTCTTTCTTCTGTATTTTATACTTGCATTCAGATATATATGATTACATATATATAAAACTGGAGTTAGAATGAAAATATTGTTTGTTTCTCCAAATCATCAGCTCTTTTATTTCTTCTATGAGAGAGGGAGAAGAGGGAGAGAGAGAGAAAGGGAGACACAGAGACCCCCCCAACAGGGTCTTCATGTTGCAATCCATCCCCAGCCTCAGACAGCCAGGTTCATGTACGTATGCATATGTGCGCGTGCACACACACCCACCCACCCTTCAGCACACACAGGGAGACTTTAGGACACAAACCAGGGACCTCATATGGACTGTGCATCATGTAGCATGGCATCATTGCTGTTCCGCCATGGCTACCCCATCACCAGCTCTTAGTCATAAGTCACATGGGACCCACCTATGCTAGACATAATACTTCAGAGCGGGGCTGGCAAGTGGCATGGTGGTTAAGGACGCTGGACTACCATATGGCTAACTGCAGTTCGAGGCCCAGAACTGGCGATTTCTTTTCTTGCTTTTCCTCTCTCTGTCCCTCTCTGGTCAAGTTAAAATAAGTAAGTAAATAAAGTTTAATAAAATAATTCTTTAAAAAAATAGAAAGTACCATTAGTATTTAATACTTTAATTTAAATACTACATTTTGGGAACCAGCAGTTAGCGTAATGGCTATGTCGCTGGACTCCCACATAGTCGACCGCGGTTCACGTCCCGGACCCGGTGGCTTAAAACTTACGCCGGGCGCGTGTGCGTGCGTGCCCAAGATCCCGAGAGGAGAATGGAGGAGAAGGGATTGCGGTGTGACCATCCCCCCTGGGGGGTGATTTCTTGCTTTCTGTCTCTATGTCTCTCTCTGTCTGGTGAGCGCACGCGCCCTATAGTGAAAACCTCTCCAAAAAAAATAAATAAATAAATAAATACTACATTTTTAAATTAAATATAAGCAAAGGCAAGTGTTAAGAAACTTATAAGTCCTTAGCTGAAAACACCAGATTAGGCAAAACAAAGGAGACACTGTTCAGAGAAAATCTGAAAATCAGCTAAAACCACCTTTCTGAACATGAGAACTTTAATTTATAATTTGCCAGAGGCGTGTATTCCCTCTCTCCCTCTCTGGTCAAGTTTACCCTTTTCTTTTTGGAAAGAAAGATTTTTGGAATAGGGCATGTATGCACACCAGAGAAATGGAAAGTAAGAAATCACCACCTTCAGGGGGATAGCCATGCCACAATCTCTTCTCCTCCATTCTCCTCCTGGAATACTGGGCATACATGTACACGCGCCCAGCATGAGTTTTAAGTCGCCAGGTCCAGGACTCGAACCGTAGTCAACTACAGGGGAGTCTGGCAACATAACCATTATGCCATCTGCTGGTCCTACTGCAAGGTTTATCTTAATTTAGATAAATCACTTCTCCCACTGTCTGGTAGGTAATGGTCAACTAATAGCAATTATTATTAGAAACAGGAAAGTCAAGTCACCTTTATGCTTAAAAAGTGTTTATTAAAATGAGTGCCTAAAGAGCGCAGTAAAAACAAAGCAAGAAGAAAAGTCACTATTGAACAAATTAAGTTATATTTAGTCCTGTCTTAGGTTAGACAAACTAATAATGAATTTTTGGATTTGCAACACTCTTCTTGTTAATGATTTTTTTTTTAAGAGAGAATGTGTGGGGGGTAGGGAAAGAAAGAAAGACAGTTCTTTCTGACAGGGTCTCTGCATGTCAAGATTCTCCTGCCCCAGCTTCCCAAGCAGTTAGGACCACCGATGTGTGTCACTGCACCGGCTGGTTCAGGCTGGCCAGGAACTGAACTCAGGCCTCCCATGCAGCCCTAGTCACTGTGCAGCAGTGCCCTCTGCTGTGTGCCCGTAGCTGGGCCTGAAATAGTTTTAAATAATGTAATTACAGGTATTTTTGAAAGGATCCAGATTTTTAAGTCTCAATCGTCAAAAGCAAAGATTTGCAATAAGACTAATGGCCCAATTACAAGGCTAGTTGGAATAAAACCGGCAGCTGCTTTTAGCACAGTGCCATAAGCATGAAAGATACTTCATACGTTTTTTGGTAAAATAATTGGCCAGCTCCTACCAACTTCCCTTAAAAACATTTATAGCGGTGGGACCAGCTGTTAGAGTAATGGCTATGTCACTGGACTTCCATGTAATCTACCGTGGTTTGAGTCCTGGACCCGGTGGCTTAAACTTACGCCAAGGCGCGTGTGCGTGTGTGCCCAGGATCCCAACAGGAGAAGGGATTGCGGTGTGGCCATCCCCCCTGGCGGGTGATTTCTTGCTTTTTGTCTCTTTGTCTCTCTCTGTCTTTCTGGCGAGTACAAGTACACTATAGTAAAAACCTCTCAAAAAAAAAGAAATATCTATATCGGCAAATACTTGTTTGCTTTAGGGTTTATGCAAGTTAACTTTATTAAATTAACTAAAGATGCATTAATTCATACCTGTCTAAATTTAGCTCTTGCTTCTTTTTCCTTCATTCTTCCATGTGCAACCAAATAGTCAAACACTTCACCTATAATCGAGAGAAATAACAGTAAGAAGTCCAACTTCAAATATTAATATTCTCATTAATTGACAATGCACCATGTTTTGCAATTTTTAACTATAAACATAAAGAAATATTTTTGAATACAAGCATAAAATTATTCAGAAATATGTGGAATTTGAACTAAGCTAGCTTTAATTTTAACTACAGACACTTAAGTTCATCAACAAAATGTTTTTCCTTTTAACTGTCAGAGGGAACATGCACTCTCCAGAGGAAAAAAATACAGAAAGCATATGAGGAAGTACCCTAGTGAGGCATGGTCACATGATATCTCTTCTCCTCCATTCTCCATCTTGTTGAGATTTTGGGCACACATGCATCCCATGGGTTTTTAAAGCCTATAGGGTCAGAATTTGAAACTATGGTTGGCCACGTGGGTTCAAGCTTCCTTAAACTAGGCTACAGGGCCAACCTACTAACAAATCTTCAGGCTCCTAGAGAAAAATTCTTAAAGTTCAATTCTTACATGCTTCAATTATACAACTTTTCTTTCTTTTTTTTTTTTTTTTTTGGAGAGGTTTTTTGCTATAGGGCGCATGCACTTGCCAGATAGACAGAGAGAGACAGAGAGACAGAAAGCGAGAAATCACCCCCCAGGGGGGATGGCCACGCTGCAATCCCTTCTCCATTCTCCTCTCGGGATCTTGGGCACGCACGCACACACGCTTGGCGTGAGTTTAAGCCACCGGGTCCGGGACTTGAACCGCAGTTGACTACGTGGGAATCCAGCAACATAGCCATTACGCTAACTGCTGGTCCCACAACTTTTATTTTCAAGGGTATGTTTCCAGTCAGCTTTAATTAAAACAGAACAATAAAAATGGAAGGACAGGGTCAGCATGTGGCATGGGATTAAGATACTGAACCCCACATGACTGACCATGGTCCAGTCCCAGACCCTGTGGCTTGAAAATCATGCCAGGCACGTATACATGCATGCCCAGTATCCTAGAAGGAGAAGGGACTGTGGCCAGGCCATTCCCCCTTGTGGGTGATTTCTCTCTTTCTCTCTGTTTTTCCAGGGAGCACACATGCCCTATGCCAAAAAAAAAAAAAAAAAAAAAAAAAAAAAAAAAAAAAAAAAAAAAAGGAAAGGTAAATGGATTAAGTTATTTGTATTAAAAGAGGATATCCTTGGGACCAGCAGTTGGTGTAATGGCTATGTCGCTGGACTCCCATGTAGTCAACCACAGTTCGAGTCCCAGACCCAGTGGCTTACAGGCACGTGTGTGTGCATGCCCAATGTCCCGAGAGGAGAATGGAGGAGAAGAGATTGCAGCATGGCCATACCACCTGCGTGGCGATTTCTCCCTTTTATCTCTCTGTTTCCCTCTGTCTTTCTGGTGAGCCTACTCGCCCTCTAGCAAAAACCTCTCCAAAAAAAAAAGAGGATGTCAACACTATTTGATTATAACAAGGCATTTCCTGACGAACATTTAATGAGTGCCTACTTTCTCCCCAGTCACTCCCATGCTTGTCTTGATTATTATACTAATCTCTCCTGTTTGGTTTCTCTTCCCTTTGCCTTATCCTACCCCTTTCCCTCTAATAGCCAGTGGTTCCTTTTTTTTTTTTTTTTTTTTTTTTTAAATTTATTTAATTTGACCAAAGAGAGACAGGGAAAGTGAGAAAGCAGGCCACCAGATCCGGGACTTGAACCACAGTCAGTCATGTGGGAGTCCACCGCCCTTAACCACCACGCCACCTGCTGGCCCCGCCAGTGGTTCTTTTAAGAAGGAGTTGTGGGGAACCAGCAGTTACCGTAATGGCTATGTCGCTGGACTCCCACGTAGTCGACTGTGGTTCATGTCCCGGACCCGGTGGCTTAAAACTCACGCCGGGTGCATGTGCATGTGTGCCCAAGATCCCGAGAGGAGAATGGAGGAGAAGGGATTGCAGCGTGACCATCCCCTCTGGGGGGTGATTTCTCGCTTTCTGTCTCTATGTCTCTCTCTGTCTGTCTGGCGAGCGCACGCGCCCTATAGCGAAAAACCTCTCAAAAGAAAAAAAAAAAAAAAAAGGAGTTGTGGGGCCAGCAGGTGGCATAGTGGTTAAGGTGCTAGACTCCCACGCGGCTGACCACAGTTCAGGTCTCAGACTCAGTGACTTGAAACTCATGCCAGATACATGTGCACGCATGCCCCAAATCCTGAGAGGATAATGGAGGAGAATGGATTGTGGTGTGGCCATTCCTCTAAGGGGTGGTTTCTCACTTCCTGTTATTTTGTCTGTCTCTTGTCTCTCCGGCAAGTGCACATGCCCTATAGCAAAAATCTCTTAAAAAAAAAAAAAAAAAAAAGAAGAGGGAATCATTTCCTTACCTCTAGTCTCAGCTCACTTCAAGTAAAGCCAGAGTCCTTCCCAAAGCCCGTAGGACTCTTCAAGGTTTCCATAGACTTCCACTGTCCCTTTGCTCGTTATTTCCAGCCTCATGGCCTCCTTGCTGTTTTCCTTATTTGCGGGCAATTTCACTCCTATATACCTATACCGTCTACTTCCTTTAGTAGTCAGCAAGACATACTGAAGCAAAAGTATGTGCACACACACTTGTTTTATCCTCCTGCTCTTCCTCCACAGCACTTATTATCCTCGTACCTGCTATATATTCATTTGCTTGTTTATTGTCTATCTCCCCCTCCTATTGTAGAATATAAAGTCCATGAGGAAATGGAGAGCCTGGCAATGAGTAGGCGCTCAATAAATGTTCATCAGGAAATGCTTTATTGTCAAATAAAAGCTATAGGGAGGGGCTGGCAAGTGGCATGGTGGTTGAAGGCGCTGGACTCCCACATGGCCGACCACGGTTCAAGTCTCAGACCTGGTGGCTTGCTTTCTCACTTCCTCTCTCTTTCTCTTTCTCTGGCTCTCTCTGATCAAACTGGAAAACAATAATGATGATAATAATAAATAAAGTTAAAATAAAATAATTCTTTAAAAAAAAAAAAGCTATAGAGAGTTCAGGATACAATAAAGGTGAAGCCAACAGAACTTACTGACAAGTATCTAGGGGGTAGTTTATATGATACTATTATTTCAGATTATTTATTTATCTTATTTTTGGATGTGTGCATACACATAATGAAGTATTTTGAAGATGGGACCCAAATCTAAAAATGAAATTAATTTGTTTCACATATACCTTACATAGAGAGATCATCAAAAAGTTCATGAAAAACGCACATTATAGAAAACTGCATGAATGTTCAAAAACATTGTTTTGATTGCTAGGGACCACATTCATGTGAGAGAGAGAGAGAGAGAGAGAGAGAGAGAGAGAGAACCTCCCACTGAGGCATGGTCATGCCACAATCCCTTCTCTCCACTGTTCTATCCTGTCTGGATTTTAGGCATCCATACACATGAGCCTGACATGTTTTTCAAGCCCTGTGGGCCAAGGATTCAAACTGCAGTCAGCAATGTGGGATCCAGCTCCCTTAACTAGTAGGCCAAGGAGCCTGGATTTTAGTGTTTTGCACCAAAACAAACACATACTTTTTTTTTTTTTTAAATAAACTCATACTTTAATTCAATTTTTCCACAAACTTTCTAAAGACCCCTTGTACACAAATATATAATATTTGTGCAGTGCAGTGATTTCACTTAGAGCTATCACGTGAGATCAGGTATGGAATTTTCCACTTGTAGCATCATATTGGTGCTCAAAAAGCTTTGGATTTGGGGGCACTTTAGATTTTCAGATGAGGGATGCTCAACTTGCACTTTTAATTGCTTAACAATTTATAATTAAGACACACCACCTCTGAAATCAACAGAAAAGAATACACAATTAGAAAGTTAGATATAAAATGTTTTTAGGAAACCTATCTATATCATATAAATAAGGAATACCCCCATCAGTTTAGTGACACCATTCAATGAAAATGCTTTGATACTTAAAAGTCATTTTGAGGGACCAGCAGTTGGCGTAATGGCTATGTCGCTGGACTCCCACGTAGTCGACCGCGGTTCGCGTCCCGGACCCGGCGGCTTAAACTCACGCCGGGCGCGTGTGCGTGCGTGCCCAAGATCCCGAGAGGAGAATGGAGGAGAAGGGATTGCGGCGTGGCCATCCCCCCTGGGGGGTGATTTCCTGCTTTCTATCTCTCTGTCTCTCTCTGTCTGTCTGGCGAGCGCACGCGCCCTATAGCAAAAACCTCTCCAAAAAAAAAAAAAAAGAAAAAAAAAAAAAAGTCATTTTGAATTATACA
Organism: Tupaia tana; assembly: GCA_026018925.1. Lineage (NCBI taxonomy): Eukaryota > Metazoa > Chordata > Mammalia > Scandentia > Tupaiidae > Tupaia > Tupaia tana. The sequence continues at coordinate 267,608,358 of JAKSZU010000001.1, read as the reverse complement.
TTAATATCTCTGACTTTAAGTGCTTAACCCAAACTCTGAATAAACTTTAAGTAATGAATAGGCATAAATATTTATATGTCATCACTTAACTGCATCATGATCTTTTAAAATTCTTTATATACTGCCAACTTACAAAATTCATCTCACTATGGTCAATTACGAAGTTACACATAGGCTCAGTAAAATGTCGGCATTTTCTAAGTGAACAACCTTTCTATTTGCAGAAAAGTACACAATGTCAAAACAAATGGTTCGTAAGCAGAAACAGCTAAAGATGTGTTCCCATCATAAGACAGTCATGACTTAAAACAATGGATTAAGCCTACTACCTGTTGTAGAGTAACACAGATAAAGCCATGTCTGTCAATATAATTTTTAAATATTTTGAAAAATTAGAGGACAACAGATGGTGTAGAGGTTATGTCACTGGACTCCCACATGGCTGACCAGTTTGAGTCCCAGATCTGGTGGCTTCAAAATCATGCTGGACGCATGTGTGCGTGCATGCCGACAATCCACGATCCCAGGAAGAGAGTGGTGGAGAAGGGACTATGACATGGCCATCCCCCACCCCAGGGGATGGGAGGGTCCTGATTTCTCACGTTCCCGCTCACTGTGTGTGTGTCTCTCTCTCTCCAAGGAGTGAACATGCCCTAAGGCAAAAAAAAAAAAACAAGAACAAAAACTAAAGATAAACAAATAGATGTTTTGAAATATTCAAATTAAAAAGAAAATCTTTTGCTGTTTTCTTTATAAAACCTCTTCAGAGATTTCTGGAACCATACAGTCATAGTCAAAATTACTAAGTTATAAATTGGAAATTAAATTTATAAAGCAAGAATTCAACGGAGATCTCATTTTTTCCTTATTAAAATTGTATTAACACTCAGATAAAGAAGCTAAGAAGCTGAACTGAAAACTCTAAAGGCTATTGACTTGAGAGAGGAAACGAGCAGCCAACCAACCAGTGGTTCTCCTGCCTGGATGAGGACGCACTAGCCTGCACAGTTCAGAAAGCCTTGAGTTGTTCTAGTTCAGGTCCTGCTTGAAACTAGCTAGCTACAGAACCCTTGGCAAAGGACAACCTTGCTGAGCTTTAGCTTCATCTCTAGAAATTAATAGCCCTAGATGATTTCTAAGATTTTTCTCGATTCTAAAATTCTATGATTCCTCCAGGCAGGGGGGAAATGGGTCGTCAATTTCATGAAACTTTTGGTCACGATGATAAATGCTATTAACAGTAAAACAGACGTCCTAGAGATTGATAGCGCTCTGTTGAGCTGATTAAAACAAATAGCCCAGGACCAGCAGTTGGTGTAATGGCTATGTCGCTTGACTCCCATGTAGTTGACCGTGGTTCGAGTCCTGGACCCGATGGCTTAAACTCACGCTGGGCGCATGTGCATGCATACCATGATCCTGAGAGGAGAATAGAGGGGAAGGAAATGTGGCATGGCCATCCCCCCTGGGGGGTGACTTCTCACTTTCTGTCTCTCTGTCTCTCTCTTTCTGGCGAGCACATGTGCCAGATAGCAAAAACTTCTCAAAAAAAAAAAAAAAAAGCCCAAGACAATAAATCACCACCATCACCGGTTAAGTGCTATCATGATGCTGCATAGTGAGCTAAGCCCTCAAAGCAGGCTTCTTGCTGCAGTGTGCCCACTGTGCAGTTCAGTACGACATGCGACTGCTAGGTTACAAGGTCAATGAGGGCAACTAGCTAGGGTCACCCATCCTCTTCTCTACTAAACCTAGATGCTTCTGTCTTATCCAAATCAAAGAATAACCTCTATGATCTGGGTACCTGAAACAAACAGATGGGAACAAACAACTGACAGACTGGTCAACTGGAAAGGTTATGTGCTATCAGAAGGCTGGGGCCCCAGGACTGACAACATGACCATGGCAAGACTTCCAGCCTCCATTCCTCAAGGGTACAAAGTCACTGGATGGCCACATCATGAAGTCATTGCGAAGGACAAGGAAGAGTAGGTAAAATGAAGCATCCCTACATTCGTAGAGGTTACACAAATAACAAGGTTATGAACATTACTCTGTTTGCCCATAGGATGAGTAGATTTTTGGTCCTGCAATTAACCTTCAGTTCTTATTACTGCTCAAGTTTGAAAATCCCAACTTAATTCCCAAATAACATAGTTAAAATATAAAATACAAAGCTAATAATGAATTAAGTGTATGGAAAGTGATGTGAGAGGTGTGCCTACTATAACTCATTCTTTCTCACAACAGACAGTTTTTTTTTCTTTTTTTTTTTTTTTTTGCTATAGGGTGCATGTGTCCGCTGGAGAGAGACAAAGACAGAGAAAGAGAGGGAAAGTGAGAAATCACCCCCCAAGAGGGATGGCCACACTACAATCTCTTCTCCTCTATTCTCCCCTTGGGGTTTTGGGCACACATGCACACGTGCCTGGAGTGCTTTTCAAGCCACTAGGTCTGGGACTCGAGCAGCAGAATCAGCCATGTGGGATCCAGTCATCTTAACCTCCATGCCACCTGCTGGCCCCAGACAGAACATTTTTTACATACTGCTATACAGATAGTGATTAAACTACCTATCTTTACCTTTTGCAACCTGGATCAAAGTAGTAATGATAAAATAAATACCACATTGTCAAGTTCAACAGAATGTGTCCCTAACAGTTTCTTTAGAATTATTTTATTTAACTTACTTTATTTATATATATATTTATATTTTTAAATTTGACTAGAGAAGAACAGAGTGAGAGAGAGAAAGCAAGAAAGCAAGTCGCCAGATCCCAGACTCGAACCGTGGTCAGCCATGTGGGAGTTCAGTGCCCTTAACCACCATGTCACTTGCCGGCCCCCCCAACAGTTTCTAACTTCAACAAATGCAGTCTAATTCTGAAGTGTGGAATATTGGCTAAGCAACAGGCACTGTGCTTGTGGTCTGAAGTCTTTAAGCGCAGCCCAACTTAAAATGAGAAACCTTTTTTGTTTTTAAATGGGAATGACTGGCCAGTCATCCACTTTCATCTTTTTTTTTTTTTAAACTTTATTCATTGTCATTATTTTATTGAAGTTGATGAGAGAAAGAGAAGAAGAGTGAAAGCAAGCTGCCAGGTCCGGGACTTGAACCACAGTTAGCCATATGGGAGTCTAGACGCCTTAACCACCACACCACCTGCTGGCCCCTAAAATGAGAATCCTTATAATAGCAGCTACACAACATGCATTTCAGAACATGTCTTTATTTTTATAACTTTGTAGGCAAATTAATTACTAGTCCTCAATTTTTATTTAAAGGAAAATCTAGTCACATGTACAGTATCCATCATTTCTGGCTTAGGAAAGATGGATACCATTGACATTAAAATCTGATAAAGAGGGACCAGCAATTAGCATAATGGCTATGTTGCTGGACTTCCATGTAGTCGACCGCAATTCATGTCCTGGACCCGGTGGCTTAAAACTCACACGGGGCGCGTGTGCGTGCGTGCCCAAGATCCCGAGAGGAGAATGGAGGAGAAGGGATTGCGGCGTGACCATCCCCCCTGGGGGGTGATTTCTCATTTTCTGTCTCTCTGTCTCTCTAGTCTGTCTGGCGAGAGCACGTGTCCTATAGCAAAAACCTCTCCAAAAAAAAAAAAAATCTGATAAAGAAAAGCATCTAACATGCAGGGCACATTCATTTCAAATAGACTATTGCATTAATACACTTAAAAATTCAAATAGAGGACCAGCAGTTAGCGTAATGGCTATGTCGCTGGACTCCCACGTAGTCGACCACGGTTCGAGCCACCGCGCGTGTGTGCCCAAGATCCTGAGAGGAGAATGGAGGAGAAGGGATTGCGACGTGGCCATTCTCCCTGGAGGGTGATTTCTTGCTTTCTGTCTTTCTGTCTCTCTCTGTCTGTCCGGCGAGCGCAAGTGCCCTATAGCAAAAACCTCTCAAAAAAAAAAAAAAAATTCAAATAGAATAAGCAAAATGCTTATACATCTACCAAAGGAATATTTTTTAAAATGTCATTTAGTATGATTATTTTTTCAAATTTGACCAAAGAGAGACAGAGAGAAACAGAGACAGAGAAAGTGAAAAAGCAAGCAGCCAGGTCCATGACGCAAACCACAGTCAGCTATATGGGAGTCCACACCTTAACTATAATGCCACCAACTGGCCATACTAAACTAATATTAGTCGGCCTTAAAAAGGAAGGAAATTCACACATATAATATAACATGGATGAATCTTGAAGATACCATGCTAAGTGAAATAAGTCAATCACGAAAGGACAAATACTACATGATCCCATTATATTTGGTACCTACAGTACTCAAATTCATAGAGACAAAAAGTAGAATGGGAGTTGCCAAGAGCCAGGGGAGAGGGAAATGGGTAGTTAGTGTTTAGTGGGTATACAATTTCATTTTGGGAAGATGAAGATGAAAAGTTCTGGAAATGGACGAAATAATGGTTGCATAATAATGTAAATACACTTAATGCCACTTAACTGAAAATGGCTAAAAGACTCAATTTTATGTGATGCATATTTTACTACCAAAAAGAATTCAAGTTCTTGGATATTATCAATTGATAATGCTGATCGTGAAACACTAAATGGCAACCTAAAGCATTGCTAAGCATTAGCCTTCTGACTCTCATCCTAGCGTATTTATTTGCAAATGTTTAATGAAACCTTAACAATCACTCATATGGGCAGTGTGATTGTTTCCTCTTTTACAAGTGAAGAGGGAGAGGAAAAAAAGACAATATATAAAAACATTCTTACCTCCACTGGCATATTCCATGATTAAGTAGAGTGTTTTTTCAGTTTCAATGACTTCGAATAACTTCACTGGGGGAGGGGAAAGGATACAGGAGAAAAAGAAACAAATGTCTGTATGCACAAACCATGTACATATAAACCATAACTATGAAAAGCAGCTTTTTCTTTGTTAAGAGAGTTTAATGGCAGGCCCTCTAAACAAAACTTTTAGGAATTTTAAAATATATATTACAACCACAGAAAATATTTTATAAAAACATAGAATTCCATAAAAATAAAGATTATTTCCAGATGCTCAAACCGTAATTTCAGTACACACTCTGCAGTCTAGCAAAATGCCTCTATTCATGCTTCCTATCTCACTATCTCTATCCTTAATATAGGTCTGTACTGGGTGGGTGCCCTCTCAGCAGCTCAACTTTGGCATATTGGGAAACTTGGTCTTATTTCCTTGACCTGTAGGAACTGCTCAATCAGTTCTACCCTACGTCTGCAAATGTAAATTCATTTGTTTGTCAGTACAGCTTCAAGGAAATAATTCTACTTTGGACCTTTGTTGCTTGGGAAGTTTACCACAGCTCACAAAGAACAAGTTTCCTTTGTTACTATTCTGAAACCAAAAATGGAGAGAAGGGTTATACTCCAACTAATAGAAAAACAACTGATTCTGGGACCAGCAGCTGGTGTAATGGCTATGTCACTGGATTCCCATGTAGTTGATCATGATTCAAGTCCTGGACCCAGCCAGTGGCTTAAACTCATGCCAGGCACGCGTTTGCGCACGCACGTGTGTGCGCGCGCATGCACCCAAGATCCCAAGAGGAGAACGGAGGAGAAGGGACTGCGGTGTGTTCATTCCCCCCGGGGGGGGGGGGGGGGGGGGGGGGGCGGACGACGATTTCTTGCTTTCTGTCTCTCTGTGTCTTTCTGGCAAGCGCACACGCCCTATAGCAAAAACCTCTCAAAAAAAAGAAAAAGAACTGATTCTAAGAATGGTAGGTCAGTGTGACTGCTAAGATGTCCCTTATTACAGACAGAAATAGTATTTCTATTGCTGTTGATTCATAAATCCGTAATAAATCATTAGAAGTATGTATGTTTTTAAATGACTGAAATAAATCTCAGAAACTATCAAGTCATCATTTTGCATTATCTACTTTGAAATTAAATTTACTAAAAAAAGTGTGTGTGGGGGGGGTTGTGTGTGCTAGTCTTTTATACAATATTAAGCCAAAGTGACAGCAGTCAATAAATGTTTGATGAACTGAAAACTATCATACTATTCCTTAGACACTAATATGTTCAGATTGTCCCAGAAAAAACTTTTTTTTTTTTGAGAGGTTTTCGCTATAGGGCGCGTGCGCTCGCCAGACAGACAGAGACATAGAGACAGAAAGCGAGAAATCACCCCCCAGGGGGGATGGTCATGCTGCAATCCCTTCTCCTCCATTCTCCTCTCGGGATCTTGGGCACGTACGCACACGCGCCCGGCGTGAGTTTTAAGCCACCGGGTCCGGGACGCGAACCGCGGTCAACTACGTGGGAGTCCAGCAACATAGCCATTACGCCAACTGCTGGTTCCCCCAGAAAAAACATTTTTAAAAGAATTATTTAATTTTTTATTCCTTCATTTATTCATCTTAATTTGACCAGAGAGAGAAAGAGGGAACGTGAGAAAGTAAGCCACCACATCCAGGACTTGAACCGTGGACAGCCATGTGGGAACGTCCAGCACCTTAACCGTCAGCCTGCTGGCCCCAAGGAAAAAAAGATTTAAGAAAGTTAAGGCATAAGTGCTGGTGAGCAATCAACATAAAAATAAAACCCATCCAATATTCCAATATAGATTTTTGGCTCTTCTGGGATGTGTGTGTGTGGGGGGGTGCAGTGAGAAATCATTCCCCAAGGGGGATGGCCACACTGCAATCTCTTCCCTTCTATTTTCCTCTCAGGATTTTGGGGACACACACACACATGAGCCCAGCATGTTTTTCAACCTACCAGTGGTGTTCAGGACTCAAACAACACAGTTGACCAGTGTGGGATATAGCCACTTTAACCATTATGCCACCCGATGGCATTCGGGTACACTTTAACTAATTAAAAGACAAACTAAATTCTTTTTTTTTCTTTTTTAAAGAGATTTTTGCTGTAGGGCACTTGTGCTTGCCTGAGAGACAGAGAAAGACAGAAAGAAAGAAATCATCCCCCCAGGGGAGATGGTCACACCAGAATCTCTTCTCCTCCATTCTCCTCTTGAAATTTTGGGCACACATGCACATGTGCCTGGAGTGAGTTTTAAGCTGTCAGGTCTGGGACTCAAACTGTGGTTGACTATGGCAGAGTCCAATGATGTAACCATTATGCCATCTGTTGGTCCCAAAATAGTTTAAGTAAACTACTTCTAGGCAGTAGTAATAAAAACTTTTTTCAGTGAAAATTTAAAATCCAGAGTTGGTTGTCTTAACCCAAAGGGTTGAAATGAAAAGCAATGGTCTTTTTTCCACCATTACATTCCTTTTGATTTTTTTCTCCAAACATACATTGTTTCTAAGATGTCATCACACCCCCCCATATTTTAATTAATATCCCAATATCAGGGTAATAGCTTGGCAGTGTTTTTCTTTCTTAGTCTAAGGATACAAAATAATAATGCCATATAAAAATGACAGTAGCTTAGAGTTGATTAAATCTTTTGTTGAAGTATATCATCAAAATAAGAAGCTCTGTTTAAAAGCTTTTTCCTCCTGTGACCCATTTTATTCTTCATGTGCCTTAAGAACTCTTGACTGTCTACCTATCATTTTTAAAAATAATTAATTATATTTATTACTGTTTGTTATTTTTTAAAGTCTGCTGTAGGGCATGTGTGCTCACCGGAGAAAGAGAGAGAGTGAGAGAGAGAGAGAGAGACAGACAGACAGACAGACAGTGGGAAAGCAAGCCACCAGGTCCAGAACTTGAACCAAGGTTGGCGACGTGTAAGTCCAGTGCCTTAACCACCATGCCACCTGCTGGCCCCCTAGCTGGCTAATTTAACTCAACATCACCCTTCTCATTTCCTACGATTGATGTTGATAGTAAATTGATATACTCAACTCTCTTAAAAGTGATTTCACTTTTGAAATTATAGCTTTAGAAGGCAGGAGCTATCAGTATATAAAAAAGTAGTTACATTATTTAAAAAGTCTTATTATGATATATGAGGGATCAAAAGTTTTCATGTGTATATATAGTAAGGTAAGTATTAAGTCATTTGTATACTTTTATTTTGTTCCTACAATTGTGATTAAGGCTGCCCATATCCTTTCCTCATCTTTTTACATCTGCCTCATAGCACCTATCACAGTACACAGAGGATACAGTAAACAAATCAGTGTTTCAGGAAGCAATTCCTGGGACCAGCAGTAAGTGTAATGCCTATGTCGCTGAATTCCCATGTATCCGACCGCGGTTTGAGTCCCGGACCCAGTCGCTTAAACTCACCCTGGGTGCGTGTGCATGCATGCCCAAGATCTCAAGAGGAGAATGGAGGAGAAGGGATTGCGGTGTGGCCATGCCCCCTGGGGGGTGATTTCTCGCTTTCTGTCTCTCTGTCTTTCTGGTGAGCGCACAGCAAAAACCTCTCAAAAAAAAAAAAAGGAAAAAAAAATTCCTATCAAAATTCCATTAGATAGCAAGTATCCCACCTTTCAAATATGATTCAACATACAAGCAATTATTTAGGAATGTAGTCACAGTATAAAAAGTATAATACCCCTCAGGTGACACTAATTTTGGCTTCCTATAATTCCCTTCTCTCTACCTACTAAAATCATATTTTCTAATATATTAAAAAATTACAAAATTATAGCTAATTTGATTACAAATGTTTCTACCACATTAAAATCTTAAAATGTTTAATAACTGAGCTTGTAACTTGTCTTTAGTAATTTCAGGAAGCTAACACAAATGATTACCAACTAGTATTTATTATTTATTTAAAATATACCTTGGCTGGGGGCGGGAGGGAGTCTCCTATCACTTCTAGAATACATGTTTAACTTTATGACACACTTTCAAGAATGCATTTAAGGGTATTAAATGCTCTTTTAAAAGTATTAAAAGTATTTAAGAAAGCAGAAAGTACCTATGTTTGGATGATTTAAAATCTTCATTATTCTTACTTCTCTGAAGAGCTAAAAAACAAACAAAACACACAATCCCCCCAACACAAGTTATTAGACATTGTATTTTTACTGTGGCAATATAAACTTAAATTTTTTCCTAGATATCTATATACCTGGTTCACTGCTAATATTTATCATCTATATCTAAGACAAATATGAAAGTCTAGAGTATTCTGAAGTCATTTTATAAGCTATTACCAAACAGTATTCCCAAAGGCTTCCATTTATGAAAAACAGCAGAGGTTCTAAGGGAAGATGGTACCACACTCTGAATTTCATTTTGCTATTCTGAAAATATAAGATCAGACTTAAATAAGAGTAGTTTGTGACTAAACTTAGCTTGATTCAGTACCTACTTACAAGGGGAGTTTCATTTTTGTTAATTAATACTTGTGTGGCTACAAAGAACTACAACCTGAGCATATTACATCAATAGTTCCAAATAATTCTACGAGATGGTTCTGAACAAAATTGCCTTGGGAAACCCTCATCAGAGGAGACAGGTAATTAGCACGGAGACTGTTAAATCAATGACCCTACTGAGCCATACCTCACACATCCAGGCTCTGTGGAGAGTCCCTTTCAAGTCGATAGCAGATTTGGCCACATTAGGAACTTTAGTAAATGTGACACTAACAAATTCAAAGTGAGCAGAAACTGGGTAAAAAGTCTGGGCATCAGGGCTTGCTCTCTTGGAATGACGTGAAGAAGCTGGTCTTGTCTTAGAGGATGAAAGACAGTATACAGAAAGAGACCTGCTATTCTGAATCCAGCCCCTGCTAGCATGCCTGGCCCCCGAGCTGAACACAGCTTCATAGGTAAACCCAGGTGAGAGCTTAAGAAAAATCACCCAGCCAAGATCAGCAGAGCTGTCCAGGAGGAGAAATACTAATTTATATTGTATAAACACATGCTGTAGATTCAAAGGAGGGTTACATAATTCGGGTCTAGGTTAATATGATACAGAAAAACAAAAGGATTTTAGAGGTCACCATATTCAACCCTCTTGTAAACAAGAGGAAACCAAGAAAAGAAGAAAAAGAAAGAAAAAAAAGAAAAAGATCTTTCCAGGCTTGTTCTCTTTGCTTGGGAAATATGACCAGAACACAGCCTCCCAACACCCAGGATTCTAGAATAGACAGGAGGCAAGGGCTGGGGAAAGCCTTAGAAGAGGAGAGGCAGTCAGCTAGGCGGAAAGGAATTCAGTGGGAAGTCACAGAACTCTCAAGGCTGGACGTCCACTGTGTGATCTAGATCAAATCAGGAGCTAAGAGGAGACAGACATGGACAGGATTTGACACATAAGCTGAGCTCAGAACCTGAAAACCTAGAATCAGATTCCTATCTACAATAGCGCTCATTTAAAAAATTTGTTTATTGGGACCAGCAGTTAGCATAATGGCTATATTGCTGGACTCCCATGTAGTTCACCGTGGTTCAAGTCCCAGACCCAGTGGCTTAAACTCATGCCGGGTGCGTGTGCGCCCAAGATCCCGAGAAGAGAATGGAGGAGAAGGGATTGCGGTATGGCCATCCCCCCGGGGGGGTGATTCTCACTTTCTGTCTGTCTCTCTGTCTTTCTGGCAAGCACACGTACCCTACAGCAAAAACCTTTCCCAAAAAAGAAAAAAAAATTGTTTATTTCTCATTTTATTTATAATTATTATTAATTAATTTGCTACAGAATACATGAGCTCACCAGAAAGAGAGAGAGAAGTGAGAATGCAAACTGCCAGGTCTAGGACTTGAACCATAGTTGACCATGTGGGAGTTCACCATCTTAAATACCATGCCACCTGCTGGTCCAATAGTGCTCATTTTTAAAGACAGGAGCTTCTTTTTTTTTGGAGAGGTTTTGTTGCTATAGGGTGCATGTGACCTCTAGGTTGGATAACACACCAGTAGAGCTTAAGGTCCTGTGCCCAGATAAAATCCTGCCCAAAGCAACGGTAGCCTCATCTCATCTGGCCTCTGCTTCCCTTACCTCCCACATGGAGTCTTTCATTTCCTTTTCATCCTGTAAGTCTCAGGCAGATTCTCTGAAAACTTACATTCTGTAAGCAGGTTTCCTTTGTTTAAAATCATAGCCATCTGTTCACTTCTTCCCTAGAATGTCTTCCAAGCTGTGATGTTACTTTCTCGCGTATTTGGTTATCACCACCTTGTCATCTGCAGGCAGCACACCTGTCTCCTTTCCCTGTTGCCTGAAACCAAGTCTAGCACACAAACAGGAATGTGTGTCTTTGGTAACTGCCTGCATGAAGGCACTAACTACCAAGAAGTGTGGTTTGGGCCAGCCTCCTCAGCATTCTAACGACCACGCAGCTTTTGAATCCTGAGTGGCAGAAGGCTTGTTACAGAGTTGTCACAGTTCTGCTGGCAGGAGAGCAGATCAAATGAAGGCAATCATTTCTATATGCCTACTAGCACTACAATAGAAGAGAAACGAAGTGAATCAGAGCCAAAGAGCTCTGAAAAGATGAATATTACAGGAATTTGAGAGGGGAGCCCATTACTGTCTCAGGTAGTGGGCACAACAGAGGTTGTGAATTTATGCAAGACTTAAGAAAGGGCCAACCAGTGGTGTGGTGGTTAGGCTGGCTGGCTCCCATAAGGCCTACTGAGCAGTTTGAGCCCTACACCCTGGCTTGAAAAACACACCGGAGGCATATGCATACTCAGAATCCCGAGAACAGAAGGGATTGCAATGTGGCCATCTCCCTCCCCGCCCCTGCCAACCCTGGGGGGAGGGACTTTCTCACTTTCCCTCTCTCCAGTGAGCACACCTGCCCTATAGTAAAAACTAAACAAACAATACAAAGGCAATAAAACGAAGTCCAAGTTGCAGAAGCTCTGTGGGTGGTCAAAGACAGGGAGAGGCCAATGGAGGTAGTAAGGCCAAGTGACCCATTCTGGCCAGAGCAGTATGTTTTGAACTGTGGGCTCAGGTCACCTGCATCAGCATCTCTAAGGTGCTTATAAACTGCAGGTACCTGGGTCCCACCTTTCACTAGGTATGAAATGGGGCTTAAGAATCTTACTTTTCAATAAGTATCCCAGATGTGATGGTTTTAAAATGTCCATAAATTGGAACCAGCAGATGGCATAATGTTTACATGGCTGGACTCCCATGTAGTTGACTATGGTTTGAGACCTGGACCTAACGGCTTAAAACTCACACCAGGGATGTGTGTGCGTGCCCAAAATTCCAAGAGGGGAACAGAGGAGAAGGGGACCGCGGTATGGCTATCCCCCCTGCCCCCGGAGGGGGTGATTCTCGCTTTCTGTCTCTCATCTTGCTGTGTTTCCAGCGAGCACATGGCCCCTATAGCCAAAAAAAATCTCACTTAAAAAAAAAAAAAAAAAAAAAAAAAGTGTCCACAAATTCCTCCCCGTAAAAGGCAGAATTCAGTATCTTTCCCTTTGGGGGTGGGCTAGGATTCACTTCTATCCAACAGAATATGGCAGAAACCATGATGGGAGCTTCTTCAGGGACTGATAGTCCTCTAAGGGACTGCAGTTTCCTCCTTACTCTCCCAGATCATTTGCTCAAGCATCACGAGGACATTAGAGCACCTTTGTGGACAGGTCCACATGGCCAGGTAGTGAGGCTGTTTGCCCACTACCTTGGAGAAACCGTAGACTCCATATAGTCATGGGAGAACACCCTCCTGGAGTCAGATTCAAGGCCGTATCAGATCTTTGCATGCCCACAGCTGCAACTGTCACTGACCCAAAATCTCTTGAGAAAGCCTTAGTCACAAACAGCCAGAGAAGTCACTGCCAAATTCCTAATTTGCAGAAACTGCAGGATGATCATTTTTAAAATTTTAAGTTGCTAAGTTCTCGAGTAATTTCTTAGCACTAGGTAACTCATACTCCACAGACAACATATTCAAATTTGAGAGCCCCTGAGTTACAACAGAGGTCACATCAGGGGTGAAAACACAACAGAAAGGTGAGTGAGACCAGACAGGTGGAAGACTAGTACAAGCTCATTTCTATCAGCAGAATGAGCAACCACATACTTCCTAGTGAGGTATTACCACAGGATGTTACCCAAATCATATTACAGGTTACCACTCTACCAGCCTTAGGTACTATAGAGAAACTGACAGGCAGCACATGAGTTAATAAATTGTGCCAAGTTACTCAAGGAGAATGAGGAGGAAGAAAGAAGCTAACAGCCATCGACTGTGTCGGCAGCAATACTATGGGGTGAAACGACCATCTCCACTTCACAAAGACAAAGAAACTGTCCCCACAAGTATGGGTTAAAGTCAGGATGCCAGCTCTGACGTCTGCAAAGTCCATGCTTGTCTGAGTCCATGTCACCACCTCAGACACGGACAAAGCCAACAGAAGGATTGTAATCTGCTAATGCACACAAGTCCAGAGCCACTGGTGAATGCTGACACACAACTTTACAAAAAGGTGGCAATATGGGGCCGGCAAGTGGCATGGTGGTTAAAGGCGCTGGACTCCCACATGGCCGACCATGGTTCAAGTCTTGGACCTGGTTTCTCACTTCCTCTCTGTCTCTCTCTGATCAAACTGGAAAATAACATACGATAATAATAATAAAAAGTTAAATAAAATAATTCTTAAAAAAAAAAAAAAGGTGGCGGGAACCAGCAGTTAGCATAATGGCTATGTTGCTGGACTCCCATGTAGTCGACCGCAGTTCACGTCCCGGACCCGGTGGCTTAAAACTCACGCTGGACGCGTGTGCGTGCGTGCCCAAGATCCCAAGAGGAGAATGGAGGAGAAGGGATTGCGGCGTGACCATCCCCCCTGGGGGGTGATTTCTAGCTTTCTGTCTCTATGTCTCTCTCTCTCTCTGTCTGGCGAGCGCACGCGTCCTATAGCGAAAAAAAAAAAAGAAAAACTCTCCAAAAAAAAAAAAAGGTGGCAATATGCATACAAGTGACATACAAATGCTACAGATGTCATAATCTGAGAAGTTGGTGGCTGCAGAGTTAAATTTAGATAGGAATAATTTGTTGAAAGGAAAACAGAAACTTTAACAAGTTCTTATAAACAGCACACATTTTTAAAAAAGTTCTGTTATCATGAACGTTTAGGAGACAGCCTGTGGCATAGTGGTTAAGGTGGCTGGATCCCACATGGCCAACTGTGTAGTTTGAGTCTCGGACTCAGAGGCTTAAAAAGCACACTTGGGCATGTATGCCCAAAATCCTGAAAGAATCCCTTCTCCCTCCTGGAGAAGGGATTGTGGTGCGACTACCCTGGAGGCTGGTGCTTTTTTACCTTCCTTTCTTCTTTCTCTCTCTTCTCCTCTCTCTGTCTCCATATTTCTCTGGCAAGCACATGCACCCTCTGGCAAAATTAAAACAAACACAAATATACACACAAAAACCACTTAGGCCCAGCCACAGTGGCGAAAGCAGGAGGGCACTGCTGTGCAGCGGCTAAAGACCCATAGGAGGCCCAGGTTTCATTCCTGGCTTGAGGTAAACAGGCTGAGTGTGGTGACATGTGCCTGTGGTCCTAGCTCAATGGGAGGTGGAGGCAGGAGTACTGTGCCATGGCAAGACTTGTCAAAAATCACTACACTCCAAAGAGCGTACACTCTGTCATTAAAAAGGCAAAACAGAGGACCAGTAGATGGTCTAATGGTTACGTTGCTGGAATCCCACATAGTTGACCATGGTTTGAGTCCCGGACCCAGCGGCTTAAAACTCACTCTGGGCATCTGTGCATGTGTGCTCAAAATCCCAAGAGGAGAATGGAGGAGAAGGGACTGTGGCATGGCCATTTCTCCTGGGGGTGATTTCCCTTGTTTCTCTCTCTCTCTGATAGCAAAAATCTCTCTCTAAAAAAAACCCAAAAACAAAACACGCACACACAAAAATTTCCACAACTTTATATCCTCCACTGAATTGGCCCACAGATGGAAAATATAGGGATCAGCAGTTAGCGTAATGGCTATGTCACTGGACTTCCATGTAGTTGACTGCAGTTTGAGTCCTGGACCCAGTGGCTTAAACTCACACCGGGCGTGTGTGTGTGCGTGCCCAAGATCCCGAAAGGAGAATGGAGGAGAAGGGATTGCGGTGTGGCCATCCCCCCAGGGGATGATTTCTCGCTTTCTGTCTCTCTGTCTCTCTCTTTCTGGTGAGCACATGCACCCTATAGCAAAAACCTCTCCAAAAAAAGGGGAGGAAATATATACCTCAGAAGGCAAAAGACTTGAGATCCTGGTGATGAGACTACCATGGATTTATCCTCTCATACTGTTAAGTTTAATATCTTTGGTATTTCTTATATGGTTCTATCACAGTTTTGGCTAAATAAATACTGTTTTAAATTTTTATTCATAACAGTAATACATATGCATGTCTTTAAAACAGATGTGGGATCAGCAGATGGTATAATGATTATGTTGCTCAATTCCCACATAGTTGACCATGGTTCAAGTCCTGGATCTGGCAGCTTAAAACTCACACTGGGTACATGTGTGTACATGCCCAAAATGCCAAGAGAGAAATGGAGAAGTGACTGTGGTGTGGCCATTCACCCTGGGGGGTGGGGGTGATTTCTCCTTTCTGTCTCTATCTCTACAGCGAGTGCATGTGCCCTATAGCAAAAATCTCTCTTTAAAAAAAAAAAACAGAAATATAATATAGTTCTCCCACCCTCAATCTTTATTCTTAAGGACAATCACTTTCAATTCTTTATTTGTTTCTTCTGGCATTTGCCCTCTTTTTTTGTCGTTGCCAGGGGCAAGTAGGACTCACCGGAAAGGGACAGAGAGCAAGCAAGCGTGTGTGAGATAGTGAGAGCACAGCCCCTACTCGGGTGAAGTCACACCACAATCCCTCTCCAGTTTTCCATCCCACCAGGATCTTGGAAACAAATGCACACACACTCCCTGTTTTGCAAGCTACCAGGGCTGGGATTCAAACCAGTCAAGCCACGTGGGATAGAGCTCCCCTACTCACTAGACCATGGAGTCAGCCTGCTACCTTACTTCCAGAAAGCATACTTTTAATGCTCCTCAGTTATTTTTAGATTCTAGATTAATTATTGGCTGCTGCTGCTTCTTTTTTTAAAGACAGGGTCTCTCTATGCAGTGATGCTCGTGCCTCAGGCTACCAAGCAGCCAGGACAACAGGCATGTGCCACATCATTCAGCCTGTAGGGTGGACTGGCACCTAGGACTCCCGTGTGGCCTCAGACTGCCAAGCAGCAGTGAGCAGTGAGTGCTACCACAGTTGGACCTCTACTGATTTTTAAATGTGTTTATTTACTCATGAGAGAGCCCTTGTGTGCACCTGTGAGAGCCAGCAAGAGACAGAGAGTACCCCCCCACTCCCTACAGGACCTGGCCACACTCTGGTCTTTCTTCCTCCAATTCTCTGCCTGGATGTTGCCAATGGGGCTGGCTATGGGCCCGTCAGCCACGTGCAGAGATCTGGATTCCTCTGCACAGTGCTTAACTGATGAATTATGAGGCCAGACATCTTTTTTTTTTTTTTTGCTATAGGATGTGTGTGCTCACTGGAGAGAATCAGAAAATGAGAAATTACTCCCAAGGGGGATGGCTATGCAACAATCACTTCTCTATTATTCTCTCAGGATTTTGGGTATGCATGCACACGTGCCTGGCATATTCTAATATGGGAAGTGAAGATTTAGTTCTCTTACATCCCTTCTCTCTTTCTTCCTTATCACTTACAATGTTTGGCTAAACTATTCAATATTTACATTATGTAAATATTATTTATAGTCACACTAGAAATTAGTTTCCATTCTTCTTTTAAGAATTATTTAATTTTATTTATTCATTCATTTATTTTATTTTGACCAGAGAGAGACACAGAGAGAAAGAGAGGGAGGGAAAGTGAGAAAGCAAGCCACCAGGTGCAGGACTCGAACCATGGTCAGCTACGTGGGAGTGTCTAGCGCCTTAACCACCATCCCACCTGCTGGTCCCTATTCTTTTTTTTTTTTTTTTTTAATGAGAGAAAAGAGAGGGATCAATATTTCTGACAGGGTCTTACCATGTCATGATCCTCATGCCCCAGGCCCCCAGTCAGCTCGGCCCACAGGTGTGTGCCGCAATGCCCGGCACATTCAGGTTCGGCCTGGAGTTGAACTCAGCCCTCCTGTTTAGGCCACCATTGCCGAGCCATTCTTTCTTTTTAAAAAATAAGTTTTTGGTTTTCTTAGAGCTAATAATTGGCCATTACTTTACTCACTTAAGTTTTCTATGTATCTATCACTTTATCATTATAATCCACCGTTAAACTTTGGGACAGAATGTAAATCTCCTCTGAAAAGCATTCCAATACTCATTCTTTTTTTCCCTGTAAATAATCACATTCTGGAGGCATCAACCCTTCCTTCCTTCCTTTCTTTCTTTCTGGAGAGGTTTTCGCTATAGGGCACGTGCGCTTGCCAGAGAGACAGAGAGAGGCAGAGAGACAGAAAGCGAGAAATCACCCCCCCAGAGGGGATAGTCATGCCGCAATCCCTTCTCCTCCATTCTCCTCTCGGGATCTTGGGCACGCACACACACGCGACCGGTGTGAGTTTAAGCCACTGGGTCCAGGACTTGAACCGTGGTCGACTACATGGGAGTGCAGCGACATAGCCATTACGCTAACTATTGGTCCCGGCATCATCCTTTTCTTAAGACATCTTGTGTGGCCCTCCTGGTTCTGGTATCCTTCGCTTTTCTTTCTCAGTGATATACATCCCACCAATGACTCTCGAGGAAGAGTAATAGTTCACTTTGAGAGGTGGTGTGCCCCAGAATAGTTTTTTCTATTGGGTTGTCAGAAAAATCGCGATGTGTTTTTCAATGCGAAAATGCACCATGACTTTTCTGATGACCCAGTATCTTTACATTAGATTGGCAGTCTGGTTGGGTAAAGAATTCTAGGCTAGAACAACTTTCCCTCTGAATATTAAAAGCCTCAATCCATTTTCTTTTCACTTAAGAGTGCTGTGGGATAGTATGATGCCATTCTGTTACAGCCCTTTGTTCGTGACCTATTTTTTTTCCTCTTCTTTTTTTAACTCTGATGTACTTAAATTTCAACATGCTGTGGTACATTAGCATTCAGTTGAGACACATTGTGGGTATTTGTCATTTATCACAGCAAGCTCTTCCTGAACCTCTCACTCTGTAAATTCAGATCCTGGGAGACTGCCTTCAGTTATAATTCTTGATAATTTCCTCTCCTAGCCTCAGTTCTTTTTATACCTCTTCTATGTCATAAACTGGACCTCGTAATAGACATTCTAATTTTTTTTAAAGTTGCCACAAGGCAACAGCATTCACCAGAGGAACACAGACAAAAAGAGAGGGCGAAGGAATTCCACTGGGGTGTAGTCATGCCACAATCCCTTCTTCTCCACCTCTCCATCCCATAGCAATTTGGGGCATGTACATACATTTGCTTGATCTGGTTTTTATGTTGCCAAGGCCTGACACTCCAATTTTTATACTCTTAACTTTCATATTATCATGTCTGAATTTTTATACTACTTTTGGGGAGATTTTCTTGACTTCTTTTTTTTTTTTAAAGAATTATTTTATTTAATTTCATTTATTCATTCATCTTCATTTGACCAGAGAGAGAGAGAGAGAGAGAGAGAGAGAGAGAGAAAGCAAGCCACCAGGTCCAGGACTCAAACTGGTTGGCCATGTGGGAGTGTCCAGCACCTTAACCACAATGCCACCTGCTGGTCCCTTCTTGACTTCTTTTTAACTGCCTTTCTGATGTGGTAATTTACCCTACCCCAATAGTTTTTTTTTTTTTTTTTTCAATGTATCATGTTCTTTTTTCATTAATATAATGGTTGTTACACTGTCTTCCTCTTTATAAAAGTCTTTGAAAAGACCAATTTTAATTACTGGGCTTTTTGAAAGTAGTCTTGTTTTCTCTCTCTCTCTTTTTTTTTTTCCTTCTCTCTCTCTCTCTCTTTTTATTTGTTTTGGTATCTGGTGATCATTTAATATCAGGATATTCTTGGCTACCCTTCCATATTTAAGGGTAAGACACCTGGAGCCAGCAGATGGCATTAGCAGTTATGTTGCTGTACTCCCATATGGCTGGCCGTAGTTTGAAAATCAGGCTGGACACAGGTATGTGCATATCCTAGGAGCAGAACAGTAGAAGAGGGATTGTGGCATGGTCATTCTTTCCTGGG
This sequence comes from Tupaia tana, assembly GCA_026018925.1. Lineage (NCBI taxonomy): Eukaryota > Metazoa > Chordata > Mammalia > Scandentia > Tupaiidae > Tupaia > Tupaia tana. Next base: position 267,589,238 of record JAKSZU010000001.1, on the reverse strand, counting down.
GGGGGGGGGGGGGGGGGGGGGGGTGTGATCTCTCACTTTCCTTCTGTCTGTCTATCTCTCTCCCTGGCGAGTGCATGCACCCAATGGCAAAAACCTCTGGAGAAAATTTTAAAAAGAGTAAGACACCAAAACACTGGATTGAATGTTATATTTCTAGGATCTGGACCACATAGTAACTGGGCAGAGATTAAGGAACTTCATTGGATGACAGTCAAACATAGCTATAGGTATTTCCAGTTAAGTCACTTTTCCACAAGAAGAATCTTCTGATCTCTTTCTCATACACTGTATGAGGAACTTACCGACTTCTAAGAGGTGAGGAAAAGAAGGAGGTGGGGAGAAAGTGCCCCACCACAAAGTAGGCTTTTGTTTTTATGACAGGATCCCCAAGACTGGATGCTCTGATTCAACCTCTTCAGAAAATAAACTGCTCGGGACCAGCAGGTGGCGTGGTGGTTAAGGCACTGGACACTCCCACATGGCCTGAATCTGGTGGCTTGCTTTCTCACTTCCTCTCTCTCTCACCCTCTGTCTCTCTCTCTGGTCAAACTAAAAAATAAAATGAATGAATAAATAAAATAAAATAAATAATAATTTTTAAAAAAATGATAAATAAACTGCTCGATTTATTTCCTTCCTTCTCTTTCTCTCCTTTTTCCTTTATAAACCCTAGGCTATTTTATTTTTCAATTAAGTTTGTTAGAGGGTGTGCTCTTGCTGAAAAGAGAGAGGGAGAGAGAGTGAGAAATCACCACCCAGGAGGATGGCTACACTACAATTCCTTCTCCTTCATTTTCCTCTAGGAATTTTGAGCACACACACACAAATGAACCTGGCATGTTTTCAAGCTGTCAGGTACAGGACTCGAACTATATGGTCAGCCTCCTTAATCTCTATGCTCCCTGCTGGCCAGAGGCACATGTACTCATCAGAGACAGAAGGCAAAAACACTCCCCAGTGGTGCATGGCTATGCCACAATTTCATTCTGTCAGGATTTTGGCATGTGCACACACATGTGCCTGGTGTGCTTTCCAAGCTGCCAGGGCAAGCCATGTGGAATTTGGCTTCTTTAACCACTAAGCAACAGGGCCAGCCCTACATTTCCCAATTTCTCTAGGGAAGAAGGTGGGCAGACGACTGGCTGGGCAGGTTGCAGGAGATGATCTGAGGTCCGACTTCCCCTATATGGAATTCTCATTTGTTTTTCTGGTTTTGGTGCTATTTGTTCCTCCATCCACAAAAGGAGTGAGTAGAGACCATGCCTAAATTTTCCAGATCCTGTGGCATGCCTCAGTATGATCCTGTTGCTACCAGTCAACCCATTCCACCTTAACTTCTTCCCTTAAGGACTTGGTTTTAATACTCTGGTTTGCTAAATCAGTCACTATTCAGTTATCTGTTTTCCATCTGGCAAAACTAGGTTCAATTCTTTGTCAGTCTTCTCTTCTGTTCTTGGCATGACCTTTATTATCATCATTTAATGAATCTTGGGAAAAACAGATAAATGTATCAGTATTTAGTAAAAAGTCCTATTCTACTACTATTTTTAATTTCTAACTTTAGAATGAATAAAATGAGAATGAACTATAGTCTCCTCCACTCCCTGCCCTACTTCTAATATATTTGGATAGCTGTGTTTCTAAATCCGTGAAAATAATGTATAAGTTTTTCTTCTCTCTGAAGTTCTGGAACAGCTGACTAGGAGTGGAATTATCTACTCACTGTAGATTTGAAATAATATAATCATGAAATTCCAGGTTTGGAAACCTAGCCTTCTTTTTACTATCTTTTCAACTTGTTCCACAGTTATTGGTACATACAGATTCTTTTCTAGAGTTAATTTTTATAGCTTATATTTTTTTTTTATAAAATCATCTATTTCTGTAGGTACTCTAATTTATGTGCAGAGTTGTATAAAAAATTCTCTTGGCGGGAACCAGCAGTTAGCGTAATGGCTATGTCGCTGGACTCCCACGTAGTCGACCACGGTTCGCGTCCCGAACCCGGTGGCTTAAAACTCATGCCGGGCGCGTGTGCGTGCGTGCCCAAGATCCCAAGAGGAGAATGGAGGAGAAGGGATTGCGGCATGACCATCCCCTCTAGGGGGTGATTTCCCGCTTTCTGTCTCTATGTCTCTCTCTGTCTATCTGGCAAGCGCACGCACCCTATAGCAAAAACCTCTCCAAAAAAAATAATTCTCTTGGCAATCACTTTAAATTCTTCTATGTTATTTCCCCCTCCTCATTCATCCTTTTCTTTTTCCCCTTCTGATTAAGCAACTTGTGGTTTATTTTATTGCCTCCTATGAAAAAATTAAAAAATAAAAAAAACATTAGATTATTTACATTGTTTTTCAGATTCATCATTTTATCCTAACTTTGTTCATTCTTAGTTATTCCTGAGATTTTGTTCTTTTTTCTAACTTATCAGTTTAATATTTAATGTATTCATTGTCATTCTTAGTTTGGTGGGGTTTTTTTTAAAGGTCTTACATATTTATTACTGAACCAACCTACCAATGCAGAACTTAAGAAACAAAGTGAAGTATCATTTTTTTCCAATTAACACAAGTGTCCAATCAGTGCCCAGACTTAAACTGTGCAGTCGGCTCTGTGAGATCCAGTGCCTTAACCTCTATGCCACCTGCTGGCCCTGTAATATATATATTTTAAGTTCTTTTTTTTTTAAATTGCCACAGTGCATGTGTGCTTGCCAGAGAAGGGAGAGCCTCCAAAGGGGCACGGTCATGCCACAATCCTGCCAGAGGGCATGTGCACTCTGGGCCACAAGGCCAGCCCAATTCTCAATAATTTTCTAAAGATTTATTTATTTTACTTTATTTATTTATTTTAATTTGACCAAGGAGAAACACAGAGAGAGATAGAGAGAGAGCAAGCCACCAGATCCAAGACCCAAAACAAGGTCAGCAGTTGTCTTCTGGTCTGTCAACCTCAGTATTCTGAATAATAATAGAATCCACACTTTAAAACACGAGTGAGTAAAAAAGCTTTGCAAAGAACAGTAAATTTCAAGTGAAAAGTAGAGGCATCCTCTTAGTTAATTCTTTTAAGAAATACCTTCATCCTCCCACACAAAGCTCTGTGCTGTCTCTAATGACTGTGGGTTAACCTGTATGGATGCAGTAAAATTTTACCTCAGCCTCGCGGACCTAAAGAGTTTTCACCAAGTGAAAAGGAGAGGAAGACTTCAGTGCAGTGCTTGACAAGTGGTGTTCAGTGAATGCTCTGGGGAATTACACAGAGGAGTGGCAGCTGCAGTCTCCAGACACCTGAATTCAGGCTTCTCAGTAGTAGAAACTTTGTCGTTGCCACATGTGATACAGCCATTTTAAACAGAACTGTCCTTTTCTTAAACTGTAACTGCTTAATTAAAAACAAGAAATTTGTGGCCCAGTCTAGGTGGCGAAGGCATTAGGGGCTCTGCTATTCACGTAGGCATTAGGGGCTCTGTTATTCTTTTTATTTATTTTAAAAGTTTATCTTACTTTTTTTTTTTTCATGAGAGAGACACAGTCAAAGACAGACAGGTACCCTTAGAAGGGCCTTGCTACGCTGCAATCCTTCCTAGTCTTCAGTTAGCCAGAATCATGGCTGTGCCTGTCATGTTCGAGTTGATCCAGGATCCAAACCTAGGCTCTCATGTGGCTCCAGCATCACATGGCAGCACCCATTGCCTGTACCACTGCAGCTGGGCCTACCATTCAATTCTTAAGCTCTAAGTACTTCCGGTGGGGAAAAATTTTAAGTGAATGTATTTCCCTACCCCTAAAACCCAAGCAAACAAAAAACTACTATATAGCTGAACACATAACAACAGTCAACACTCACAGAGTCTTTACCATGTGCCAGGCATCATTCTAAACTTTTCTAAGTACTTTCAAATGTCCGCTTATTTCTCACTACAACCCTATAAAGTACTGTTGTTATTTCCATTTTACAAATGAGAAAACTAAAACACAGAGAGGTTAAGTGACTCATCCACAGCTAGGAAGAGTTGAAGGCTAGATCTGAATCCACTTGACCTGGCTTCATCATGCTCATAATCATTTATCTATTATCCCTTATTGGTGTTAACAGTCAGTTCATCTACTCCCCCAAGATTGAAAAACTATTAGTAACTTTAGATGGGTTCACTTAGTGTATGCCATGACTTAATAAAGTCTAGTATTTCTGAACAGGTAAATACATCTTTTTTAAAAGGCCATCCAGGGGCCAGCAGGAGGCATGGTGGTGAAGAGCACTGGACTCCTACATGGCCAAATCAAGTCTTTGACCTGGTGGCTTGCTTTCTCTCTCTCTCTCTCTGGTCAAATTAAAATAAAGAAATAAATAAATAGTTAAATTAAATAATTCTTAAAAAAAAAAAAAAAAAAAAAAAAAAAAAAACACGGAAAAAGGCCATCCATGACTTGCTTCTTAATGACAACTCAAATTTAATACAATAAGACCCAACAAGATTACCTTGTCTAGGGACCAGCAGTTAGGGTAATGGCTATGTCACTGGACCCCCATGTAGTCAACCGCTGTTCAAGTACCAGACCCAGTGGCTTAAACTCACGCCGGGCACGTGTGCATGCGTGCCCAAGACCCCAAGAGGAGAAGGGAGGAGAAGGGATTGCGGCATAGCCATCCGCCCTGGGGGTCATTTCTCGCTTTCTGACTCTCTGTCTCTCTCTGTCTTCTTGGCGAGCACACATGCCTTATAGCAAAAACCTCTCCAAAAAAAAAAAAAAAAAAAAAAAAGGTTACCTTGTCTGTAACCAATCTGAAAGTAAAAATGACTCTATAAGACCAGCTAAGAAAGCTTACATTTTTGTGACCAGCAGTTAGCATAATGGCTGTGTCACTGGACTCCCATGTAGTCAACTGCGGTTCGAGTTCCAGACCTGGTAGCTTACACGCACGCCAGGCGCATGTGTGTAGGTGCCCAAGATCCCGAGAAGAGAATGGAAGAGAAGGGATTGTGGCATGGCCATTCCCCCTAGGGGGTGATTTCTCGCTTTCTGTCTGTCTGTCTGTCTTTCTGGCGAGTGCATACGCCCTATAGCAAAAACCTCCCCCCACCAAAAACAAAAGACAGCTTACATTTTTGTTATTCCTGCTGTTTTCAAAACCTTCATAGTCACATAACATTACAGAGTTCTTTAAAAGCCAAACTCAAAGACATTTATGAACACATTAGTATGCCAGGATTAGTCATTGGAAGCTGAAGGCTCAGCTGAGGTGGCAGGGGTAGTAGAGCACCCTGTAACTCTGGAAACCACAGGAAGACTGGGAGTTCCAATCCAGGGTTGATCTATACAGAGTGGGCATGTATGTGCTGGATGTACATGCACACAACCTTATAATCCTGGCTGATTGGAAAATCTGGGTGGAGGAATCATATGACATAACTGCCGAAGGTGCTCTCTCTACCACTCTTATGAAATAAAATGAATGAGTAGAAGAAGTTAAAAAGTACAAAACAATGAAGAAAAATCTCTCACTACAATCTAATATTTATTAACTCAATAGCTAGGACAAGAAAACAAAAATGAAGAGCCTCATCTATGAAAATAATATCAATATGCAAGTATGCAGTCAATTCAGTACATTTATGTGCATTTAGTAAATGTACATGACTAAGTATGTAAGACTGAATATCACAGAAGTGACATTATTTTAAAAAATAATAATTATTTTATTTATCATTATTATTTGTTTAATTTGAGTAGAGAGAGAGAAAGGGGAAGTGAAAAAAGAAGTCACCAGGACCAGGATTCGAACCACAGTCAGCCATGTAGGATTCTAGCACTGTAAACACCACGGCCACTTGCTGGCCCCAAGAACTGATACTATTTTTTACATGTTTGTTCAAACACTGCCTGAGCGAGTAAGTTCAACTTTTTGGTAGTGGCAGTACACATAGAATATGGTTGATGGAAGAATGTTCTGTAAAGTAACAAGTTAGTTTCTAGGGTATGCTCCAGGGCTTCCACATTACGACCTGAAGAGAACAGCTCCCGATGCAAGTATGACAGACTCATGAATACTGTTGAAAGAGAATGGCTGTAAAACTGATTATTTCAAAGGGCAACAGACAAAGTCACCATGTACACTCTACCCTATGGCCATTTTTCCATGGAAAAAGAATCCAGTGAAGAAGATTTTGAAACAAACATATATGGAATGCTTCTGATTTACTTTGTTAGAGAAGAATGTGAACTTAAATACACAAGTTTAAATAAAGTCCTACAGAATGAATATACTCATCAGGTTATTTAATTTAGATAGATCTGGCTTTAGAGTAAGTTTTCTATGGATAGGTTAACACGAACTATACACTACAAACAAATTTTTTATTTAAAAGAGAGATTTTTGCTACAGGGCACATGTGCTTGCAAGAGACAGATAGAAAGTGAGAAACCACTGCCCAGGGGTGATGGACATGTTGCAATTCCTTCCCCTCCATTCTCATCTAGGGACTTTGGGCATGCACACACCCACACCCAATGTGAGTTTTAAGCCGCCAAATCCAGGACTGGAACCACAGTGGACTACGTGGGAGTCCAGTGACGTAGCCATTACACTATCTACTGGTCCCACACAAACAAATCTTAAAGTTCCAATTCTTCGATTAGAGCCCAAATTAACACTGACGTAAATATGCATAATCACAGTATCAAGCTAACCAGACAACTTACTATGTACTAAATTGATAATTAAGTGACAGGTAGTAATTTATATTAATAGAAGCAATTAAAAATTATGACCAAAAATAACAAAAGAACCAAATAAGGAGGAAAGAAAAATTGCAGCCTACATGAGAAAACATTGTGATAAAACTTTTCTTGGAGGAGGCCAGCAGGTAGTATAGTGGTTGGGGCACTGGACTCCCACATGGTTGACCACAGATTGAGTCCTGGTCCTGGTGGCTTGCTTTACCACTTTCCCTCTGTCTCTCTTTCTCTCTCTCACACTCTGTATCTCTCTGGTCAAATTAAATAAATAAAGTTAAATAAATAAAATAATTCTGTAAAAAGTTTTTTTCTTGGAAAACTGGTGGGATTCCATTTATCTTCAGGTACACATGAGAGTAGAAGATTTATAACACAGAACACTGAATTAAGAGTCCTTAGAAAATGATTTGTATGTTTTGTTGTTGTTGTTGTTGTTTTTTAAAAAAAAGAATTATTTTGGACCAGCAGTTGGCATAATGGCTATGTCACTGGACTCCCACATAGTCGACCGTGGTTCAAGTCCCGGACCCGGTGGCTTAAACTCATGCCGGGCGTGTGTGCCCAAGATCCCAAGAGAAGGAACTGCGGTGTGGCCATCCTCCCGGGGGGTGATTTTACGCTTTCTGTCTCTGTGTCTCTGGCAAGTGCATGCACCCCATAGCAAAAACCTCTCAAAAAAAAAAAAAAAAAAAAAAAAAAAAAAAAAAGAATTATTTAACGTTATTTATTTATTTGTTTAAATTTCACTGGCGGGGTGGGGGTGGGGGTGTGGTGGGAGGAGTAAGCTGCCAGGTCTGAGATTCAAACTGCAGTCGACCATGTGAGAGTCCAGTGCCCTTAACCACCACGCCATATGCCAACCCTGGATTTGTATATTACTTTTAGATCTGAATACCAAGTTTTAGAAACCCCTAACTTACTTATTAGTACCAACTCCATAGATCCATGAAAAGATGAAAGTTTAAGGAAATAGGCAAAATTCAGTCTTTGGAACAAAGAACCAGAACTTTCAGATCCATTCCAGGGCCACCTTAAGAAACCTAAGGCCCACTACGAACTGCAGGTAACAAGAAGACACTTGTTTAAATACTATTTTTTGTGTAAGACAAAGTCCACTTCCCTCTCTACTTCCTACACACAGGGGAAAGGCCTTCAAAATTATCAGGATATAAATAACTATTAAAACATATCAGTAATGTATAGAGGGCATTATATTTATTCAAATATCTTACAACTATACAGTACTTTATAGCTTACAAAGCTCTTTTATGTGCATTATTTCATTAATACTCACATCAATCCTGAGAAGATGAAATTATTTTCATTTTAAAGATGAGAAACCTGAGTCCAAAAAAGTTAAGTGCCTTGCTCAAGGTAAAGGCAGACATTCAGCTAAGTGGGAGAGCTAGGACGTCCTATTCCAAGTCAAGGACTCTACTATAGGCCAAATCTAGAGATCACATAAAGCATATAAAAAGGCTTTGTAAAACTAAAAGAACCAGAAAGGTTTTATTATGAAGATCATTAATTGCTGACTGAAGCACCAACCATAGCTATACCCAGCCCCTACCTGAGTAATTCGACCGCTATTGTGTTCAAACATCAGGGTTAAGGGGCCATAAAGACAACACAAGCTGGTAAAGAGGCTGCCTCCCATTCCTAGGGCAAGGCCTGGGCTGGGAAGAAACTGCGAGGCAAGGCTGGCGGTTTAAGAGTCCTCCATTGTGTTGCTGTACTGGCCTGCACTCAATTTCTCTGCGTGACCCTGCAAGGGTAAAACAACACCCCCAACCTTATTGCAACTTTACAATAAAGCCAATTAGTGATCCTGGAGGAATGCGGTTTTGGGGTTTTGGTTTCGGTTTCCTAAAACACCACCTGAGGATCAGGAAGTCTGAGAACTCCCCCCAACTGCCTGTTTTAAGCCAAAATTAGCATATGTTAGGTTAAGTTAGTATAAGCCAAATTTGCATTAGTAGCATATGTAGACTAAGTTTAAGGCTAGTTTTACGTAAATACCTCTTGTTAAAGCTGCAAGCCAAAGTTAACTTATGTTAGGCCAAGTTAGCATATCCACCGCCATAATAGGGACTTAAAGATAAAGCACAAGAATTCACTGATTAACGGACAAGGAATTCAACTAATAAATACAGGGACCCATGGGTTAATAGAGGAAGGACAGATCTGGCTAACAACAACAGGATAAACAAACCTGAAGGCTCCAGGGGGGAAGAGTAACTATCTTAGCTGAAAGTTCTTATCTGGTTGGGGCAAGCAACAGTACCTAACTACAAACAGTTTTTCCCCTGTATGCTGTTAACTATGAAAAAACTGCTAATAAAACATTCTGTGTTGTCTCCTGAGCTACAAGACCCTCTCATCCAAAAAGGCCCTGTGCGGTAATCAAGATTTAAGAAGAAAATGCACTAGACAAATAGACTCCTTCACCCTGAGAACTGTAATTGATTATACCTAATCAAACAAGACAGACATCATGTTTTATGATCATTGTTCCTGTGCCTTAAATTCCCTGTTTCGTAGAATAAATCTTTTATTTCCCCTTCACCCCTCCTACTCCTGTAAGACATCCCTCAAATAAATACGTGTGTTTGGTAGCCGCTAACACTGCAGTCCTGAGCTTGCTCTGGCTGTAGCCGGCTGAGAACATGCTAAGGAGCATTGAGGTTTCAGCCTAATTTTGTTCACCCGCATTGCCTTCCCAAACCACCCCAGCTGGAGCAGGCCCCCCGCAGTGATTCTAGCATAAAGTAGGCCTTCTGATCTAAGTCAAACGATACAAATAGCAACCAATAGTGCTTTACAAACATGCTTTTCCACTCTCACTCATTTTAATTTTGCATTTCCCTTTTATTTAATCATCACACCTTAATTAGACATTAGACATGGTGTATCAAGAATTTGGTAGTCAAAGTGCTTTTTAAAAAAATATTTCAGTAATAGCTATAAGAAAGGAAAACAAATCTCTATAACACAAGTACATGAAAATATCTTTGTAGTGTACTATTTAAAAAAAATTCTATTCTAGTCAGTATTTAGAATACTAAAAAAGTACAGCCCTCGGAGTTTGTGATATTAAGAACACTAAATTACATTCACTTGATTAATAGGAAGTTTTACTGCATTAAACATAATAAAACCAATTGTAAAACAGTGCACATTGCATAAATCTTACCTTTTGCAGACTTGTTGGATTCAACTGAGTTTTGTCGATTATTTTAATTGCAACCTAAAAGAAAATAAATTAACAAATATTTATGGATTTTAAGAATTTGGTAATTATAGGATAGCTAGTAATAGTTGTGTAAATACCCAAATATAGGACATTGTTTAAAAAGCAAGCAAGCAAACAAACCTGAAAATAAAAAACTGGTTATATGAGCAATTAAAAATTTTTTTTGCTATAAGGTACATGTGTTCACTGGAGAGATGGAGAGTGGAAAAGTGAGAAATCACCCCCCAGGGACACACACACACACACACAGACACATACACACACGGTCAGATGTATTTTTCAAGCTGCCAGGTTAAAGACTAACCACAGAGTAAGCCATGTGGGATGCAGTACCTTAACCACCACGCTACCTGTTGGCCCTATATAAGCAAGTTTAACTGTATTATTAAAAATATGGGTTTTATGCAAATAAGGGTATTGTTATGACATTTTCTATTTTCCTATAGGCAAGAGGGAGAAAAAAAACTCATCCAAGTCAAAAAAGAGAGGAAAAAAAGGAGGCAAAGAAAAAAAGGAAAATCATGAGACCCTTCTCTACGTAGCTATTGACACTTCAATTTTAGCCAACTCTGGGATCTTAGACCAGTAACTGCAGCTCTTAGAAGTTTACACAGCCCAGAATATCTCCTGGAGAGTCTTATACGAGTGCTTAGTAAATAAGTAAGTATATAAACAAACAGGTTGCTGTTGGATCTGAAAACTTTAAAAAATGCTTTACTTGTTTATTCTTACTTATTTGTAAATTTTTGTTTATTTATTTATTTATCAATTTGTTGTCATTTTAAAGCTGTAAGGCCCAGGACTCAAACCATGGTCAGCCATGTGGGAATCCAGCACCTTAACCATCAAGCCACCTGCTGGCTCCAGGGAGGGGAAAAAAAAAAACTTTATTTAAATGATACATAGAGCTAGCCTGTGGCATGGTGGTTAAGGTAGCTGGATCCCACATGGCTGGCTGCACAGTTCGGGTCTCGGATCTGTAGGTTTGACAAAACATTCTGGGCGCATGTGCGTGTGCGCCCAAAATCTTGAAAGGAGGAAAAAGAGAAGGGATTGCAGCATGACCCACCCCCAGTGGGTGCTTTCTCACTTTAGCTAGTTCTCGCTCTTTCTCTCTGGTGAACGCATGCATCTTCTGGCAAAATTTTAAAAAGAAAAAGATTTACATAGAGAACGAATTCCAGACCTATTTGCAGGCTAACCAAGTAAAATATAAGAAGGTTTCAAAACTTTGTGGAAAATACACATTATGAAAAGAACTACCCATAACTTGCAAAAAAAATTTTTGCACCAAAATAAGCTCATACTTCAGAGCCAACATATGACCTGGTGGTTAGAGTGCTGGATCCCACATGGATAACTGCATGGTTCTAGTCCCAGACCCAGCAGCTTGAAAAATATGCCAGGCACTTGTATGCATACATGCACACCAGTGTGCACACATCCAAAATCCCAAGAATGGAGAAGGAATTGCAGCATGGCCATCACCGGTGATTTCTCACTTTCCCTCTCTCTGTCTCTCTGGCAATGTACACACCCTACAGCACACTAAAATAAAAATAATAAATTCATGCTTTAATTTCATGTTCTCTCGTTTCCTCCTTTTCTTCTTTTCTTTTTTTTTTTTTTAAAGGTTCGTGTCACAGGATTTTTTTTGAGGTCACCTCATATATACACAGGCAACAAAGAGGTTTCTTGAAAGCTTTCTGTTCAGAAAGTAATGAGTACACCTCAGGAGGAATTAAAAGTAAGTTATGGATATCCAGAATGGTGAGGATGGGGATAATGGCAGAAGAGAATGTAAGTGGAGCAAGGTTTTGTCATGACCAGGGCTGTAAATTATTTCAGCTTTGCACTTGAGGTCCAGAACAGCAAATGAGCTTGCCTAATAAGACCCATAAGAACGTGCTTCCTACTGTGCATCCTGCAGATCCAGCCCAGTAAGACATGCCACTGCAGGAAGCCTCTGGAGCAGGTCTGGGGACTAGGCTAAGAGATTCTCTGTGTCAGCAGCCTTCGTACTTTTTGGTACCCTTCGTACTCTTAAAGATTACTGATGACCCTAAATATGGATTAATCTATCAGTATTTACCACATTATAAATAAAAACAGAAATTGTAAAAAAAAAAAAAAGTTTTTAACAATTCACTTCATGTCTTTCTGTAAAAAATCATTATTTATTTATTTGTTTACCAGAGGGTGTGTGAACTTGTGAGAGACAGAGAGAGAGAGAGACAAAAAGAGAAACCGCGTACTACCTAATGGGGTACAATCACACTGCAATATTTTTTCCTTCATTGGTCCTTCCCACCAGGATTTTATTGTGTCACCAGGAAAGTCATGATGCATTTTTGCATAGAAAAACATGGAAAAATAGGTCATGACTTTCCCAACAACGTAACATCTAACTGGTGTTTTCTGCAAGTCACCAGGGACAGAATTTAAACCTTGGTTGGCCCTCTTAACTACTAGGCTATGAGGTCAGCCCAACAATTCATTTCAAAATAACAATAGTAAACCCATTACATGTTAAAATAAGAAATCCTGTTTTTATGAAATTTGTACATATGCTTCTACATTCAATCTGTTGTGATGTCACATCAGGACTCCAGAAAATTTGAATCTACACTTGGAAGAGAGAGTGAAAAAATGTTTTAGTAGCACTACAAAAACAGTTTTGACTTTGGTGATTCCCTTAAAGTGTCTCAGAATCCAGGGAACCCTATGCCATACTTTGAGCATGGCAGTACTTCGCACATGAACACTTTAAAAAAAAAAAATAGCTATTTATTTAATTTTGTCATTATTTTTAATGTGCTACAGGGCACGTGTGCTCACCAGAGTGTCAGAGACAGAAAGCAAGAAAGAAAGTGGGGCTACCAGTTGGCATGGTGGTTGTGGATTTCCACACAACCAACTGTGGTTAGAGGCCCAGACCTGGCAGCTTGCTTTCTCACTTTCCCTCTCTCTTGCTCTGTCCCTCTCTGGTCAAATGGAAATAAATAAATAAAATTAATAATAATTTTTAAAAGCGGGAAAGAAAGAGAAAAAGTGACAAAGCAAGCCACCATGTCTGAGACTCAAACCATGGGTTAGCCATGTGGGAATTCAGAGCTTTAACTATCAAGCCACCTGATGGCCCCATTAACACTGATTTTTAGGGGACCAACAGTTGGCGTAATGGCTATGTCACTGGACTCCCATGTAATCAACCACGGTTCAAGTCCCGGACCTGGTGGCTTAAACTCATGCTGGGTGTCTGTGTGTGTGTGCGCGTGCATGCCCAAGATCCCAAGAGGAGAATGGAGTTGAGAAGGGAGTGCGGCGTGGTCATCCCCCCGGGGGGTAATTTCTCGCTTTCTGTCTCTCTGTCTTTCTGCCGAGCGCACACACGCACCCTATAGCAAAAACAAACAAACAAACAAACAAAAAATCTCTCCAAAAAAAGGAGGAAAAAAACCCCCTGATTTTTAGAAAATGCTTAACTTGGGGCCAGCAGATAGTGTAGCAGTTACTTTGCTTAACTCCACATGGGTGACTGCGGTTCAAGTCCTGGACCTGGTGGCTTGAAATTCATGCCGGATGCACGTGTGCCTAAAATCCCAGGAGAATGGAAGAGAAGGGATTCTGGCGTGGCCACCCCCTCCCCCGGGAGGGTTGATTTCTCACATTCCCTCTCACTGTCTCTTTTGGGTGAATGTACCCTGAAGAAAAAAACTTTAAAAAAAAAAAAAGGGGGGGGGGGGACACCTGCAGGTGGTGTAATGGTTACGTTGCTAGACTCCCACATGGCCAACCGTGGTTCAAGTCCCAGACCCAAAGGCTTGAAACTCACACCAGGTGCTTGTGTGGGCATGCCCAAAATCCCAAGAGAATGGAGAAGGGATCGCAGCATGGCCACCCCCCCCCCAGCAGGAGTGATTTCTTGTTTTCTGTCTCTCTGAATCTCTCTCGCACAGACAACCTACAGTAAAAAAAAATCTCTTAAAAAAAAACAAAAACTTACCTTGGGGCTGGGAGTTGCCATAGTGGTTGGTTAAAGGCACTGGACTCCCACATGGCCAAACACCATTCAAGTCCCAGACTTGGTGGCTTACTTTTTCACCTTCTCTATGTCTCTTTCTGGTGAAATTAAAAAATATACAGAGTAATAATAAATAAGTAAAGGAAAGTAATTAAATAAAAAATGCTTAACTTCTTCAGGACGGCTTCTGTGATGATATCCAGGTTTTTGGTGTTTCAGACAAAGAATTGAATGAAACACACCAAGTGTAAGGAAAAGGTAGTTTATTAAGTAAAAGTGAAAGTATACTCCCAAGAGGTGGGAGAGGGCCTGAGAGGAGAGACAGAGTAGCTCAAAAGGTCCTGGCAGCTGCATTATGCAAAGCTGATCATTTTAATCTAGGTCACATCGGTTATCGTTGGCTGAACCCACAGACTGTTCTTATCTCACTGACTCTATCAAATGTGGCTGGGCCCACGGATTTCCCATTGGCTCTATAAATATTACTTACTCAGACAGAGATCTCCTGCTCCTTTTCTGCATGCGTTACTTTGGGCAGGGAATTTTCTGCTCTGATTGTATTTTTCTCTCTAGTCACATTAGAAAGATGCTCCAGCTCCCTTACCTGCTTCCATTTGCTAGCTTTCTCCTTTCTCTTTCCCCCAGGGAAGATGGCCACACTGCCATCCCTCTTCCAGTCTCCTCTTGGGATTCTGGGCAAGCATGCACACACATCCAGCATGATCTTCAAGCTATCAGATCTGAGACTTAAACTGGGAGTTGGCCATGTGAGACCCAGTGCCTTAACCTCCATGTCATCTGCTTGGCCCTGTTTTTCAAGTTTGCTATAGGGCATGTGCACTCACTGGAGAGACAGAAAAAGCAGTCCCAGGAGAGAAGGCTGCACCACAATCCCTTTATTCTCTTGGATTTGGGGCACGCATGCACATGTGCCCAGCATGTTTTCAAGGTTCAGGACTCAAACTGCATGGTGAGCCATGTGGGATCCAGTTGCCTTAACCTCCATACCACACGCTAGCCCCCAATGTGGTTTTTTAAATTTTATTATTTCAAAATTGAATAAACTGTCTTCAACTTTCCTTTCCTTTTTCTTTTCTTTTTTTTTTTTTTTTTTTTTTTTTGGAGAGGTTTTTGCTATAGGGTGCATGTGCCCACGAGAGAGACAGAGAGACAGAAAGCGAGAAATCACCCCCCGGGGGGGATGGCCACGCCGCAATCCCTTCTCCTCCATTCTCCTCGCGGGATCTCGGGCAGGCACGCCCAGCGTGAGTCACCAGGTCAGGGACTCGAACCGAAGCCAACTAACTACACAGGAGTCCAGTGACATAGTTATTATGCTAACTGCTGGTCCCTCAACTTTCCTTTCCTAAGTAATTGTATGTGTTATATTGCATTTCCCAATTCCAAAGAAGCTCCCTCTAGCTACTGTTCTTTTAGTTTTCTTCCTTTTTCTCGTGTCCAAATTTATCAAACATGCTGCCTTTCTATTTCCTCTTCTCCGGATCACGGGTAAGCGTGTACCTAGAGTAGTGTAGTTCTCCAGACTTGAACTAGGGTACTTTACATGTGAGATTGCCTTGGAGAGTGTTGCCTTTTACTGCTGTATCACTGTCTAACCCTATATCCTTCTCTAAATATCTTATCCCGATACTGTGTTCTAATACATTCACATCTTCATGTACTGCTATTCAAATAACATCTGAGGCAAAAGTAGGAGTTCAAATGCATTATATTCGGCCTAAACTCTGGAAATAGTTATTTTATCAAAAGCAAGTGAAACATTATTGTTTATCTTGGCATGTGTTTGCATCAGTGAAGCCTGAGGGGGAAGTTCCTCATTCCCTCTTCCTCCCAGCTCCCAGTTGAGATGACTCAACCACGAAAATAACCTTGTCCCAGAGTGGAAGACTGGAGAGCTCAGAATTGAGACCTTGAGGTCACCAAAAGATGGCCATTGCAAGGCATTATTGGTTACAGTGCCTCAGAAAGGTGGAGACCAAAGGGAAGACAACACTCATTTCCACAGCTGTGGCGGTGGGTGGAGGATAAGGAGGTGAAGGCGAACACGACAAACACCAAGTGGGTTTATTAGATGAGGAAATAGGAGTGTCCCTGACATTTGCTGTGTCAAATTCTGGGAAATTCCATTTATATTTACCCTAAGGCCAGAAGCTAAATCGAAAATTACAAAATAGGGCTAAAGACAACTCACACATAAGAAAGGTTCACTGGGACCAGCAGTTAACGTAATGGCTATGTCGCTGGACTCCCATGTAGTTGACCGCGGTTCACGTCCCGGACCCGGTGGCTTAAAATTCAAGACGGGTGCGTGTGCATGCGCGTGCCCAAGATCCCAAGAGGAGAATGGAGGAGAAGGGACTGCAGCGTGGCCATCCCCTCGGGGGGGGGGGGGGGGGGGGGGGTGATTTCTTGCTTTCTGTCTCTCTGGCGAGCGCACGTGCCCTATAGCAAAAACCTCTCCAAAAAAAAAAAAAAAAAAGAAAAGAAAGAAAGGTTCCCCTATAAAAAGCTTCCAACCTAAAGGGCCCAACAAACCCACAGCACCCGCTAGAGAAAAATACTTACCTGCCAATTCCTGTCAATTCTACTGGTCAAAAGATCCTTACACCCTGCTCTCGAACAGTGTTAAGGCATTCACGACCACTAAAAGAGCAGGTAAAAAGATCCCAAGTTCTTTAAGGGGATCTGCAGCCTGAACAATCGTGCAGCAGCCTACTTGGGCTGCCATAACAAAATATCAGATACTAGATGTTAGACACAAGAGAAATTTACCATCCTCACAGTTCTGGAGGCTGGAAGTCCCAGCTCAGACACCAGCTTAGTTGGTTCTGATAAAGGCTGTTTCCTGGCCTGCAGACTGCCCACTTCTCACTATGTCTTACATGGTGCAAAGAGCAGGTTTTCTGGTATCTCTTTGTATAAAGGCCTAATCTCATTAATCAGGGCACACTTTTAGCCTCACTTAACCATCTATAAAGACTCTTCCACCAAATAGCGTCATACCGTGGATTAGGACTTCAATATATGAATTTGAGGGAATACAATGTAGTCAATAGTAAATGGAAACCAAGACAGACACTTACCTACAAAATAAAGCTTTAAATTAAAACCTCATGAAACACTGGAACCAGACAGTGGCACAACAGCAACACAACTGGACCACAAAGCAAAGTCCTGGGTGTGTCCCAGGACCCTTTGAATATGCCGTGCATACACAC
Organism: Tupaia tana; assembly: GCA_026018925.1. Lineage (NCBI taxonomy): Eukaryota > Metazoa > Chordata > Mammalia > Scandentia > Tupaiidae > Tupaia > Tupaia tana. Next base: position 267,571,982 of record JAKSZU010000001.1, on the reverse strand, counting down.
ATATGACTCAGGCTGGCTGAGACAGAATGAACTGTGGCATAAAGACCCTGTTGGAATGCCTATCTATCATGGAAGAAATAAATAAATTTAAAACCTATGACATGAGAAAAAAAAAAAAAAAACCTTGTGATATTCTTCCATGCTGTTGTGTTTCATGTATGAAGTGAAATAAAAGTAACACTCATAAAATAATACACTGTAGGGGCCAGCAGTTAGCGTAATGGCTATATCGCTGGACTCCCACGTAGTTGACCGTGGTTCGAGTCCCGGACCCGGTGGCTTAAACTCATGCTGGGCCCATGTGCATGTGTGTCCAAGATCCCGAGAGGAGAATGGAGAAGGGACTGCGGCGTGGCCATCCCCCCTGGGGGGTGATTTCTTGCTTTCTGTCTCTCTATCTCTGTCTATCTGGTGAGCGCACGCGCCCCATAGCATAAACCTCTCCACAAAAAAGAAAATAATACACTGGACAATTCAATTAGTATAATTTCTAAAATTATTTTATTTAACTTTATTTATTTATTTATTTATTTTTCATTTGACCAGAGAGGAACAGAGATGGGGGATGGGAGGGGGGAGTGGAGAAAGCAAGCCGCCAGGTCCGGGACTCAAACTGTGGTCGGCCATGTGGGAGTCCAGAGCCCTTAACCTCCACACCACCTGCTGACCATTCCATTAGTATAATGTTTTAAAAACTAGACAAAACTAATCTATTGTGTTAGAATTCAGGATAGTGGTTACTTTGTGGAGAAGAGACAATTAAGTGATTAGAAGGCCAGCAGGTGGCGTAGTGGTTAAGGTTCTGACCACAGCTGGGGTCCTGGATCCAGCAGCTTAAAAATAATACAGGGTGCATATGTGTGTGTGCCAAAAATCCTGAGAGGAGAATGGATGAGAAGGGACTGTAGCATGGCCATCCCCCTTGGTGGGGGAGGGAGTAGTTTCTCACTTTACTTCTCTCTTGTCTCTCTCTGGCAAGCATATGTACCCTATGGCAAAATAAAACAAAAGAGGCAGAAGGAGGCTTCTGGGAGGTGAGTCATAGCTTATTTTTTGCTCTGGGTCATGGTTATGAAAATATATTTGCTTTTTGATTTTTCACGGAGCTGTACATGTATGATCTTGGCACCTTTTCTGCATGTGTGATACATTTAAATTAAGAGTTAAAAAAGACAATGAGGATTTTAAAACAAAATTAAGTCAAAAGAAAATGCCTAAATGTGAAAAACATAAAAGCAAGAATACAAGCATTTTACTAAAGACATGAAAGTAAAATCTAAATAACCCAGCCAGCTGGTGGCATAATGGTTAAGGTACTAGACTCCAACACGGCCAACTGCAATTTAAGTCCTGGACGTGGCAGCTTGCTTTCTCACTTTCCCTCTCTCTCTATCTCTCTGAAGACTATTAACAAATTTTAACATTGTAATAGTAATAAATAAATAATTATTTAAAAAAAATTTTTTTTAAACCCCTAAGTGGCTGGCAGGTGGTGTGGTGGTTAAGGTGCTGGACTCCCACATGGTTGGCTGCGGTTCGAGTCCCAGACCTCATGGTTTACTTTCTCACTTTCTCTCTTTCTCTGTCTCTCTGTCTTTCCGGTCAAATTGAAAAATAATAATAAAATTTAAAAAAACAAAAAAATAATAAAAAAACCCTGGGACCAGCAGATGGTGTAATGCTTACATTGCTGGACTCCCACATAATCAACTGTGGCTTGAGTCCTGGACCCAGTGACTTAAAACTCACACCAGATACGCATCTGTGTGTGTGCCCAAGAACCTGAGAGGAGAATGGAGAAGGGATTGTGGCGTGGCCACACACCCCCCACCGGGGGTGGGGTGGGTGGGTGAGGGATTTCTCACTTTCTGTGTCTCTGTCTCTCTGGTGAGCACACATGTCCTATAGCAAAAATCGCTCTTTAAAAAAAGTCCTTAAATAATCAGTATAAAAGACTAAAAGTAGCTATCTTGGGAAACTAAGAACTAGGTGGGTCTAGGAGACTACATTTTCTATAATAAGCCTGGACTCTCTAAACTGTGTAATGCATAACTTGAATATGAATAACTAAACGAAAAGTTTTCTTATAACCATAATGAGGACATTTAGCTAATGATGGCATATTGAGCACATTTATTTCTTTCTTCTCACACTTAAGTAACCAACTGAAAAACAAAGACAGAACAGCAATGAAAACAGTGATTTCATACGATTTCTAGTGATGAAAATCTGATAGTGGTCTAATAGCACACATAGCAGAACAAAGGAAGACAAGCCCAGAGTATGCAGAAAAACTTAACCATCCAGAGAAACTCTCTCTTGTGTTATATAAGTGGAGGTCCAATACAAGGGCCAACTTTTCTACCAGCTACCATGTGGTTATGCAGGGGCCCATGATCGGTGCCCTCCATACATTTCCTTCTCCACCCTTCTCCTCTTGGGATTTTAGGAACACACACACTTGTGCTGGCTAAGTTTCAAGCTATCAGGTCAGGGACTTGAACTGTGGTCAACCACATGAGAGTCCAGCATCTTAACACTACACCACCTGCTGGCTTCCAAGGGGGAGAGCCAGATCTTACATGGCTGACCACAGTTCAAATCGCTGCCCCACTGGCTTGAGAAAACACACCAGGCATGTATGTTGTGGGTGCAAAAAACCCTAACAAAATGGAGATGTGGAGAAGGGATTGAGGCATGACTACACCCCATTAGGGGGTGTCTTTCTCCTCTGATGAGTGAAAGTATCCTGACAATTTTTTTTTTTCTTTTTTTGGAGAGGTTTTTGCTATAGGGCGCGTGCGCTCGCCAGACAGACAGAGAGAGACAGAGAGATAGAAAGCAGGGAATCACCCCCCAGGAGGGATGGCCACGCCGCAATCCCTTCTCCTCCATTCTCCTCTCGGGATCTTGGGCACGCACGCACACGCGCCCGGCGTGAGTTTAAGCCGCCGGGTCCGGGACTCGAACCGCGGTCGACTACGTGGGAGTCCAGCGACATAGCCATTACGCTAACTGCTGGTCCCGACAATTTTTTTTTTTTTAAAGGCTGAAATTGGGGCCGGCAGGTGGCTTTGTGGTTAAGAGTGCCAGACTCCCACATGGCCAACTGCGGTTCAAATCCTGGACCTGGTGGCTTTCTCTTTCACACACACACACACACACACACACACACACACTCACACACCTCTCTAAAACCTAAATAAATTCTTAAAAAAGAAAAAGTTTTGGAGAATGGAGAAACTATACAGGGCCAAATGGGAAAAAATCATTTATAACCTACACAATAGATACATCATAAAGATGACAAACATAAAGGGTTTACATCACTATGGTTAAAAACAAAGTTATGGGGGCCAGCAGGTGGCATGGTGGTTAAGGTGCTGGAATTCCCACATGGCTGGCCATGGTTTGAGTCCCGGACCTGGCAGCTTGCTTTCTCACTCTCCCGCTCTCTCTCTCTTCTGTCTTTCTCTGGCAAAAACTCATGTGAAAAATAATATTAACAATAATAAATAAATTTTTTTTAAAAGTTATGGTATATAAAGGATATGAACAGAAACTTTATTTTTGTTTTTTTTTTTCTTCATAGCTAGAGAGAAACAGTGAGAGGGAAAGTGAGAGATCACCCCCAAGGAAGGATGGCCCTGCCACAATCCTTTCTCCTCCATTTTCCTCCTGGAGTTTTGCACACACATGCACATGTGCCCAGTGTGATTTTCAAGCCAATTAGGTTCAGGACTCGAACCACAGTTGACCATGTGAGAGTCCAGTGCCTTAACTACCATGCTACCTATTGGACCACCAGAAAAATTTTAGAAAATATGAATGATGAAAACATAGGAAAACACTAAAAATCTAAGCAGTGATCAGGGCAATGCAAGTTTTTTTTTTTTTTTTTTAATTTTATACCAATTTCTGTCCATCACTGTTATGGTTTCCATGTGTGCTCCCTCCCAAGATTATATTCAATGATCATGGGGACAAGCAGGTGCCATAGTGGTTAAAGGCACTGGACTCCAACATGGTCAGCTGTGGTCTGAGTCCCAGACCTGGTGGCTTGCACTCTTGCTTTCCCTTTCTCTCTCTCTCTGCTCATATTAAATAATAATAAACAAATGGAATTAAATAAATAAATAAATCTTTTTAAAAAATCAATGACCATTGTAACACCTGCTGAGAAGTGGGACCTTTAATAGGTAATTAGACCATGAATAGTGACATTATCTTAGGAGTGGGTTTGTTTTTGTGGGTGTGGTTTCTTTATAAAAGAATAGCCCCCCCCCCCCCCCCCCCCACACACACACCTTTCTTTCTCATTCTGGCCTTCCACCATGTTATAACTAAGCAAGAAGGCCCTTACCAGTTGTAGCCCCTCCCCCTTGGACTTCCCAGCCTCCAGAAATGTGACACATATTTGTCTTTATAAATTCCCTAAAATCTCTGGTATTTTTAGAGCAGCAAAAATGAACTAAGACATGGGACCGGCAGTTAGCGTAATGGCTATGTCGCTGGACTCCCACGCAGTCGAACGTGGTTCGAGTCCCAGACCCAGTGGCTTAAACTCACTATGGGCATGTGTGTGTGCATGCCCAAGATCCTGAGAGGAGAATGGAGGAGAAGGGATTGTGGCGTGGCCATTCCCCCCTGGGGGGTGATTTCTCACTTTCTATCTCTCTGTCTCTCTCTGTCTGTCTGGCAAGCGCACATGCCCTATAGCAAAAACCTCTCCAAAAAGAAAAAAAAGAACTAATACAATAAAATAGAAAAAAAAACTAAATTGTAGCATGTAGGAAAATGGACATTCATTCACTTTGATAGGATAAAAGAGTAGATATGATGTTTTTTCTTTTTGTTTAGACAGAGTCTTGTTATGTCACAATCCTCCTGCCTCAGCCTTCTAGTTGGGACTATAGGTGTACAGCACCACATCTGGCTATTTCTAGACAGTACCTGTTGCCCAAGCCTGCCATAAGCCTGCAGTCCTCCTGTCTCGCCCCTCCTGGATTGTTGGGACTAGAGACACATATCCCCCACGCAGCCTTATACATCGCATTGCTTCCAAAACTGATGTAGCAGTATCTATTACATTGTCAAATATCCATCACTTTTTTTTTTTTTTGGAGAGGTTTTCGCTATAGGGCGCGTGCACTCGCCAGAAAGACAGAGAGAGACATAGAGGCAGAAAGCAAGAAATCACCCCCCAGGGGGGATGGTCACGCCGCAATCCCTTCTCCTCCATTCTCCTCTCGGGATCTTGGGCACGCATGCACACGCGCCCGGCGTGTGTTTTAAGCCACCGGGTCCGGGACGTGAACCGCGGTCGACTATGTGGGAGTCCAGCGACATAGCCACTACGCTAACTGCTGGTTCCCCAAATATCCATCACTTTGATGTAGGGATTCCACTTTTAGGACATTTATCCTACAGAAAGTTTTTTTTGGAGAGGTTTTTGCTGTAAGGTGTGTGTACTCGCTAGAGAAAGAAAGAGACAGTGAGAGGGAAAGTGAGAAATCACACACACACCCCCGGGCGGGGGGGATAGCCACACCATAATCCTTCTCCATTCTCCTAGGATCTTGGGCATGCATCACATATACCTGGTGTGATTTTCAAGCCATCAGTTCTGGGACTTGAACAGTGGTTAGCCATGTGGTAGCCCAGTGCTGTACTGCTATGCCATCTGCTGGCCCCCAGAAATGCTCTTAGCAAGAGCAAAAGTTATGTTCAAAAATGTTCACTGCAGATCCGTTTGTAACAGAAAAAAGAAAAAAAGAAAAAGAAAAGAAAAAAAAAAAAAACAGCGCCGATGTCCACAGACGGGATAAATTGTTATATACATTGATAAACACCATACGTTGGAAAACTATGCTGCCATTACAACACTGTGTTAGATCTATAAGTACAAAGGTCCAGGCATGGTCAGGTATATTGCTAAGTAAAAAAAAAAAATAAAGTGGCAGAGTAACTGGCTCTCTAGCAGTCCCTGGTCTGCTGGGCCATGGGCCTAACTGCTACAGACATCTGTCAAGCATTCTTGGCATATCAACCACAAGGGTCTATCACAGGAGGTGAATTTCTTTTAAAAGCTTCCCTCAAAAGGGACCAGCGTCTGGCGCAATGGCTATGTTGCTGGACACCCATGTAGTCAACTGTGGTTCGAGTCCCAGAACCGATGACTTAAACTCACGCTGGGCGCATGTTCGTGTGTGCTCATGATCCCAAGAGAGAAATGGAGGAGAAGGGATTGTGATGTGGCCATCCTCCCGGGGGGGTGATTTCTCACTTTCTGTCTCTCTGTCTCTCTCTGTCTTTCTCGCAAGAGCATGCACCCTATAGCAAAAACCTCTCCCACCCCCAAAAAAATATTACAAAAGTATGTGCCTTCCTGCATAATAACCCATCAACCATAAAGTATAATAAAAATACATATAGACAGATGAAGAGATCTCTCAGGAAAAATCTATGAATATAAATAATACTATTGATTTGCAAGGACCTTGAGCTTAAACAGGTAAGTGAACACATGAAGTTCAAGATGATTTTTACCACAGAGGCAGATACTTACAATCAAAAATGATAAAACACTGCCTGTTTTTAAAGGCAAGGATTATTCAAACACTCAGTATAGTATTAACAACATTTAAACTAATGGGAAAGCAAAACAACTTCCAGACAATTAATACATGCATGCTTCAGGTTCTTTAAAAAAAAAAAAAAAAAAAAACTGCTTAGAAATAAATCCAAATATATATTCAGTTCCTCTTTCTTGCACATACTAATAAACAAAGCTAATGTTTTAACAGAAATAAGGACAATTCATATTTACCTCTCTGCCTGTAAGGATATGCCTTGCCAATTTCACTTTTGCAAAATTCCCCTTGCCAATTGTTTTCAACAGTCTGTAGTTTCCAATGTGAGGTTGTTCATCTGCACAAGAAGCTATAGAGTTTCTACATCGAGCTCCAGAGCGCCCAGGACGAGAAGTAACTTCTTGACGCCCATCTCCATGTGATGTGTGCTACAATAAAGCAGACACAAAGATAAAGATATGAGAGGACACACAATAGCTTGTCAAGTTCTTTTTTTTTTTTTACGAGATTTTTGCTATAGGGCACATGAGCTTGCCAGAGAGACAAAGAGACAGAAAGCAAGAAATCACCCCACACCCGGGATAGCTGGGTAGCCACAATCCCTTCTCCTCTTGGAATTTTGGGCATGCACGCACACACACCCAGCATGGGTTTTAAGCTGCCGGTTCTGGGATTCGAATCACGGTTGACTACATGGGAGTCCACCAACGTAACCATTACGACATTTGCTGGTCTCACTTGTCAGGTTTTAAGAGCTTCTTATTGAGAAAACAAAACATGACTGCTTTAATTTATTTTTTTCTTGGAGAGGTTTTTGCTATAGGGCCCATGCGCTCACCAGAAAGACAGAGACACAGAGATAGAAAGCGAGAAATCACCCCCCAGGGGGGATGGCCACGCTGCATTCCCTTCTCCACTCTCCTCTCAGGATCTTCGGCACGCACACTCACGCGCCCAGCATGAGTTTAAGCCACTGGGTCCAGGACTCATCCGCGGCCGACTATATAGGAGTCCAGCAATGCAGCCACTATGCCAACTACTGGTCCCTGACCCTAACTCTTCCGTATGTTAGTAAGTTGTTCAAACATTTGATCCTCACTACAGCCTGTGAAGAAGCAGACTGCTGATGTCCTACACCAGATGAGGATATGGCCATATAAGTTTTTGGTGAGAAATACAATCTGGATTCCTACTTTCTACACCACACTGGAAATTATTCAAAATAATGTGCTTAAACTGCCAGACTATGTTCTTTGATAAATATTTGATGAACAGGGACCAGCAGGTGGCATGGTGGTTGAGGCGCTAGACATTCCCACATGGCCGACAATGGTTCGAGTCCTGAACCTGGTGGCTTGCTTTCTTATTTTCCCTCTCTCTCTCTCTCTCTGGTCAAATTAAAATAAATAAATGAATAAATAAATTAAACAAATAATTCTTTAAAAAATATATATATGAGATATATATATATATATATATATATATATATATATATTTGATATATTTGCTGAACAGATGAGTAAAGTACTCAATACGCTGGGGCCAGCAGATGGTATAGAGATTCAGGTGGCTGGATCCCACATGGCCGACTGCGTAATTCGAGTCCCAGACCTGGCAGCTTGAAAATACATCAGTCACATATGTGTGCAAGCCTAAAATCCTGAGAGAATGGAGAAGAGATTGCAGCATGGGAACCAGCAGTTAGCGTAATGGCTGTGTCGCTGGACTCCCACGTAGTCGACCGCGGTTCGCGTCCCGGACCCGGTGGCTTAGAACTCACGCCGGGCGCGTGTGCGTGCGTGCCCAAGATCCCGAGAGGAGAATGGAGGAGAAGGGATTGCGGCGTGACCATCCCCCCTGGGGGGTGATTTCTCGCTTTCTGTCTCTATGTCTCTCTCTGTCTGTCTGGCGAGCGCACGCGCCCTATAGCAAAAAACCTCTCCAAAAAAAAAAAAAGTAAAAAAAAAAGAGATTGCAGCATGGTCATCCATCGCCCATGGAGGGGTTATTTCTCACTTATTTTCCGCACGCTTCCCAATCCCCACAAGTGCACACACCAGATAGCCAAACCACCAGAACAACAACAAAAAAAAGTGCTCAATAAGTTAAAACAAACCATGTACACCTCTGACCCTAAGAAATACCCAGTCTAAGAGTTACAAATGCCTGATGTGTCCACCTCCATATGTACAGGCAGCCCACTGTCATTCTTCCTGGATGTTCACATGCACTTGAAGGATGAGATGTCCCACTTGAGGCTGGGGCTGTGAACTGCTCCAGAGAAGCTTCTCCCTCCACATAAGCATTCACAGCTGCTTTCTAACCCTTTTTTATATATTTTTTCCAACTTCGTTCTTTCATTCACTCTACACCTACAAGTCAAAATAAGCGGATCTAGCTGACAAACATAAAAAAACTACTTTATAACACACTCTATCAAAGAAAAGGAAAGCTGGGACCAGCAAACAGCATAATGGTTACGTCACTGGATTCCCACACGACTGACTGCAGTTTGAGTCCCGGACTCAGTGGCTTGAAACTGATACCAGGCATGTGTGCATGCAGGCCCAAAATCCAAAGAGGAAAATGGAGAAAGGATTGTGTCATAGCCATCCCCTGTGTTTTCTTTTTAATTAAAAAAAAATTTTTTTAGTTTTCTTTTTTTTGTCAGTGCTTTTTATTTATGTTCATTTACTATACATCATTATAGCATACAAAATGAGATTTTCCATCCAGAATACACTGTATAGTGGCTCAGTCAAGCACATCAACATACGTGTTATCATCAACAAATAATTTTCCATTTTTTCTTTCCTGTATATTTTGCTTTTTTCCCCATCCTTGATTCCCTATTTCTCACCTTCTGCCATCTCCCACCTCCCCTCCCACACTGTCTCTGGTATCTATGGTTGCTTTCTATGTCTTTTCCCCATCACATCTTATTGATTCACTAAAGATCTTAATTAATCTAAAGATTTTCAATAGCAAGCACAGTTGATATATACATATCCATGAACACAAGTTTGACTTTAGGTATAAACCTCAGTGAGTAGAATGAACATACTATAAAGTAGCACCTAGCTGGGGATATATAGCTTACTGCAGTCATCAAATAGGTATTTTTAATATATATTTTTTTAATTTCAAGAAAAAACAGATTTCTTTTTTTCTGAAACTTTTTAAAATTAATTAATTTGCATTCATTCCCTAAGCATCATCACAGCATACAAAATATGATTTCCCATCCAGAATATACTGCATAGTGGCTTAATCATGCATGTAATCATCAATAATATAATAACCCGTATTTCTGACACTCTGACTTTCCCACCCTCTTCTCACACTTATTTCTGGTGTCTACAGTTGTCTTCCATTCCTTTCATAATTTCTTAAACAATCTAACTACTTTCAATAGCAAGTTCAGCTGGTAATTTCAAGAAAAGCAGTTTTAATCTTAATAAAATCAAAGAAATGCTAAGGAACTTTGCTTAAAACTTAAAGACAGGGAGCAGTTTAGGATTCTGTTCAAATAGTAGGTACATGAACCTGACAGCTCAAGACAGGATAAAAATCTTTAAAACCAGACGACAAAGCCTAGAAGAAAATCAGCAATATTTTAGTCAAAAGTCATAAAATGCTATTTCACCAGTTCAGTCTCGTGTACTTAATCTATCTTCTGTTGTGGTTCGATCTTCCCAGTTGAATTCTGGGATATATTATTCAACTCTAGACTTGTCCCTATGATTAAGTTGGCCATTTTCTTAGTTTTTGAACTCTTATTTCTGTGTGTCTGTATTTAATTTTCCTGATATAGCCCTCCCTTGAGAACTTCTTGGAGATCTGGTCTGGTGCTGGTAAATTCTTTCAGGTTTTATCTATCTGAGAATGTTGTTGTCTTTTCTTCCCATATGAAGGATAATCTTGCTGGGTAAAGTATTCTTGGTTGAAATCGCTTTTCTCTTAACACTTTGAATATATTTTCCCAATCTTCCCTCGCTCACATTGTTTCTTGTTTTTTATTTTTATTTTTTGGAGAGGTTTTTGCTATAGGGCGCGTGCGTTCGCCAGACAGACAGAAAGCGAGAAATCACCCCCCAGGGGGATGGCCACACCACAATCTCTTCTCCTCCACTCCTCTTGGGATCTTGGGCATGCACGTACACACGCCTGACGTGAGTTTAAGCCACCGAGTCTGGGACTCGAACCGCAGTCGACTACGTGGGAGTCCAGCGACATAGCCATTATGCTAACTGCTGGTCCCTCAGTCACATTGCTTCTGATGAAAGGTCTGCTCTTAGCCAGGTGGGATATCCTTTGTAGGTAACTTGCCGTTTTTCTCTTGCTAGCCTTAGTATCTTGCCTTTTCTGTGGTTTTGGTCAATCTGGCTATAATGTGCCTTGGAGAAGATCTTCTTGAGTCGATTCTACTTGGGGTCCTCTGTATTTCTTGGGACTGGATCTCTGAGTGCCTCTCTAGGTTTGGAAAGTTTTCTTGCAGGATTTCATGGAATAGATTATCAATGCCCTTATGAGTCTCTTGGCCTTCTGGGATATCAATTATCCGGATATTTGGATATTTGATGGCATCTAGTATTCCTCATATATTATTCTCATTATTTTAGGCAATTTTCTCAGTCTTCGTGGTGGATTTTTCTAGGCCAGAAATTTTCTCTTCTATGTCTGAGATTCTATTTTCTGTATGATCTAGTCTGCTTTTAATACTTTCAAGGGAGATTTTTACTTCCTGTATTATAGCCTTCATCTCTAATAGGTCCATCTGATTCTTTTTTTTTTTGGAGAGTTTTTTTTTTTTTTTTGCTATAGGGCACACGCACTCGCCAGACAGACAAGAGAGAGAGAGAGAGAGACAGAAAGCGAGAAATCACCCCCCGGGGGGATGGCCACGCTGCAATCCCTTCTCCTCCATTCTCCTCTCAGGATCTTGGGCACGCACGCACATGCTCCCGGAGTGAGTTTAAGCCGCCGGGTCCGGCACTCGAACCACGGTCGACTACATGGAAGTCCAGCAACATAGCCATTACGCTAACTGCTGGTCCCCATCTGATTCTTTTTTTTTTTGGAGAGGTTTTTGCTATAGGGCGCGTGCGCTCGCCAGACAGAGAGAGACAGAGAGATAGAAAGTGAGAAATCACCCCCCAGGGGGGATGGTCACGCCGCAATCCCTTCTCCTCCATTCTCCTCTCGGGATCTTGGGCACGCACGCACGCACGCACGCACACGCACCCGGCGTGAGTTTTAAGCCACCGGGTCCGAGACGCGAACCACGGTCAACTACGTGGGAGTCCAGCGACATAGCCATTACGCTAACTGCTGGTTCCCCCCATCTGATTCTTTTTTAAAATGTGTAATTCCTCTTTTAGATCATGCAAGAATTTCCTCACCTCCTGGAACTCTTCACCTCCTTTCTCCTTTCTCTTCTGCAGTTCATTGTCTCTCTTCTCTTCCATCTCTGTTAGCTTCGCCATTATGAATATTCTAAATTCTTTACCAGACATTTCCATGATTTCCATTGAATCGTATGTGGATGAAAAAGAGCTATTCTTTTCCCTAGGAATAGAGGTATTTTCTTGCTTTCCCGTACTTCTTGTGGCCATGTGGTGATTTCTAGTCATCTGATGGATAATGTGTTTCTTCCTAAACTTGAAGTTCAATCTGAGCATCCAGGAGCGGATTATACTTTACCACTCGAGTTTGTGGGCTAGAGCCTGAATTATCAGTAGAAAAGCTTCACTTCTCTTTCCCTGGAATCAGTTCTCAGGAGCCATGTAGGTGTCTTCTCCCGAAGGCCTGCCCCTTGCCTCTGCCCCCTGGGATTTCTTGCTTTCTCTCTGGTGAGCGCATGCACCCTATAGCAAAAATATCTCTTAAAAAAAAAAAAAAAAAAAAAAAAAGGAAAGAAAATGAAAACTGGAGCCAGCAGGTGGTGTGGCAGTTAAGGTGCCATACCATGTGGATTCCACATGGCCGAATGTGGGGTTTCAGGTTTCAGTCCTGGACCCGGCAGCTTGAAAAACATACCAGGTGCGTGTACATGCATGCCCAAAATCTCAAGAGGAAAATGGAAGACAAAGGATTGTGGTGTGACCATCATCCCTGGGGAGTGATTTTTCACTTTCAATCTCTCTCTGTCCCTCCTGTCTCTCTCCAACAAGCATGAGTGCCCTGCAGAGGAGCGAAGAAGAGGGCAAAAAAAGAAAAATCAAGTGTCTTACAAATTTATGCCATAAACATCTAACACCCTCAAAAATGTCCTTTTCAGAATTTTCATATTTATTTCCATCTACTTCCTCATATTCTTTTTTATTTTTCTTTTAACTGCCAAAGGGTACATGTCAAGTCACACAGAGAAGAAGGAAAAAGCAGTGCCAGTAGGGCATGGTAATACTCCAATACTTTCTCCTCCCTTCCTCTATCCTGTTGGAATTTGGGGCATGTAAACACATACACCTGGCATGTCTTTTACTCCAGAGGCCCAGATTTGAGCTGCAGGTGGGCCATGTGGGAGCCAGCATTCTTTAACCACTAGGCAAAGGGGCCGGCCCTTCCTCATATTCTTCTAACTAAATATTTTCACCTTCACATACCAGGGTCTAGAATAAGTTCTCTTCTGTTTTACTACATTAACACACAATACTGCGTTGTAACCATTCCTCCATTTTTATTCTAATTGTGTATTTTAAGTATGCTATAGATTTGATGTCTCCAGAAATTCATGTCTGCAACTTGGCTGTACCATAAAGGTGTTCAGTGAAAACTTAATCCCTTCACAGTGTCCCAGGGTGGGCCCTATAGTGTGATGAGATCATTAGGGCGAGGCCCCTGTGATAGAGTTCTGATACCTCTGCAAGAGGGGAAAGGAGACCAAATAGGTAGAAGCACTCCATCAGCTGCTCTGCTCAAGATCCCGTCTTCCACCTGCTGTATCCTCACCATAAGTTGGTCCAAGGACCTCAAAACTGTGCTGCATTAACCTCTATTTCTTTATGTATCACCCAGTTTCAGGCACTTCTGTTAGTAATGCAGTAACAAACTGAAACAAAGCTAAACAAGCTATTATGAAGTAGTTACAAATTTAAACAACTTTTAACCTTGTTCCTACAACAAAAATTATTCTACCTTCCAAAAGAGGTTGGGAAGGGACCAGCAGATGGCATAATGGTTATGTCATTGGACTCATATGTAGTTGACTGCAGTTCAAGTTTGGGATCTGATGACTTAAAACTCAAACTGGGCACGTGTGCGTGCTGAAAATCCTAAGAGGAGGACGGAGAATAAGGGACTGCGGTGTGGCCATACCCCCTGGGGGGCAATTTCTCAGCCTCAGTCTCACTGCCTTTCCAGCAAGCACATACACCCTATAGCAAAAATCTCAAACACACACACACACACACACACACACACACACACACACACAAGGTAGGGAAAACAGACCATTTATAAACAAACAAGGAGGTAACCAAAGACTAAAACCACAACACTCTCACAATAAGGCTTTAAACAAAACAGGTGGACTGTGCTGTACAGGAGGCATGCTACTGCAATGTAAATTGTTCAATCCACTGAGCAGATTTTAAAAGAAATTAAATTGTTGTCTCTCTCTCCCTCCCACTCTCACTCCCTCAACTGAAAAAAGAGTATCAGAAAAAAAAACAAGCAAAAAAAGAGTATCAGGCTGCATGGTGATTAGGGCACCGAATTCCCACATGGCCGACTGCAGTTCAAGTCCTGGACCTGGCACTTGAAAATCACACCAGGCACATGTGCATGTGTGCCCATTATAGCAGGAGGAGAATGGAGAAGGGACTATGACATAGCCATTCCCCCTGGAGGGTGATTTTTCACTTTCTCTTTCCAGCAAGCACTGATGCCTTATAGCAAACAAACAAAAAAAGCAAAACAAAGAGCCAGAATGCAAATCATTATATAATAGAAGACACAAATTAAAATATTCCTTAGACACATATATAAAAAATATATTTTACAAAATTAACATCCAGATCATTTTTTCCATCTGTTTATATTGCAGAGGACCAACAAGAAACTTTGGGAAATTTTAAAAACCATTTCTTTCAAGATCAAAAATAAGACAAAGCTACCTATCATCACTAGTACTATGTAACATGATACTGAAATCAAGGCAAGAGCTTTAATGAAAGAAAAGTTATTACATGAGAATTAACAAGGAGAGATTTAACTGTCATTACTGTACGATTTTTGTTATTTTTTTGCAAGTCTAAACCTATTTCAAAATAAAAATGTACTACAAAGTTATAGTAATCATAAAGAAAAGAAAATCTACAAGGTATTGGCACAAGAACAGAAAAAAAGACAGAATACAGGGTTAAAAGATATGAAGGTATGGGGATATAAGATGCAATGAAGGGGGCCCATGGACTGTTGAACACAGCAGTGGGAAAACTGGTTTACTATATCAGCCAATGGAGAAAAGTAAAACTAGATCCCTTCCTAAGATCATATGTAAAAGGGTTAAGTGTGAAGGTTAAAAACTTATACATGAGGGACCAGCAGTTAGCGTAATGGCTATGTCGCTGGACTCCCACGTAGTCGACCGCGGTTCGAGTCCCGGACCCGGTGGCTTAAACTCACGCCGGGCGCGTGTGCGTGCGTGCCCAAGATCCCGAGAGGAGAATGGAGGAGAAGGGATTGCGGCGTGGCCATCCCCCCTGGGGGGTGATTTCCTGCTTTCTATCTCTCTGTCTCTCTCTGTCTGTCTGGCGAGCGCACGCGCCCTATAGCAAAAACCTCTCCAAAAAAAGAAAAAAAGGAAAAAAAAAACAAAACAAACAAAAAAAACAAACTTATACATGAAAGGTAAAATGAAAAAAGGTTAACATAAGAAATATATGAAAATGTTCTTCTGGGGCCGGCAAGTGGCATGGTGGTTAAAGGTGCTGGACTCCCACATGGTCGACCACGGTTCAAGTCTCGGACCTGGTGGCTTGCTTTCTCACTTTCTTTCTCTCTCTCTCTCTCTCTCTCTCTCTCTCTCTGATCAAACTGGAAAATAATAATGATAATAATAATAAATAAAGTTAAAATAAAATATTAAAAAAAAATGTTCTTCTGATGCAGTAT
This sequence comes from Tupaia tana, assembly GCA_026018925.1. Classification (NCBI taxonomy): domain Eukaryota; kingdom Metazoa; phylum Chordata; class Mammalia; order Scandentia; family Tupaiidae; genus Tupaia; species Tupaia tana. The sequence goes on along the minus strand of JAKSZU010000001.1, from coordinate 267,556,272 downwards.
TTAAGGAAAATGTCAAAAACATATTTGTTACATCAAACTAAGGATTTCTGTTCAATAAAGGACACTATGGAAAGACAGCAGAACAGAAGATATTCACAAAGTCCAAAACCTACAAAACAGTAATATTTAGAAAATCAAGGAATACCTAAGAATCAACCACAAAAAAGTAATCCAAGGGGCTGGCAGATGGCTTGGTGGTTAAGGGCTCTAGACTCCCACATGGCCAACTGCAGTTCGAGTCCTGGAACTGGCGGCTTGCTTTCTCACTTTCTTTTCTTTACTTTTTTTGAGAGGTTTTTGCTTTAGGGCGCGTGTGCTGGCCAGAAAGACAGAGACAGAAAGACAGAAAGTGAGTAATAACCCCCCGGGGGGATGGCCACGCTGCAATCCCTTCTTCTCCATTCTCCTCTCGAGATCCTGGGCATGCACACACACACACCCAGTGTGAGTCCAAGCCACCTGGTCCGGGACTCAAACTGTGGTCAACTACATGGGAGTCCAGTGACGTAGCCATTATGCCATCTGCTGGTCCTGCTTTCTCACTTTCTCTCTCTCTCTTACTCTCACTCTGTCCCTCTCTGGTCAAATTAAAATAAATAAAGTTAAATAAAATAATTATTTTTTAAAAAAGGCAATTCAAGAGAAAAATGGGGAAAATATAGCATGTACAGAAAAGAATGCACCCAAAGCCAAGGAATACATAAAGAGATACTAAAAATCATCAAAAACAAGTTAGAACAATAGTGAGGTTAACACATTATGCCAGTTAAGCTGGTAAAGAGATACTAAAAATCATCAAGAACTACAAGTTAGAACAATAATGAGGTGAACACGTTATACCAGTTAAACTGGCAAAAAATCAGGTAGATAATGTTAAATGTTGTCATGGACAGGAAAATTCAAAACCCCATGTCCACCACTGATGGAATGAAGCCAAAGTAGCAACCAGAGAGCAGCCTGGCATTTCCTGGAACCCATTATGTCCACTCCTAGCTAACCATCCCAAAGAAATCCTTACATCACTCCATAAAGGGATATACAGGAAGGTGTCATTACAGCCTTTTTTGTGGTAACAGGGAGTTGGAGGCAACCTGAATGTCCATTCCAGCAAACAGGTACATAAAACGTGGTAGATGCACACAACATAGTGTTATACAGCAGTCAGAAGCATCAAATTAAATGCACAAATGAGACATGTGCATTATCTACATAAAATACCAAGCATATCAAAAAATACTTTGGGGACCAGCAGTTAGCATAATGGCTATGTCGCTGGACTCCCATGTAGTTGACCGCGGTTAGCATCCCGGACCCGGTAGCTTAAAACTCACGCCAGGGGAACCAGCAGTTAGTGTAATGGCTATGTCGCTGGACTCCCATGTAGTCAACCGCAGTTCGTGTCTCGGACCCAGTGGCTTAAAACTCACGCCGGGCGCATGTGCGTGCGTGCCCAAGATCCCAAGAGACTGGAGGAGAAGGGATTGCGGCGTGGCCATCCCCACAGGGGGTGATTTCTTGCTTTCTGTCTCTCTGTCTCTCTCTGTGTGGCGAGCGCACGCGCCCTATAGCAAAAACCTCTCAAAAAAAAAAAAAAAAAAAAAAAAAAAAAAAAAAAAAAAAAAAAAAGGCATCTAAGGGACTGACAGGTGATATGGTGGTTAAGGTGCTGAATTCCACATGGCCAACTTCATGGTCCTAGTCCTGGATCCAGTGACTTGGAAAAAAACAAGTCAAGCGCATGTGTGTACATACCCAAAATCCTGAGGAGAATGGATTGTGGCATGGCCATCCCCTCTGGGGAGTAATTTCTTATTTTCCCTCTCTCTTTTTGTCTCTCTCTCTGGCAAGCACATGAGCCCTATGGCAAAACTATTAAAAAAAAAAAAATGAATAGGAAAGGAGAATTGTTACTGTCCTATAAGTTCAATGTGTTTCACTTTTTAATAAGGTAACTGGTTTTTTTTTTTTTTTTTTGGAGAGGTTTTTGCTATAGGGCGCGTGCGCTCGCCAGACAGAGACAGAGAGACAGAAAGCGAGAAATCACCCCCCAGGGGGGACAGTCACACCGCAATCCCTTCTCCTCCATTATCCTCTCGGGATCTTGGGCACGCACACGCGCCCAGCGTGAGTTTTAAGCCACCGGATCCGGGACACGAACCGCGGTCAACTACGTGGGAGTCCAGCGACATAGCCATTACGCTAACTGCTGGTTCCCAATAAGGTAACTGTTAATAGTATAGCAGGTGAACTAATGAAATATATTGAAAAATAATTTACTTGTCTAGTCTTCAGGAGAAAAAATTGTAAGATGCAAATAAATTTTTGCTAAAGAAAACTTTGGTTTTGGCCAGATAACTGTATACTAGGCACCTATTAAATACTAGGCACTACCAGGGATAAAAGTGAAAAATATGGTGTCAAACCTTCAAAGCACTTACCATCCAGCTGGAGCACTAACCAGGGGACTAACAACTCAAAAAGAGGCAATCCCTGCCCCACATGAACAAATCTGAGAGTGAATGCTCTAACGCTGTCTAATATGTACATAACATGAACTATACATGTACTGGTCAATTTTCTAGTAGCTACACTTAAAAGGGTGTAAGGAGTGTCAGCTCCCAGAGGGCAACAATAACACACTGCTCAAGAGAGGCCAGATGCCATACAGCAACCTTGGTTCAAATCCCTGACCCAGTCAGCCTGAAACATGCCAGACACACATGACAGTGCTCAAGATCCAACAGACTGAAGGACTGAGGGAAGGAGATTGCAGTGTGACCAGACACTGTACAGGGTACTTGTGTGAGTGTGTCTCTCTAACACACACGTTCATGTGCTCATGCAAGAACTCTATCATGAATAAGAAAAAAAGGTTAAGTTGACTTAAAAGCATTTATTTAACTGCCTTTGAAATCTGGTATGTACATTAACTAGTCACATTTTAAGTGCTTAATAGCTACATGCAGTTAGTGGCTTCTACTATGTCAGATAATACAACTCTAAGCACTCAGAGCACATGATCACATTTGGGAGAGCACATGAAGAAAAATAAGTGTTCTAGAGTTGAAGGGATAGAGTCTGAAAGACACATAGTAGAATGAGATGAGAGTCATATTGGGCAAAGCACTAGCACAAGGAAAAGTAAGAAAGCTTTAGGGAAAGGGAGCTAGACTTCCCTGAATAAGCCCTTACTGTCCTTACCACCAGCTGAATGTACCACCCATGATACCCATCAATCTTTGTTATTTATAACAATTGGTAGAAAACCTTTAAAGAGATGTACTGATATGTATAAATACCTAATCCACTTCTGATTAAAGATCACGGCTGCATTTACCTTATCTTCCTCCCCAAACTCCATTAAAATGATAGCTTAAAAAAAAAAAATCAAGACGTAAGGCAAAAACCCACAAGACAAAGAGAACAGGTGACAGAACATAGTTCATAAACTAGAAAACAGAATGAAATATCTTAACACCTTTAAGGAAAATGAATACTAGGTCAGCTGTTGAGATGATGGAAAATCTTGATTTGTACCAAAGGACACTCAAAAGGTTCAGAACTGGTAGTACCAAGTACCTCTGGAAGTGAGAGTGAAGGTAAGGCTGAAATAGGATTTATCACTCTGTCAAATAACAGACTCTGAATCTCCTCTCCTACTTAGGCAGTGAACTGGAGGTTCCCTAGGAAGGGCACAACAGAAGGTTAAGGCACAACTGAGAGCAGAGATAATGAAAACAAGACAAAGCAAAAACCACAGACCTTTCCTCCTGCTCCAGTCCCTGACTCAGATCCCCTAGAACATGGGCATCTAGGCTGAACCCTAAATTTAAACCTGCTCAGCCCAAGAGATAAGAAAAAATATAGACATCAAGAGTTCCCCAAAGAGGGAACCAGCAGTCAGCGTAATGGCTATGTCGCTGAACTCCCACGTGGTGGACCGCGGTTCGCGTCCCGGACCCGGTGGCTTAGAACTCACGCCGGGCGCATGTGCGTGCGTGCCCAAGATCCCTAGAGGAGAATGGAGGAGAAGGGATTGCGGCGTGACCATCCCCTCTGGGGGGTGATTTCTCGCTTTCTGTCTCTATATCTCTCTCTGTCTTGTCTGGCGAGCGCATGCGCCCTATAGTAAAAAACCTCTCCAAAAATAAAAAATAAAAAGAGTTCCCCAAAGAAACCCAATAGTGAGGCCCACAGTTTCTGTTGTTAAGTTTCTTCTGAGAGAGACAGAGATTGACCATTGCTGCCTCTCCCAACACACACACACACCCCAGGTCTTCACACTAGAATTCAATCCTAGCTTCAGCCAGCCTCAGATCATGGGCTCACACACACCCAGCACGTTCAAGGAGGTCTCCTTACATGAACTTGAAATCTTCTCACGTGGGTAAGCTTCACCCAGCACTGCATCACCACTGCACAGAAGTCTGGCTTGTCCACAGTTTTCAAGACCCCCCCAAATATAACCAATCTTTTAATCTCTCAGTCTTAAATGTGCACAGAAAAATAAGCAAGACTGGGGACCAGCAGTTAGCGTAATGGCTATGTTGCTGAACTCCCATGTAGCCAACTGCGGTTTGAGTTCCGGACCCGGTGGCTTAAAACTCACGCCGGGCGCGTGTACGTGCATGCCCAAGATCCTGAGAGGAGAATGGAGGAGAAGGGACTGTGGTGTGGCCATCCCCCCTGAGGGGGGTGATTTCTCGCTTTCTATCTCTTTGTCTCCCTCTTTCTGGCGAGCGCACACGCCCTATAGCAAAAACCTAACAAAAAGAAAGAAAAATAAGTAAGACTGAAAAATGGCACTGGATCTCTCAAAACTACAGTATCAGGTGTTGTAAGACCATAAACAAAATTCTGAGGGAAAAGAAGATTGAGTCTGAACACCAATAAAGTATAAGGGTAGAATCAAGAGGTTTCAGACATGCAAAGAATTTACCTCCCAGAACCGTTCTCAGGAAATCCTAGAGAAACTGCCTCACTATAACACAATCATGAACCAAGAAAAAGAAAAGAGTTCAAGGAAAAAGGATCCAACACTAAAGATACGGGGAAATCTCTGGTCAAAGAATAAAGGGAGATCCCAGGATGACCACTAAGCAGCAGGCCAAAGTGCACAAAAGGCCAGCCAGGGAGAAAATAAAAGTGATAAAATGAACACAGATTTAGAAAGTAGCAAATCAGAATAAATTAAGCAAATAAAACAAGACACATAATTTCCAAAGAGTACAGAAAAAAGTAAAGAAGGAAGAATCAGGGTCGGCAGGTGGCATGGTGCTTAAGGGCGCAGGACTCCCACATTGCCGACCTAGGTTCGAGTCATGGACCTGGCGGCTTCCTTAATCACTCTCTTCCTCTCTCTCTCTCTCTCTCTCTCTCTCTCTCTCTCTCTCTCTCTGGTCAAATTAAAATAAATAAATAAAGTTAAATAAAATAAGTCCTTTAAAAAATAGAAGATAAGGAAAAGAAGGAAGAATCACCTGGTATCCTACACAGTTCAGCTGTGAACAGCTTCTACGTGGCCATGATAATGTAAAAATTAAACAATGATCCAACCAAAATTATAACAAAACTACACTAGAGCTAACAGACATATATTTGGAAAAAAAGGAAAGGGGAAGTTAAACAGCAAAATCTTCCTCTTTTTAGTAGGAAGCCAACAGACAAAAGCCTAAAACTGGGGGTGAGGTCATGTGGTAATAGCATATTTTGTTATTTAGAAATATGAGCATATATTTCCAAATAAACAGCTAAAAGAATAAAAAGTAGTTGCTTTTGGTTTGTCATTGTCTCTTTTAACTGTGTAATGACTGTGTATATAAATAAAACCTTAATAAAAACTTTGAAAGTGGGACCACCAGTTGGCGTAATGGCTGCGTCACTGGACTCCCACATGGTCGACTACGGTTTGAGTCCCGGATCCAGTGGCTTAAACTCACACCATGTGCGTGCGTGCCTAAGATCCTGAGAGAAGACTGGAGAAGAAGGGACTGCGGCGTGGCCATTCCCCCTAGGGGGTGAGTTCTCGCTTTCTGTCTTTCTGTCTCTTTCTGGTGAGTGCATGCGCCCTATAGGTAAAACCTCTCAAAAAAAATTAAAAAAAAAAAAAAAAAAAACTTTGAAAGTATAAATCAACTTAAAAAAATGGAAAATTCTCACTACCATTTCTGAATACAGTCTCTTTTACACTTGGGGTCATCATCCATAGGGCTGATGTTGGACAAGTTGACAAAAGGCTATATTAATGCCTAGAAGTCACTCTAATGGACTAGATGATTAATACAGTGAATTTATTATTATTATATACATTAGTCTTAAGTACCTATTTATAAAAAAGTAAAGACAATTTGATTAAATATCTAAAATTTAAAATTCATGGGGCCAGCAAGTGGCATGGTGGTTAAGGTGCTAAGACTCCCACATGGCCAAGCACAGTTTTGAGTCCTGGACCTGGCAGCTTGCTTTTTCACTTTTCCCTTCTCTCATTCTCTCTGTCTTTAGTCAAACTAAAAAATAAATAATAACAAGTAAATAAATAAATAATTTTTTAAATAAAATAAAATTCATTAAAAGATAAAGTTAGAAATGAACCAGGAAGTGACAGAGTCCTAGAGATGCTGAGTATGTGCACATGCCTGAGACAGAGAGAAATGATTAAAAAGATTAGAAAGGAACCAAGGGAATCAGCAGTTAGCGTAATGGCTATGTCACTGGACTCCCACGTAGTCGACCGCAGTTCGTGTCCTGGACCCAGTGACTTAAAACTCACGCCAGGCGCGTGTGTGTACGTGCCCAAGATCCCTAGAGGAGAATGGAGGAGAAGGGATTGCGACGTGACCATCCCCCCGGGGGGGTGATTTCTCGCTTTCTGACTCTCTGTCTCTCTCTGTCTGTCTGGCAAGCGCACATGCCCTATAGCGAAAAAAACCTCTCCCCCCAAAAAAAGAAAGGAACCAATATAAAAAAGATTGTTGGTGGACCAGCAGGTGGCATGGTGGTTAAGGGCAATGGACTCCCACATAGCTGACCACAGTTTGAGTCCTGAACCTGGAGATAATGCTTCCTCACTTTCCCTCTCTCCTCTCTCTCTCTCTGTCCCTCTCTGGTCAAATTAAAATAAAGAAATAGGGAACCAGCAGTTAGCGTAATGGCTATGTCACTGGACTCCCATGTAGTCGACTGCGGTTTGCGTCCTGGACCGGGTGGCTTAAACTCACGCTGGGCGCGTGTGCGTGCGTGCCCAAGATCCCGAGAGGAGAATGGAGGAGAAGGGAATGCGGCGTGACCATCCCCCCTGGGGGGTGATTTCTCGCTTTCTGTCTCTATGTCTCTCTCTGTCTGTCTGGCGAGCGCATGCGCCCTATAGCGAAAAATCTCTCTCAAAAAAAAAAATTAAAAAAAAAAAGAAATAAAAGAAAAAAATTTTAACTCAAAAAAAAAAAAGAAAAAAGATTGTTGGACAGCAGGTGACATGGAGATTAAGGCAGCTGGATCCAACACGGCCAGTTCGAGTCAGTCTGTGGTTCGAGTACCAGACCCAGAGGCTTGAAAATCATACCTGGCATGTATACATGCATGCCCAAATTCCCAAGAAGAGAATAGAGGAGAAGGGATTGTGACATGGTCAACCCCCCTGGGGTGACATCTCACTTTCTCTCTTTCTCCCTCCAGGGAGCAAACATGCACTATAGCAAAAAATAAATAAATAAATAAATAAAAATAAAAAGACTACAAAATGAAATGCCAAAATTCTGGTTATTGGTGATGTTTTTCTGAATGTTACATATACTCATAAGTCCCTTGACTTTCTTTTTATGTTTTAATTCGGTAAAGTGCACATGTGCTCACCAGAGACAAAGAAAGGAGAAGGGAAGGGAGAGTGAGAAAGCATCCCGGGTGTGTGTGTGTGTGTGACCACACAGCAATCCTTTCTCCTCTTGGGATTTTGGGCACGCACGCATACACTCATGCATATGTGCCTGGTGTGTTTCTCAAACAGCTGGGTTCGGGACTCAAAGTATGCAGTCAGCCACGTGGTATCTGGCCACCTTAACCAATATGCCACCAGCTGGCCCACTTGGTTTTCTTATGACCCTTAACTTTCAACAAATTTAACATTTCTTTAAAAGGTATTTAAAAGTCTCATTCAATACCAATTGTTGTAAACTTTATAATTACATGCAACGAGTGACTGGTAAATCTCAGGTAGCCTGGTGGTGAGGGTGCTAGACTTCTACTTGGCTGACCACGGTTCAAATCTCAGACCTAGTGGCTTGCTCTCTCACTTTCTCTCTCTCCCCTTCTCTCCTCCAATTAAAATAACAAAAATAAATAAATATCTATTTTTTTAAATCTGGTTAACCATTCATTTGAAATGATCATCAGCATACTGGTTTTGAAAGAACTGATTATTCAGCAAACTGGCTTCCAACAAACTGACCTAGATGAAGGCATTAGGTCAATGGCTCTCAACAAGGGATAGGGTGATTTTGTTTCCTCAGGGGACATTTGGCAACGTCCAGAAACTTTTGGTGGTCGCAACTGGGGGGAATGCTATTGGCATCTAGTGGGTGGAGGCCAAGGATGCTGTAAGTATCCTACAATGTACAGGACAGTTATTCACAAAAAAGCATTATCTGATCTAAAATGTCAATAGTGTCAGGGTTGAGATAACGTCTAACAGGGGAATAAAATTCATACTTGTACCCCTAAGCCTGATTCTCCCTATGGTTCTTTTTCTGTTAGTGACACCATTATCTACTTGGTTGCCCAAGTAAGAAACTTGAGAATCACCCCTCACTCCTCCCTACCCCTCGCCCCTAATTTCTAAGTCAAACTTTAGATTTTAACCTCTTGACTCTGTCTCCTATCCCTTTCTACCACTACTGAGCTCATCTTCTCTCGGAACAGCCCATAATTCAGTCCTTGCCTCTACTAATGGCCTCTTTAGTCTACTTTACACAGCAACCAGCAACAATGCTGTCCTTAACCTACACATCCAGCCAGTTTCAACTCTCATAATTCTCATTTCACATGCCACTAACATTGAAAAAACACTTCCTTGACATTGTGATTGATGGCAATTCATTTCTATGCTTTTGACTAGGCTGTCCCTTCTGCTGTGCTCCCTCCCCCCTTCCTCACCCTTTACTCAGTTAATTCCTACCCTGAAGTATGTGACCGTGACCCCCTTGTGGACAAGAGCTCTGTATTCTCAGTACTACACAGGACCTGGCATACAGCAAGAGTGAAACTGCTGAAAGAGCAACAGCCAAACAGATTCGTCTGATTGGTGTATTAAGTTTATATAGCTGAGCAGTTAGAGATAACAAAGTCGGAAAAAGTAAAAAACTTTCAATACTAAGTCAAAGATTTTAGATTATCTAATTTTTTTAGAGTAACACTACAAAAGCTATCTTAAAAGGGAATGAACAGGGGTCAGCAGGTGGCATGGAGATTAAAAACGCTGGACTCCCACATAGCCAACCAAGGTCTGACTCCCAGACCTGGAGACTTGCTTTCTCACTTTCCCTCTCACTTTTTCTCTCTGTCTCACTCTGTCCCTCTTTGGTCAAAATAAAAATAAGTAAAAAGTTAAATGAAATAATTCATTTTTTTTTTTCATGGAGAGATTTTTACTATAGGACACGTGCGCTTGCCAGAAAGACAGAGAGAGAGACAGAAAGCGAGAAATCACCTCCCAGGGGAGATGGCCACACCGCAATCCCTTCTCTTCCATTCTCCTCTCGGGATTTTGAGCACACACGCACAAGCGCTCGGCGTGAGTTAAGCCACCAGGTCCAGGACTCAAACTGTAGTTGACTACGTGGGAGTCCAACTACGTAGCCATTACGCCATCTGCTGGTCCCTAAATAAAATAATTCTTAAAAAATAAAAGGGGGGGGATGAACTTTTACAGAATTTCCTTCAGGTATGTGGAGGACTGAGACAAGCACTTTATAGTCAGTATTTTCTTTAATCACAATCACCCTGGGAGAGGGTAGATGATGTCATCCTTTGGATAAATTAGAAAATGAGTCCCAGACAAGTGAGTTAGCTGGCCAAAATCCCTAAAGAAGGGAGAAATGGAGAACAGATTGTAGCATGACCATTCCCTAGGAGGAAGACTGCTTTCTCATTTTCCTTCTTGCACTCATGTCTGCACACTCCACTCTCCCCACCCAGTACACATCCCCTTTAAAAAAAAATAAAAATAGTAAGGTCTGTGTCCCTTCTCCTTGAATATGGGTAGGTTTATGACTGCTTCAGCCAAGAGAGAATAGCAAAAGTAACACCGCATCACTTCTGAGGCTAGGTCATAAAAGAGAGGCAGCTTCTACCTTGTTCACTCAAACACTGCACCACCATGGCAAAAATGCAACCGCACTGGGGCTGGCAGGTGGCACAGTGATTAAGATGCTGGACCCCCACATGGCTGACCATGGTTTAAGTCCCAGATCTGGTAGCTTGGTTTCTCAATTTCCCTTTCTCTCTGGTCAAATTAAAAATAATAAGAACAAGGGACCAGCAGATGGCCTAATGGCTATGTCACTGGACTCCTATGTAGTCAACCACAGTTCAAGTCCTGGACCCAGTGGCTTAAACTCCCGCCAGGCGCATGTGAGTGCCTGCCCAAGATCCCAAGAGGTGAATGGAGGATAAGGGATTGCGGTTTGGCCATCTCCCCAGAGGGTGATTTCTCTCTTTCTGTTTCTCTGTCTCTCTCTGTCTTTCTGGTGAGCGCACACACCCTTTTAGCAAAAACCTCTCCCCCCCCCAAAAAAAGAAGAAATAAATATTTCTTTAAATAAGAAAAACAAAAAGAAAGGAAGGAAGGAAATGCAACCACACTAAGGTCTCCTGCATAGCTACTCTAAACAAGAGTCCCAGGCTCAAACCAGCTCTCTATCTACCTATCTGTCTATCTATCTATCTATCTATCTATCTACCTATTTAAATTGTGCTAGAGGGCACACGTGCTTGCCAGAGCCAAACAAAGAGAGAAGAAAAGAAAGCACACTCCAGAGCGAATAACCATGTTTTAATTCCTTCTCCTTCATTCCTTTTAGGATTTCAAGCATACATGTACACGCACCTGGCGTGTTTTTTAAGCTGCCAGGTCCAGGACTTGAATCATGCAGTTAGCCATGTGAGACCCACCTTAACCACCACACCACTGGCTGGCCCAGCCCATCTTTCTTTACCATATCTGTCAATGGGCCAGATGTGTGAACAAAGTAACAGTCTAGTATGTGGGTCCTCCAGCCAAGTTGCTCAAATCCTCCTTAGCCTTTGAAAATACCAGAAATAGTGGATCAATGATAAGCCCTCTCTGTCTGAATTCTTGACACATAATCTGTAGGCATAATAAAATGTTGTTTTACACCAAAAAGCAGTGTAGTAGTTTATTTCACAGCAATAATAAACAGAACAACTATATGATAAGCAGGAAATTAATGTTAAGAACCTGAACTAAGTTAACAGAAATGAAAATCGAAACTGTGATACATTATCATGGTACGTAAAAGGTTCTCTGTCACTGAATATCTTTTTTTTTTTCTTTTTAGAGAGATTTTTTGCTACAGTGCATGTGCGCTCGCCAGAGAGAGACAGAAAGCGAGAAATCACCCTCTGGGAGGATGGCCACACCACAATCCCTTTTCCTCCATTCTCCTTTTTGGGATCTTGGGCACGGATCCACACGCACCCAGCATGAGTTTTAAGCTGTAGAGGCTGGAACTTGAACCGCGGTTGATTACATGGAAGTCCAGCAGTGTAACCATTACACCATCTCCTGGCCCCATGAATATCTTAAATGTATAGATGGTGATCTTCTTTTAAAGACTGAAGAGAAAAAAACGTAAGCTCATTCAATTTAATTCAATTTACTCCACTGGTAAAGTTAATACATGCCTATGGGTACTACTAGCAGGCCTAGAATAGACAAAGACTAGGCAAGGAAAGGAAGAAAAGGAAGAGGAGGCCAGGACCAGGCAAGGAGTAGACAGGCATCACAGAAAGGAAAGAGGTAGAAAGGAATAGACAAAGGCAGGGAAAAAAAGAGACTGTGAAAAGAATGTTGTGGAAAACAGCTCCGAATGCCCTCACCAATAATGATCTTGGCCCAGCTGATCCTCCTGGATAAAAACTTTTTATCTATAACGGCAGAAGGCTCTAGATCTGGTCCTCTGCAGGATTCTTATTCTAGAAGCTGCTGTTGTAGCCAATGTAGTCACAAAGGTACTATTACATAAAGAAATATATAAAATTCTGGAATCAGGGGACCAACAGGTGGCATAGTGGTTAAGGCGCTGGACATTGCCACATGGCTGACCATGGTTTGAGACCCGGACCTGGTGCCTTGCTTTCTCACTCTATCTCTCTCTCTGATCAAATTAAAATAAATGAACAAATAAAAGTAAACAAATAATTATTTTTAAAAATTCTGGAATCAGAACATTGGGCTAAATTTATTCAAATTTCATATTAAGTCATGTCAATACATATTTTCGTTTATTAGAACAGGCTCCAAAATATTTAGACTTCATCCAAAAGCCTAACTTTTTTGTTCTTAACTAACTGAGGGTATGTACACTCACTGGTGACAGAGACACACAGAGAAAGAGGGAGGAAGCACCCCTCCCCCACCATGGGGCATGGTACAGCCACGATCCCTTCTCTTCCCTTTCTCTATCCTGTCAGGATTCTGAGCATTCAACACACATGCTCCTAGTACGTTTTTCAAGCTACTGGGGCCAGGATTCAAACTGTGGTTAGTCATGCAGGATTAGGCTCCCTTAACCACAAGGCTATTGGGCCAGCCCAAAAAGCCTAACTCAACAGAAAATACAGACAAAACACCTTTCTTTGTGTAAGCTTCAACTCTGAACACCATGATCTCACATAACCTGCAAAAACAATGCCTTATCTAGTCTACCTAACAGTATTTAAGGTTAACTATAGCTGAGCAGCAACTCAGGTGGCTAGTGCACAATGCTGAAGAACTCCAGGTTGAAGAAAAAGTTGGACACTAAAACAAAAAAGTCATTTTCTTCTAGTGCCAGCTTCCACCCTACCCATGACTAGGCAAGCAGATGCATATGAATCAGCACAAACCCCTTATCACTACTTAAAAACCAACTCCAAGCACATTCTTCAGCCTCTTGTATAAGACAAGACATAAAAGCACCTAGGGAAGATTTATTTTACTCCTTCAGATACAATTTGAAATTTTTAGATGGATCTGAGACAAGTGAATTCTTTAGTCCTCCCAATGGCGATCAGAAGGGGTTGCATTCACTGGCCCTTTTTCCAGTCTGAGAACAAATTTCAGGGACAAAATTCGCTATATTTTAAAATGATAAAATCCAGAACAATTCTCTTTGAAATAAAAAATAAGAGGTACTGTTAACTCCCAGAAGACTGTGTATAAGTCTCTAAGTAACTACAATGCATATCATGAACTACATAATCAATCAAAATAACCAATATTTTACTTACTAAAAATGTCAACCTTGGGACTAGTAGATGGCATAATGGTTACGTCACTGGACTCCCACATAGTTGACCATGATTCTAGTCCCAGACCCAGCAGCTTAAAACTCACGCTGGGTAAATGTGCATGTGTGCATGCATGCCCAAGATCCCGAGAAGAGAACGGAGGAGTGGAGACTGCGCCGTGGCTATCTTCTCTAGGGGCTGAGTTCTTGCTTTCTGTCTCGGTCTCTCTGGCAGGTATATGCCTCCTATATCAAAAAATCTCTCTCAAAACAAAGAACTCAACTTTGACCTTATGAACACACAGAAGATGAAAACAACTTTCAAAATGAAGTCTGGGGACCAGCAGTTAGCGTAATGGCTATGTCGCTGGACTCCCATGTAGTCGACCGCGGTTCGACTCCCGGACCCGGTGGCTTAAACTCACGCCAGGTGCGTGTGTGTGCGCGTGCCCAAGATCCCGAGAGGAGAATGGAGGAGAAGGGACTGCGGCGTGGCCATCCCCACTGGGGGGTGATTTCTCACTTTCTGTCTCTCTGTCTCTCTCTGTCTGTCTGGCGAGCGCATGCGCCCTATAGGAAAAAAAAAAACAACCTCTCCAAAAATGAAGCCTGTAACATCTCTCCCCAAACTCTCTGACAATATATAAAGTAAGAATTGTTTAGAGATCAACTTAAAAAAAAAAAAAAAAGCCCCAAACAGCTTGATTAAAGAAATAGTTGTACTTAGATTTCATAAAACTTTTTTTTTTTTTTAGGTTTTTGCTATAGGGTGCATATGTTTGCCAGGGAGACAGAGAAAAAACCAGAGAGAGGGAAAGTGGGAAATCACACCCCAGGGGGGATGACCACATTGTATTCCCTTCTCCATTTTCTCCTTGGGATTTTGGGCACACAAGCACATGTGCCTGGCATGAGTTTCAAGCTACTAGATCCAGGACTGGACCCACAGTCAGCCATGTGGGAGTCCAGCACCTTAACCACTATATCACCTGCTGGCCCCCAACCAACCACACTTTTTTTTTTTTTTTCTTTTTGGAGTGGTTTTTGCTATAGGGCGCGTGCGCTCGCCAGACAGACAGAGAGAGACAGAGAGATAGAAAACAGGAAATCACCCCCCAGGGGGGATGGCCACGCCGCAATCCCTTCTCCTCCATTCTCCTCTCGGGATCTTGGGCACGCACGCACACACACCCGGCATGAGTTTTAGCCACCGGGTCCGGGACGTGAACCGCGGTCGACTACGTGGGAGTCCAGAGACATAGCCATTACGCTAACTGCTGGTCCCCCACACTTATTTTTTTATAAACAACTAGTTTTTAAAAACTCATGGAACTCGGGACCAGCAGTTAGCGTAATGGCTATGTCGTTGGACTTCCACGTAGTCGACCGCAGTTCGAGTCCCGGACCCGGCGGCTTAAACTCACGCCGGGCGCGTGTGCGTGCATACCCAAGATCCCGAGATGAGAAAGGAGAAGGGATTGAGGCGTGGCCATCCTCCCTGGAGGGTGATTTCTCACTTTCTGTCTGTCTCTCTGTCTGTCTGGCGAATGAACACACGCGCCCTACAGCAAAAACCTCTCCAAAAAAAAACCTCATGGAACTTGGACCAGCAGGTGGCATGATGGGTAAGGTGCTAGATCTTAGCAATTCAAAATCCAGACCTGGTGGCCTGAGAAACACACCGGGTGCATGTGTGTTTATGTGCCCAAAATCTTGAAAGGAGAATGAAGGAGAAGGGATTGGGGCACCGCCATCTGCCCTGAGAAGGGTGATTTCTTATTTTCCCCCTCTCAGTCGCTCTCTCTGGCAGTGAATACACGCATCCTATTTAAAAAAAAAAAAAAAAAAACTCATGGAACCTGGGCTAGTAGATGGCATCATGGTTAAAGTGCTCAATGCCAGATTGTTGACAATGCAGTTCAAATCCTGGACTCAGCAGTTTGAGAAACACATCACGTGCATGGGTATGGTGGTTAAGGTGGCTGGATCCCTTATGGTTGACTGCCTGGTTCAAGTCCCAGTAGCTTGAAAAACACACTGGTCACATGTGCATGCATCCCAAAAATCCTACGAGAACAGAGGAAAAGAGGCTATGATGTGGCCATCCCCCCCTTGGGGGTGCTTTCTCACTTCTCTCTCTTGCGCGTGCATACAAGCCCTATAGCAAAACAATTTTTTTAAAAAAACTCTATCTCTGGGCTAGCAGGTGGCATGGTGCTTGAGGCAGCTGGATTCCACATGGCTAACTCCACAGTTCGAGTCCCAGACTGGGTGGCTTAGACAACATGCCAGGCATGTGTACATGCATGCCCAAATTTCTGAAAGAGAAAGGATTGTGGAGTGGCCATCACCCCTGAGAGGTGCTTTCTCACTTTCCCTCTCTCTCTCCCTAGTGAGTGCAGACCCACTATAACAAGTTTTAAAAAAATAGAAAAGAGAGAGACTTCATCTCTTCTAAAAGCTTTAGAGATGAAATGATCCTGAATGTACTAAATTTGGTCCTAGAGGGAGGAAATAAATGAAAAAGACCACTGATCTATTGAGTATATGATGCTCAGTATATACCATAGTCCTTGCTGTAGGAGGCTATCCTGTGCATTAAAAAAAAATTTAGTTAATTCTTCGTCAGCAGCAACCGACCTCCAGTTGTAACAACCAAAAATATCTCTAGGTATTGTCAAATGTCCACTGGAGGTTAAAAATCATTCCAAGTTGAAAACCACTGATAAATAACATTCTCTCTATTCATTTGACATTTGCCGTAACACAATTTTTAATATTTTAATATTTTTTATGTTATTTGCCATAGGACACATGTGTTTGCCAGAGAGAAAAAGAGAAAGTGAGAAATCATCCCCCGGGGGATGGCAACATTGCAATCATTTCTCATCCGTTCTCTTCTTGAGATTTTGGGCACACATGCACACACGCCTAATGTGACTCAAACCACAGTTGGCCATGTGGGAGTCCAGCACCTTAACTACCAAACCCTCTCCTAAGCTCCACAAAAAATTTTTAAAATTTTATTTTAGATATACTCTATATACAATAGTACAACTACATTTCCCTCATTTAATAATCTGTATATAAGCTTTTGAGAAATAACTTGATACAGAAGCAAGCAATGGAGAATGAGCCAGATCTGGGGCTTAGTATTCAACAAGGCTTTGTATTAAATAGTAATCTCAAGCAGCTACTGTCACCTCTGAGTCTCAACATCCTAACTAGATCAGATTGTTTGACTAGTTCTTTTGACCTATAAAATGATAAGACAATAATGAACTTTTATATACCCACTTGCTAAAGATGTACAGAAAGCAGGGTAGTATACAAAGATGAAGACAAGGGCCGGCAGGTGGCATGATGGTTGAGGTGCTGGACTCCCTTGTGGCCAACTGTGGTTTGTGTCCCAGACCTGTTGGCTTACTTTGTTTCTCTCTCTCTGCTCAAACTGAATAATAATAATAAATAAATTTAAATAAATCTTTTTTTAAAAAATGAAGATAATATTCTTACTACAAATTATCTGCCTTCAACTATTCTTGATCTAATAAGCAAGTCTTACCACAATTACGTACAATTATTTAAAATTTAAATAAAATTCTCAAGACAAGCACGACAAAAAGTTTTTTTACAAAATAGGAAAAAAAAAAGCATAAATGTGGTAGTGTGCACTGGACAGCCACAAAGGAAGCCTAAGTTCAATTCCAAGTCCACTCGAAAATTCTGGGCAGGGTGACACATACCAGTATCCCAGATACTTGGACAGTAAGGCAGGAGGATCAAGACAAAGTGAGAACCTTTCTAAAATACCACATACTAACAAATAGAAAAATAAAGCAGTTCTAGTAGTAATAACTAAAATATCTACCAACTATTGAATAGATTAAAAAAAAAAAAATTAGGTGGGCTAGGAGGTGCCATGGTGATTAAGGTACTGGATAGACTGCATGGTTCAAGTCCTGGACCCAGTGGCTTGAAAACCACACCAAGCATGTTTGTGTGTGTGCATGCCCAAAATCCAGAGAGGAGAATGGAAAAGGAATTTTTGTGTGGCTATCCCCATCCCAGGAGGTGATTTCTCACTTTCCTTTTCTCTCTCTAGCAAGTGCACGTCCTATGGCAAAAATCTAAAAAAAAAAAAAAAATTTAAAAATTATGGTACATCCAAACAATGAAATACTACTCAGCAATAAAAAGGAATGAACTACTGAGACATACAAAACTATATACACAAAAAAACAAGAGAAGTATACTAACTAAACAAAGTGAAGCATAAAAGATTATATACTCTGGGGTCTGCAGATTGTGTAGCAGTGCATCGCTGGACTTCCACATGGCCAACCATGGTTCAAGTCCCAGACCTGGTGGCTACAAACTCACACTGGGCACATCTGCATGCATGCTGGAGATCCCAGATTGTGGTATAGCCATCCCCTCTGAGGGTAATCTCTCACTCTCCTTCTGTCTCTGTCTGTCTCTCTGGTGAGCGCATGTAAAAACCTCTATTCAAAAAATAAAGATTATATACTCTATGAGTTCATTTATATAACCCTCTAGAAAAAGTAAAACTATAGGGAGAAAACACAGATCAATGTTGCTAGGGGCTGGGAAAAGGGAGAAAGAACCAATAGTGAAGGGCCTTTCTGTATGATTGAACTGTTTTGTATCTTGACTGTGATGGTTGTTAAATGACTATATTTTTCAAAACTCATCAAACAATACACTTAAAAAGAGTAAATAATGGGGCCAGGAGGTGGCTTAGTAGTTAAGATGCTGGACTCTCATATGGTCAACAGCAGTTCGAGTCTCTGACCTGGCAGTTTGAGAGTCACCCCGGCACAAGTGCATACATGCCCAGAATCCCAGAAAAATAAGGGACTGCGGCTAGCCATCCCCACAGGGGGATGATTTCTCACTTTCCCTCTCACTGTCTCTCTTTCTCTCTCCTCTGTCCAGTACCCATGCTCTGTGGGGGGGAGGGGGGAAGGGAGGGAGAACTAAAATAAAGGTTAAATGTTATCACAATAAGCCTAATTTGGTTTTTTTTTGTTTTGTTTTGTTTTTTTGGAGAGGTTTTTTTGTTATAGGGCGCGTGCGCTCGCCAGACAGACAGAGAGAGACAGAGAGATAGAAAGCAGGAAATCACCCCCCAGGGGGGATGGCCACGCCGCAATCCCTTCTCCTCCATTCTCCTCTCGGGATCTTGGGCACGCACGCACACGCGCCCGGCGTGAGTTTAAGCCGCCGGGTCCGGGACTAGAACCGCGGTCGACTACGTGGGAGTCCAGCGACATAGCCATTACGCTAACTGCTGGTCCCACAATAAGCCTAATTTTAAGAGCTTCTCAGGGCAGCCCGACATTCTAGTCGTTAAGGAAGTCAGATCCCACAGGGTGGGTCATGGTTCAAATCCCAGTCCCAGTGGACTGGAAACCATGCTGGGCACATGTGCGTGTACGTATAGAACCCAATGAAATGGAGAAATGGAGAAGAAATCGTGGTGTGCCCATGTCCTTTGATGGGTGCTCCCACCCCTCCCCTACATGTGCCCTCTGGCAATTAAAAAATGGTTCTCGACATACAGAGCTCCCATTCGTTCCTGTAAAATCACCACTCAATTAACAAGATAGACGTCTGAGACTCAGCAGTGGAGTAATGACAGATAAATAATATGGTATATGTCAAATGAGAACATGAGGTGTAATACTAACATAGGGGCACCACACTGTGAAATATATATGCCAATGGGGCCGGCAGATGGCATAGTGGTTAAGGGCGCTGGACTCACACACAATTGATTGCAGTTCGAGTCCCAAACCTGACAGTTTGCCTTCTCATTCTCTCTCTGTCCCTCTCTGGTCAAATTAAAATAAATAAATAAAATAATTCTGGAGAAAAAAAATATATATGCCAATACAAGAGTTAAAAATGGAATGAGGCAGGGACCAGCAGTTAGCGTAATGGCTATGTCGCTGGACTCCCATGTAGTCGATCACGGTTCAAGTTCCGGACCCGGTGGCTTAAACTCACACCGGGCACGTGTGCGTGCGTGCCCAGGATCCTCAGAGGAAAATGGAGGAGAAGAGATTGCTGCGGCATGGCCATCCCCCTCAGGGGGTGATTTCTCGCTTTCTATCTCTCTGTCTCTCTCTGTCTTTCTAGTGAGCGCCCGCACCCTATAGCAAAAATCCTCTCCAATAAATAAATAAAGTGAAATGAGGCATGGTGAATTAACGCAATGATATGCTACACCACTTCTGATTTTAACTTTGTCCGTTTAATTCTAAACATATTACATAAAAATAAAGAAAAAGTACACTATAAACCCTAGGTTGATTTTAAAAAATAATGTTGGGCATGCCACAATGGCATGGTATTAAGGTGGCTGGATCCCACATGGCCAACTGCTCAATTCAAGTCTCAGACTTGGAGAGTTGGGAGAAAAAGAAGAATCTTAGTGGCCCAGCCACTGGTGGCAGGCATACAGTGCTAGGATACTATGCTCCCCAGACTGGCTCCACATGGGAGGCCCAGGTTCTGTTCCAGGTCCAACCTAAAGGCTGGACACAATGGTACTATAATCCCAATGACTTGGGGAGGCTGAGGCTGGGGGATCTAGACACAGAGATACTCTGCCTTAAAAAAATTTGTTTTAAAGAATAAAGTCAGTAACTTCTAACAACATGCATAAGAAAATAGCAAAATAATTAAATAAATTAACCAAATAACAAGTGAAAAGTGGATCAAGTCAGTCAGTAACAATCACAGACATTGACTGCCTAAACCACACATAATTGAGTGAAAATAGCACATTTTTTCCTCTTAATGTCTCTCATTAAAATATATAATGGGATTAGCAGATGGCGTACTGGTTACTTTGCTGGACTCCCACATGGCCGACCACAGTTGGAGTCCCGGACCCAGCAGCTTAAAACTCACACTGGGTGCATGTGCATGCGTGCCCCAAATCCCAAGAGGACAGTTAAAAAGGGACTGCAGCACGGCCGTCCCCCCTGAAGGGTGGTTTCTCATATTCTATCTCTCTGGCAAGCACACATACCCTATAGTAAAAAATCTCTTTTAAAAAATTATGTGTGTGTGTATACATGTGTATTTATATATAAACATATAGATTTATATTTATATATGTATACATATAGAGAGAGATGGGACCAGCAGATGGCATAATGGCTACGTCACTGGACTCCCATGTAGCTGACAGCGGTTCGAGTCCTGGACCCGGTGGTTTAAACTCACACCAGGCGTGTGTGCATGTGTGCCCAAGATCCCGAGAGGAGAATGGAGGAGAAGGGATTGCGGCATGGCCATCCCCCCCCCCGGGGGGGTGATTTCTCGCTTTCTGTCTCTCTGTCTCTCTTAAAAAAAGAAAGAGAGAGAGAGAGAAAGAAGACCCTTGCTGCCAGCACGTGGCGTGGTGGTTAAGGTGCTGGACCCCCACATAGCTGACCACAGTTCAAGTCCCAGACTTGGCAGATTGCTTTCTCACGTTCCCTGTCTCTCTCTGATCAAATTAAAATAATAATGATGATAAATAAAATTAAATAAATAATTCTTTAAAAAAAAAAAGAAAGAAAGAAAGAAGACCCGTTTGAAATCCTTCATTATCATGAATCTGCTATGACATTTTTTATATTTTTTTAAGTTTTCATTTGATAGGGTACCTGTGCTTGCTTCATAGAGAAAGAGAGGGAAAGTGAGAAATCATCCCCTAGAGGGAATGGCCACACCACAATCCCTTTTCCCTCATTTTCCCGGAATTTGAGGTATGGATGCTCAAGTGCCCAGCATATTTTTCAAGCCCCTGGGTCTGGGACTGGAATCATGAAGTCAGCCATGTGAGATCCAGTGCCTAATCACCATGCCACCTGCTGGCTGGCTATGACTGTTTCTTCCTGTAATTTAGAAAGTATGGTATTCATGTGTTGATTCAATGTAAAGCTGGTTGGTTTTTTTGTATTTTTTTGCTTTCTCTAGGGGTTGGGGGTATTTTTTTTTTTAAGGGTGTTTCCATAGGGCGCATGCATTCATGGAAGACCAGAGAGAGACTGAGAGACAGAGAGACAGTAAGATAAAGTGAGAAATCACCCCACAGAGGGGATGGGCATGCTGCAATCCTTTCTCCTCCATTCTCCTCCTAGGATTTTGGGCATGTGCACGCACGTGCTCAGCCTGAGTTTCAAGCCACTGATCTGGGTTCAGGACTTGAACTACAGTCGGTCATGTGGGATTCCTGTGCTGTAAGCACTACACCAACTGCCCTTCAATATAAGGTTTTGCTTCTCTGAGTGAAGATTGATGATCAAAGCTCATTAATTCACATTTTTGCTTGCTAAATTCTTCAGAGTCGTCAAAGAACAGGAAAATGATCAAGTTGGAAATGGTTTCTTCAAAAGGACTATAAGAAAATAAGTTCACTGACTCACCTAGTGGAAGATTTTCTATTACTCAGTTTTTATGTAATTTTCTAATCCTTCTCAGGTAGAGGAAAACATACCACTTTACTACTTACTAGGTTAAAGAGCATTAAGTACTATATATTAATACAATACAGAGATGCTTTAGACCAAGGTTTACATAAACAGATTCAATTACCTGATAGCTGTACAGCAAACAAATGGCATTTTGAAGATCAAATTGAAGGCATTTGATACCACCAGGCCACAATGTCTCAGGTTATTGAAAGCATGAAAACATCAACAGCAAAGAAAGTTTTTCCTGAGATGGCAATTTCTTGCCAGTGAAGTTTCTTTTTTCCTTTTTTTTTTTTTTTTTTTTTTTTTTTTTTTGAGAGAGAGACATTTTTGCTATAGGGTGTGTGCGTTCACGGGGGAGAGAGACAGAAAGCAAGAAATCACACATCCCCACGGGGGGGGGGGGGGGGGGCAGCCGTGCCACAATCCCTTCTCCTCCAGTCTCCTCTAGGGATTTTGGGAACCATGCACATACGCCCAGTCGAGTTTGAAGCCGCTGGTCCGGGACTGGAACTGCAATCGACTATATGCGAGTCCAGCAATGTAACCATTACGCCATCGGCTGGTCCCCAGAGAAGTTTCTCTACAAATTTTTTGTTAGATATTTTACAGAAGATAACAACTAGATTGCCAACAAGAGGGGATGGGCATGCTGCAATCCTTTCTCCTCCACTGAACCAGTGCTGGAGTTGAATTCAGAAAACACTTGGACAGAGTCTAACATTTCTTCAATGGAATATCTACTACAAGTTGTCATTCCCAAACAGCGCTGTTCCTAGCCCTCTTTAAAAGTTTACAAGAACAACAACAACAAAATCAAAGGTCCCCTTTATAGACTCA